>CM029018.1:114622289-115152288 GCA_016801055.1 Panax notoginseng
TTCTTTGGTACATATTCAGTTCTCTCTATGTAAAAATATATTTCAGACTCTTGTGGTCTGTATATATTTCACACCTCTCCTAGTAGAGATAGTGCCTCCAGATTTTTAAAGCGAAAACCACTGCAGCTAACTCCAAGTCGTGGGTCGGATACCCCTTCTCATAATCTTTCAGTTATCGTGACGCATACACAATGACTCTACCGTTTTGCATAGGCACACAGCCAAGTCCCTTATGCGACGCATCACTATATACCACAAAATTTCATGTATCGTCCGGAAGTGACAACAAAGGTGATGTACTCAACCTCTTTTTCAATTCTTGAAAGCTTTCCTCACACTTTTTCGTCCAAACAAATTTTATAGCTTTTCGAGTCAAATTCGTTAACAGAATTGCGATCTTGGAAAAGTCTTGAATGAATCTTCTGTAATATCCTGCCAATCTAAGTAAACTTCGTACTTCCGACGGCATCCTCGGCTGATTCCAGTTAATCACGGCTTCAACTTTGGATGGATCTACCGAAATTCCATTTTTATCGATTACGTGACCAAGAAATTACACCCGCTCATTCCAAAATTCGTATTTCAAAAACTTGGCATACAACTTTTCCCTTCTCAACACTTCTAACGTTAATCTCAAATGCTCTTCAGGTTCTTCCTTGGTTTTCAAATATACCAAAAATATCATCTATAAATACCACTACGAATGTGTCCAAAAACGGCTTGAACACACCATTCATTAGTCCCATAAATGCTGCATGAGCATTCGTTAGACCAAACGACATTACTAAAACTTCGTAGTGACCATATCGTGTTCCGAACGCTGTCTTCGGTACATCCTCTGGTCTCTCCTTCAGTTGATGATAACCATTCCTCAAATCTATCTTGGAAAAATATTTCGCTCTCTTTAATTGATCAAACAGATCATCGATCCTCGATAATGGATATCTATTCTTAATCGTGACCTTATTCAGTTCTCTATAGTCAATGCAGAGCCGCATCGTTCCGTCCTTCTTCTTTACAAACAACATCGGCGCTCCCCACGGTGATACGCTCGGTTGAATGTACTTCTTGTCCAGTAATTCTTGTAGTTGTACCATTAATTCTTTCATTTCTACCGGCGCCATTATGTATGGTGCCTTCGATATTGGAGTCGTTCCTAGTGCCAAATCGATCACAAATTCGACCTCTCTATCTGGCGGAAGTCCTGGCAAATCGTCTGGAAATACGTCAACGAAATCCCTCACAACTGGTTTCTCCTCTACTTTCGGATTCTCTTTACGACTGTCGACTATGTAAGCTAAATATCCTACACATCCTTGTCGTAACAACTTCCTAGCCTGCATCATCGTCAGACAACTCGCTTTTCTAGGCGACTTGCTACCATAAAACACAACTTTTGACAGAGTCATAAGGTTAATACGCTTCTTTTGGCAATCAATTACCGCCCCGTAATTGAATAACTAGTCCATTCCCAAGATAACGTCAAATTCCCCAAGTCGAATAGGGATAAGATCTACGTTCATGATATTACCCTTAATATCCACTCTACAGTTCTTATGCACGTGCTTAACAGGGATTATTTCTCTATTCGCGATTTCTATATTCATGGGGTATTCTAACTCATCCTTAGGCAATTCTAAATTCTTAGCAAATTCATCGGATATAAATGAACAAGTAGCACCCGAATCAAATAATACATAAGCATTAACTCTATTGATTGTAATGATACCTGACACCACATCATGTGACTGCACTGCATCCTGCACCATCGTATTGAAAGTCCTGGCGGTCGGTCGATTGGTGGCGGTTGGTCCTGTGATGGTCAAAGCGCTTCCACTGCTATTTCCCCAGTTTCCTCCTGATCCTACCCCTCCAGATCCTTTCTTAGGATAGTCTCTTGCCAAATGATCCTTTGAGCCAGAAGTGAAGCAGGCACCCTTCTTTGGGTTAGGACAGTTAGGTGCTATGTGGCCTTCCTGACCACAATTGTAACACACGCGTTTACCCTTCATATACACTCCCAAATGAGCTTTCCCGCAAGTCGGGCATGCTTCAATCCTTTTCTTCTGACCTCCTTGCTGGTTTCTGGTTGATGTGTTGTCAGACCACCTTCTCTTCTGATTATTATTACCTCATCCTGTATTACTTCCACTAGCCTTGTTATTTCCTTCACTTTCATTCTTCTTTTTCTTCTGATCCTGATTGTATTTGGTTACCGCATCGCTTCCACCTTCAGCGAGTATGACTTTCTCTAGTACCCCAGTGAATGTCTTCAACTGAAACATCGACACCTTACTATACAACCACGACTTCAGTCCTTGCTCGAACCTTCGTGCTTTTCTCTCATTCGTGTACACTTGATATGTGGCGAACCTTACCAACTCGTTGAATCTAGCTGCATAATCTGGTGCGGACATATTCCCCTACTTCAATTCTAGAAACTGAACCTCCAATTGGTTCTGCGAGGTAGTCAGGAAATACATCTCTAAAAATATCTATTTGAACATCTCCCACATAATCATACCTTCTCCTCCACGGACCTTGTTTGCTTGCCACCAAAAACTGGCTTCAGATTTCAGTATAAACGTTGCAAAAGCGGTCTTCTGGTCCTCTCTAACTCTTGCGACCTCAAAAACCTTCTTCATCTCCATAACCCAAGTCTGAGCTTCAATCGGGTTAATGGATCCTTAAAATTCTAGCGGTCCCACCGCCTTGAAATCTTTGAATGTTGTATTCGGTGGAGCTTGAGGTTGATTATTCATTGCTCCAGCTAGTAAGTTCACTAATTGTTGGACGGGATTAGCATTGGCATTATTTTTATTATTCGTTGACTCTTCCTGAGCTGGATGACAGTTTTATCTTCTTCTCGACGACATATTTCTGTTAAAATATACGCTTGTTAGATCTTTATTAAATTCTCTAAATAGTTATGGCTTAACTCAACAATTTAACATAATCACTTAACACATTATCTCAAATAACTCGATATATTTAGTCAAATAAAAAGTTTTAACATCAAACGATAGCATCACTGCTATTTACATCAACTATCCCGAGATAAAGAATCTACATGATTTAAAACATTAAAATATTCATTCGTTCATAAACACGTCCGAATTTACATCTAAAAACCAGATAAGTTTTTCACATAATTAAACAAATCCTATCACTGCCTGTTAAGGTGCCGACTAGCCTTGCTATGTTCCTCTTCCATGATGCGAGACATCGTTCTGCGATCCAGCATGTACGATGGTAGACCTTCAAACTGGATTGGGTACCTTAAAACTCGATCCTGGGCTTCATCCATTGTATTATTAAGTATAGAGTATGTCTCCCCAAGCTTAACTTTCTATACACGACAATCCCTTTCTGCAAGATCAGCACGACGTGATTCTCTTACCCAACCCTCCTCTGCTATGATCAGCCTCTCTGAGCTTTCATTTAGTTCCTTCTTTAACTTCTCTATTTCTTTGGACTTCTCCTCGTTTTGACCCTTCTCGTGAACCAAATCCCACTCCACGTTTCCTACACGTGTGTGAAGAGTCACAATATCCCTATCCTTCTGCTTGATGGTAATCTGCTGAATATTCGTCCGCTCAGTCAAATCCTGGACAATGTCACTTAACTCTACGTTACGGTTATATAGCTAATCGTACATCTCAGCATCAATGGAGTTCAGTGGGAACTCCTCTTCTTCCTCTTCCTCTTCCTCCTCAGAATCCTCCTCTGGATCAGTCTCAGGCTCATGCTCCTGACCAACAACAGTGATTAACGGAGATGGCTCCCTCTGAATAAACTGATCCCTGACAACATGAATGTCTCGGGGCTCCTCCTCAGTAGGCACTCGGGTTCCTCCTCCCCAGCTCGACTAGCTCCTCCAACATCTGACATCCTGACAACATAGTTTTAAGTTTTAGTTACTAAGTCATACTAGTGAGCACATAATTTAACACATAAACACATAAAGTCTTTTATTATCTTCAATGAATTAAGAAATTCATCTCTTAGAACTCGATAAGAGTTTTCCATACTATGTTTTTCCTATAAGGCTACTACCTAAGGTTGTTCCCCCACCTAAGGTTCATAACGTACAGCTCTGATACCAACCTGTGACACCCCCAAATTTGGGTATTTCCATTCCCACATGATTTGGTGTTCACTATACAAACATCATATATCTATCTACCCATAATAAAAGCAAACAATACAATAGATAGAAATAAATCCTCCCCTTATGGGGTTACAACATCTGAATAATAAATACAATCCCAGGTCATACTAACCTTAAACATCTGTGCGGAAACATAAATAAATAATAAGTCTTAAACAACATCAAGTCTAAATATCATTACATAACCACATAATAACCAGTCTTCATTACTTGCTAATCTTGCCCTTGCCTTTACTAGTGGAAGGCTCGTCTGATCTTTCGTTCTTAACTGCAATGTTATTATTACGCAAAAGTAAGCACGATTGCCCACAAGTATAACAATATAACAAAGAAATAATAAAATGCGAATAAATCAAAGGCTTCTGAAATATGAAAACTCAGCTTTTGAATCAAGAATGAATAACAAGAAACAAAAGAACTTCTGAGGGTTATAAGACCTTGAACTATGTCCTAGGTTATCAAGGGTTATACTTGAAACCTTTAATAGTCATAAGACTATGGACTCTTCTTCTCGTACTTAGGGGGATTAACCCTTAGTATCATACTGTGCACAATATCTTAACGCTAACACATAAGTAATCCCCTATACAGGGTTGTTCATCTCAGTTTGATATTTGAGTCCGCACCAAAGGAAGTTTGGTTTGGATAATTCATTAAGGGTTTTGAAATTTAGAACGCTCATTAACTATGGACTAGTCGAATAATTAAGGGTTCGCTAGTCTAACAAGGTTTAACAGTAACTGAATATTTAACTTGAATAAAATCTCAAAAGGTATACAATAGAATAAGTATTATATAACATCATCATGCTTGAAAGATTAATAGGCTTTAATATAAAAAAACAAACTTGATCAATAATAATGAGAACTTGCTCAATGTGGAAAGGTGAATTCATCACTTATATAACGATAACAAGTAGAGTTAGAAAACTTGCCTCGTGCGTAGATTAAACTTTAATTAAACTCGTTCCTTGATTTAAATCCTACATATCATTTACATTTATAATACCAGTCAATTATAGCGTACCAGTCATCACAAATTCATTCTCGTTGTCTAACTTTGATTATGACCATACTTAATCAAATTACTACATTCATTGTCACATAATTTACATATCACGAACATTAAGGTAACTATGCATTCAATCATTCAATTCACACGTAATTGTGTTATGAACATGTTAAGAATTTACTTTAACATCTCATTATATGTTTAACCTAATTTTATATTCATTAGGTTGAGTTACTATTACATTTCTATACTTGAACACTTAAAAATTTGTATTTCTGGACATTCTACTAAGTGGCACTGCGGCGCCACAGTTATACTGTTTCTCGACGCTGCGGCTTGAGACCTTGCGCTGTAGCACGGTGGCGTTGCGGCGCGAGAATCATACATAGAGTTGGCGCCGCGGCGCGACACTCCAGTTTCTGATTTCCAGTTCGCGAAGAACACAGAATCATGCGAATTTATCATACATGGTCACTAAATTTATCAATTTAAACATACCCATATACTAGAATTCATACATAATAATTAATTAACCCTTCTAGCATGATTTTAACATGCATAATCATATATAAGTGTGAATTTTACAAAACAATTTATGTTTGGCATATTAAAATTATGTATAAGGGCCATATGACCATATTCCATACTCTATAAATAACCTACGTTATAAAATTATGAACTGATGATAAGGTTTATATAATCAAATACGATATGATACACCTTAACACATACACAAACCCATAATCAAAGAAATTTCCAATTGCAGGGATTTTGACAAAAAAATTGAAAGCCATATTCACGAAAACTCTAAAAGACGTAAATAGGAATTAGGTTAAAGGAATTACCTAGAGTGTAGAGTATGAATTAATAGGCTTAGATGCTTTTCAATTCCTCACTCTCAATCTCCTTCACAATCTCTAAATACTTTCTCTGACAATTTATCTTTGTGAATCCTCAATCTCTCTCTGCTTATTTTCCTTTTCTAGACTTAGTCAAATAAAGAAGAAGACGTCGTATTTAAAAAAAATAACTGAGCATAGAGTGGTGGTCAGTTAACCAGTAATGGTTAATTGCTCTCAAACTCCACTAAGGCCTCGTTTGGCAAGCCTAAAATGGCTCAAAACCCATTAATTTAATTAAACTTTTATAATATAGTTTAAATCATGTCACACCTAATTCAAATATCTTATTTAATTTAATTTAAATAAAATATAATAATTTATCATTAATTCACATAGTCAAATAATTAAATTCTCATTTATTAATTATGTCAAATTATTAAATCTCTAATTAATTATTAAATTAATTAAAATAACATTAGGCTTATTAAATATTTCTTTTAATTCAATAAGCTCACATAAATACATACTTGAATAATAAATATTCTCCACATAAATATAACACATATAATTAAATTAATCTATCACAACTGCATCCATTAATTATTTAATCTACTAATTAATTCATCGAAAAATATTTATCTAATTTAATAAATATTAAAATTAAATTACAAAATCTCGTTTGTCACATTTACTGTGTTTTATCAAGTATTATCTCCAAGAAATTGAAGGTATAATATCTAAATCTCGAGTTTTACGTTTATAGAAAGAGTTCATGTTCTTCACTTTCAAAATTTTCTATAAATTACATGTTTAATGAATTATAGTTATACAAACTGAATTAGTGAGTTGTGTGTAATTGTGATGTTAGCATTAGCATCTAGACAAGGAATTAGTGTGCTAATTACGTTAAAAAGGAAGAAACTAATTATAGTGACTATATGTATATATATAACTTGTGAAAGTACAAAATTTCATTACTTGATACCACGTGCCCAAGGAATGTTATTTCTTCAACTTGGCATAAAACTTGTATTCACGAAGCTTTTGGAGTATCAGCCTCTAGTGTTGTTCATGATCTTCACGATTTTTGGAATAAATAAGAATGTCATCAATAAAGACGACCACAAAGTGATCCAAATATTCTTTGAATACTCGGTTCATCATATCCATAAGGCAGCAGGAGCATTAGTCAATTCAAAGGACATGACAATGAATTCATAATGCCCGTACCGAGTTCTGAAAGCCGTCTTTGGAATGTCATCGGTTCTAATCTTCAATTGGTGATATCTGGAACGAAGATCAATCTTTGAAAAGAATTTGGCTCCTTGTAACTGGTCAAACAGGTCATCAATACGTGGTAATGGGTACCTATTTTTGATGGTGACATGATTCAACTCCCGATAATCAATACAAAGTCGTATACTCCCATCTTTCTTCTCCACGAATAGAACAGGAGCACCCCAAGGAGAAGTACTAGGATGAATAAAGCCAATGTCTAACAATTCCTGCAATTGGGTCTTAAACTCCTGAAGTTCAATAGGAGCCATTCGATAAGGGGCTTTGGAAATGGGTTTTGTACCGGGTTCAAGGTCGATACAAAATTTAATTTTATGCTCTAGGGGTAGGCCAAGAAGTTCTTCAGGGAATACGTCAGGAAATTTATTAACAATAGAAATATCATTCAAAACTGACGTATTTTTGTTTAGATCTGTAACATGAGCTAAGAAAGCTTGACATCCGTTTTTTAATAAACGAATAGCTTTATGGCTTGAGATGACAGTGATTGATTTTAATAGTTTGGTTGCTTGAATTCGCATAATAGGTTAGTTAGGAATATGAAAACCAACAACCTTATGAAAATAATCAATTTTTGCATGATGAGTAGTTAACCAATCAATCCCTAGAATCACGTCAAATGCAAGTATTTTTAATGAAATAAGATCGACAAGTAATGTGAGGGTACCGATTTGAACCAAATAAGACTTATAAATAGTGGATGTAATGACGGTTTCTCCTAATGGAGTTTCAATAGATAAGTCAAAGTCTAATTTCTCTGGAGTCAAATTTAATCGTTGAGCGCAAGTAGGAGAAATAAAAGAATGGGTAGAACCAGTATCAAATAAGGTATAGACTTCGCTAGAGTTTATGATAAGCTTACCCGTGATGACCTCGTTCGGGTTCTTTGCTTTCTGGGAGGTCATAACAAACGCTCTCCTTTGCACTACCGGCTTTGACTTTTCTGGGACGGCCTTTGGTGCCTTCATCCTAACTGAACTTGTCTTCTGTGAATGACAAAATCGGGCTAGGTGACCTTCTTTTCAACAATTATAACATGCTTTGGACAGCTTCACACAGTTTGGACTGATGTGTCCCTCCCCTCTGTATTTGAAGTATATGATAGGTGGTCGTTCTCCTTCCTTAACAACAGGTGCTGGTGTTGACATTTTTCTATCATTGTTGAATCTCATCTTCTTGAAATGTTCATTCTTATTATTTTGGCCCTGATTACCACCGAAGTGGTTACCATTTCTCGCCTGTTGATTCCCTCCACGCTTGTTGTCACCGCTTCGATGACTGCTCTCAATGGTATTATCATTTTGACGACTGCTCTCTTTTGGTTGCGTTGACTCGTTATCGCGCTCCACTAACTGAGCCCTATTCACAACATCTGAATACAAATACAGTTTATGAGAAATAAGATGTTGACGTATCTCCGGCTTCAAACCACTTAAAAACATCCGCGTCATTCCCTCTTCATTATCCACTAAGTGGGACGCAAACCGAGACAACTCGGCAAACTTAGCTTCGTACTGCGACACGGTCATATTATTCTGCTCAAACTTGATGAACTCTACCTCCTTCATATGATGAATACGTTTAGGAAAGTACTTATCATTGAACAATTTCTTGGAACTTCTCCCAAGACATCTTCAGTGCGGCAGGTTGAGTACGCTTTACCGATTCCCGCTAGTAATTAGCCTCTCCTCGCAACATAAAGGTGGCAAAGGGAACCTTTTGCTCCTCGGAGCATCCCAAGACATCAAATATCTTGGTTATCTGTTTTATCCACGTTTCTGCCTTAAGTGGTTTTGGCTCTCCAATAAACTCCGGTGGTCCCAGCTCCTTGAACTGTTTAGCGATGACCGTCCGAGAGTTGCCAGTGTTTCCACCTATATTTTGGATAGGAGCCGCTCTCACCTGATGTTGCATGAATTGCATAAAGCCTCTTAACAATCCATCATTCATCATTTGGTCAATGTTGTTGTTCACCTGAGGATTGTCGCCTTCTTGATGCACATTATCCTGATTATTGATATGTGGAGATTCAACGATCTCCTGTGCTCCATTGCTATTCTCAACATTCTCGGATGTCATTTTCAGATACTGTCACAAACCAAGGGTTAGTTGACATGTAACATATTATCTCTATACTTTGACCAACCAATTAAATACCAAATAAAATTAGGTATGTCATACTAGTGAAGGAATTCCCCATCTCTCCCCTCCTAGTTCTAGTCTCACATCTTAGCCACGGATCATATCCCTAGGCTTTGATACCAACTGTGACGCCCCCAAAATAGGTATACATCACCTATTCTGAGTCGCCAAATACATGGTACAGAATACAAATATAATCTTTAATATACCACAAGAGAGCAGTGAGTTTCAATACAAATATTGTCTTCTAGACAATATCCACTCTCAGAATAAGTCGTCATTATATTTATTGTCACACTATTTAACAGAATAGTAGGACTACTAATACTATCATCTGATCCATCACTCCGTTCTCCGACTCGTCCCAGCTATATTCTCATTTTCTGAAGAGAACAATGAAAGAAAGGGTTAGCTCAACTAGCCCAATAAGAAATTTTATGACTAAGATAATGTAAAATAAATTATCATTAGTCTTCAACAATGTTTAACTGATAAAATACAATAGACATCAAGTTAACTGTAACGGAACAAGAAATCCATTAAAAGTATCAAGTAGAGAATAAAATCTACTATCTTTTATGATTTTAAAGGTTTTTCATGACTTTTATCGCTGAGACTCAGCATAATAAATAATCCACATCATACCTGCACTATGGCCAATGATATTCATTAATATCACAACCACAAATTATCCATGCATCATAGCCAAGGATATTCGTGTATTCATCAATGGTCATGATCATGCCAACTACTGTCCATCAATGCACTACGGGCCAATGAGGACTTTTACCACATTATTTGTAACATTACGGTCATGATTATACCGAATAATCCCTGGTCATAATCATACCAAGTCCATCTATGCACTACAGGCCACAGATGACTTTCAACATAATATAAACATGAAGATGATGACAATGATATAAGAAATCAATAAAACAAGTTAAAGAATTAATTTTTCTAGGAACTAATAACGTCCAAAATGTCAACATGATACTGCTTTGTAGAGTAAAATTCAAGAATGCTCAGAAGAATATTTCCATAAAAAGATATTGGATGAAGCGCAAACATCAAGGATATTCCACTAATTTCATGGAGTATAGAAGTCAAAACTTTAACCAACTGAGTATAATAACGAATGGAATAACAAAAGAATTCACCATGCATGCGGTACTTCACATAAACAGGTTATTCCAACATAATAATAAGTAACGGAACCAGGCCAGACGAAATTCACACCGACAACATGTTCCAACAGAATAATAAAGACGGAACCAGGTCTGGCGTAAAACGCACAGGCAGGATATTCCAACAGAATAATAATAAAGACGGAACCAGGTTCGGCGTAAAACGCACAGACAGGATATTCCAACAGAATAATAATAAAGATAGAATAATAGAAGAATGTCACCAAGTATAGGGTAGTCCGCGTATACTGGTTATTCCAGCAGAATAATAAAGAATAGAATAACAGAAGTTCTCTTCATGAATACAAAAGAAATAATACACCTTACCATAAAAGAAACTGAATATAAGAGTAGGTAAGTAGCGGAATACTTTTCTTATTTCTCTCTAGAGTTTCAGTGAATTCGTAAGAAATAATGAAGGAATTAGCTTCTATTTGTAGTAGAATGGACTACATAGTAACTAATTCATGAATGATCCAGATTGATTTTCTTTTAATCTGACGGTCCATAATTAAAGCAAAATCTTTAAATAAAATATTATATATATATATATATATATATATATATATATATATATATATATATATATATATATATAACATGTGCAAAAAAAAATCACGGGATACACTCCCGTGAGCACCTGTTTCCTTCATTTCCTAAATTGTCAAAGTTATATATATAATAATAATAATAATAATAATAATAATAATAATAATAATAATAATAATAATAATAATAATAATAATAATAACTTAATAATACTCCTTTCCTGACCCTTCCCCCCCTAATTCCCTCGTGACAAATTGTCTTCAACTAAGACTTTGCCAAACACATGGGTCCCACTCGTGGGCCCCCACCTTTTTATTATATAAAATAACTTTCTACCGATTATTTTAAAAAATGGGTAAATAGGAGTCCATAAACTAAGCAAAATTTACAATAATTACTATAGCAATAATTGAACAAAACTGAGTGACTTCTCACGTAAGCATCAATAATTAATACCGTGTGCTACTATGCAACCACGCGTATTACTGTACTTTTACTACCGAGTAGTTCAACAGTTTTAACGGTAAAACTTCCGCCGTTATTTTTAATAAAATATTTTTGTCGTTTTCTGAATCCGACAATAATTCTATTGTGGGGTCCACCAATGATTGTGCCGTTGTACGAATATTCCATGTTAAAACGAATATTCCCCGACCAATCGAATATTATATAACAACTTGTGTACTTTGCAAAATTTATAAATATTACCCACAACTATAACATTATATCAAATTTACTCCTTAATATTCAAAAATGATATTTATAGAAAATTCATCTTTATTCAAAAAGTTGGGGTCTTACATCTGTATTGGATATGGATGGTTTTGACATTATAATAAAGAACAATAGTTGTTCTATTTATAATAGTAATGTTTTATATAGTGTTGGTAATTTATGAAATGGACTTTACATTCTTGGCTTGCGTGAAAATATACTTCTAATTGAACAAACTATGAAAAGGAAAAGAGATGATGTTAATTATACCTATATGTGGCATTGTTGACTCGGTCATATTAATGAAACAAGATTATCCAGGTTGCATAAAGATGGACTCCTAGAGCTATCAGATTAAGAATCATATCCAACTTGTGAATCTTGTCTCATGGGAAAAATGACTAAATCTCCTTTTAGTGGAAAAGGAGAAAGAGTTACAAAGTTGCTATCGTTGGTACACACGAATGTATGTGAACCTATGACAACGAATGCACGAGGAGGGTATTCTTATTTTATTACATTCACTGATGATCACTCAAGATTTAGATATATGTATTTAATAAAATATAAATCTGAATTATTTGAAAAGTTCAAAGAGTTTAGAAGTGAAGTAGAGAAATAAACGGGCAAAAGTATTAAGATTCTTCGATCAGATTGAGGTGATGAATACTTAAGTAGTGAGTTTCTCAATTGTCTCAAAGAAAATGGTATAATCTCACAATGGACTCTACTAAGGACACCACAGCTGAATGGTGTGTCTGAAAGGAGAAATCGAACACTATTGGACATGGTTCGTTCCATGATGAGTTTTACCGATCTTCCGGTGTCATTCTGGGGATATGCCCTAGAAGCGGCTACATATCTACTAAATAAGGTTCCCTCGAAATTCGTCCCTAAGACTCCATATGAGATGTGGACAGGGAGGAAGCCTAGTCTTAAGCATGTTAATATTTGGGGATGTCCATCTTATGTGAAAAGGTTTTAGAATGCTAAGCTTGAGATAAGATCTGATAAGTGCACTTTTGTGGGATATCCTAAAGAAAGTTTAGGATATTATTTCTTCAATTCTACTGAACAAAAGGTGTTTGTTGCCAAACATGTTATCTTATTGTAAAAGGAGTTTATCCTTGAAGGGATCAGTGGGAGGAAAATAAATCTTGAAGAAATTCAAGAACCACAAACCACTACAGATCAAATGGATAAACCTGTTCAAGTAGAGATTCCTTCTGTACCACACCCTATTCGTAAATCTGGAAGAGTACCAAAGATACCTGATAGGTATGGACTTGTCATAGAAGATGACGATGAGGTACGCATCATAGATGATGATGATCCATTGAATTACGAACAGGCTATGAGTAGTAAAGACTCAGAGAAGTGGCAAGAAGCCATGAAATCCGAGATGGACTCCATGTATGAGAACCAAGTATGTACTTTGGTCTCACCACCTGAAGGCATTAAGCCTATTGGGTGTAAATGGGTCTTTAAAAGAAAGACTGGAGCAGACAACAAGGTAGAGACCTATAAGGCCCGACTGGTCGTAAAAGGTTTCAAACAAAGACAAGGAGTTGACTATGACAAAACCTTCTCACCAGTAGCAATGCTCAAGTCCATTCAGATTTTGCATGCGATTGCAGCTTACCATGACTACGAAATCTGGCAGATGGACGTGAAAACGGCCTTCCTCAATGGGAAACTTGAGGAGGATGTGTATATGACACAACTAGAGGGATTTGTTTCAAAGGTTGGAACAAATCAAGTCTGTAAGCTACAACGATCCATTTATGGATTGAAGCAAACTTCTCGTAGGTGGAATATCCGTTTTGATGAGACAATCAAAGATTTTGATTTAATCAAAAATGAGGATGAACCATATGTGTACAAGAAGGTTAGTGGGAGCGCTGTTTCATTCCTCATATTATATGTTGATGATATATTACTGATAGGGAATGATATTCTTATGATACAATCAATTAAAATCTGGATATCTAAACACTTCTCCATGAAGGACTTGGGAGAAGCATCCTATATTTTGGAGATAAAGATCAATAGAGATAGATCTAAAAGGATGCTTGGCTTGTACCAAGGAACGTACATTGACTCGATGCTAAAGAGGTTTAGCATGGAAGATTCCAAAAGAGGTCTCATGCCGATGAGCCATGGAATGCATCTCTCCAAGAAACAGGCCCCAAAGACACCTGAGGAGAGAGACCGAATGAGTAAGATTCATTATGCTTCAGCAATAGGATCTATCATGTACGGTATGATATGTACTAGACCAGATGTCGCTCATGCACTTAATGTAACAAGCAGATATCAGTCGAATCCAGGAGAAGAACACTAGAAGACAGTGAAAAATATCCTAAAGTACTTAAGAAGAACTAAGGATATATTTCTTGTATACGGAGGGTCTGAATTGAAACTAGAGGGCTTCACAGACTCAAGTTTTCAAACAGACCAAGATCACAATAAATCCGTTTTGGGGTATATGTTTACCTTAAACGGTGGCGCAGTGAGTTGGAAGAGTTCCAAATAGCAAACAGTTGCTGATTCAGTGACAGAGGCAGAGTACATAGCTGCAAGTGAAGCTGCAAAGAAAGCTATTTAGATGAAGAAGTTCATTACTGAACTTGGTGTGGTTCCTAGCATTACATGACCAGTGCCTTTATTCTGTGACAACACCGGAGCTGTTGCGCAGGCTAAGGAACCCAGGTCTCATCAGAGAGATCATTAAAAGAGGAGACATCACCCTGAAATATATGGACTCTCAAGACAATATTGCAGATCAATTTACTAAAGCGTTAACACAACAGTAGTTTGATCGTCACTTAGAGAAGATGGGTATGAGATACCACGACGATTGGCTTTAGTGCAAGTGGGAGATTGAAAGTAGTATGCATACAAGCCAATCATGTATGATGATAAAGCATATACTTTGTAATCAATCTTATTTGTTTATTAATAAAAGAATTATTTATTAAAGGCATTTATTATCTACATGGTGCTGTTTTAATAATATGTGATAAACCCATAGTTTTAAGCAATGCTTTTAGAATCATGATGAGATCATGCTAATGAAATCTAAATTCTTAGATAGCTTAAAACTAAAATGTTCCAAATCAATGGATTACTAAAAAGGGGATTAGTGAATCCGGATAGATTGGTACGTACGTTGTTTGCTCATTGGATGAGGATGATTGATCTCATGATCATTTGTGTGCAGACGCTAAAGCAAGTATGTAGGTGCTTGTTAGAGAATAAGTTCACTGAACGTGACTCGCTAATGAATACCTAATGGAGTTTTACTTGTCTGTCAATAGAAATTCCTGTAGTGATAGTAGTACAAATGATCCTTAGACTTGAGATCATCATAGTATCTTATATATAATGAATTACACTTTGACTTATTCCTTAAGACTCTTAGAGTATATCAAATGGCATGCTTGGGTATAATAAGTTATATATGAACATAATGAATAATCAATAAATAATTTATCACTTCTAGTAAAAGAAGAGAAATGTCCTATGTGATTCGATAAATGACAACCCAGGAATCCTTGGCCAAGGTGAAATGAAATTAGTAAGTAGTTTTTAATTTACATTCATTACGAGTTGTGCATTTAGGAATTACGAATACATATAATTAAATTAAATAAGACTTGACAGCAATTTCATGTCTTATATTTAATTGGGACATTATATGGTGGAAGGATTGAATTGTACTGTAACTATTAACTCAAATGTTCTTTTATGATTAATGTTGAAATCTATATTATCTGGAAAGTCGTTGATCGTTAGGGAGGCTTATCTCTATTGTAGAATAAATATTATTTATTTAAATAAATTAATCATTTAATTTATTTATTTAAATAAGATTAGAATTGTTTTAATTGATTTATTCACAACCGGTTTAATGCGGAGAACCTAAAGGGTCACACCATAAAAGGAAGAATAATTATTTAAGAAGTTAATGGCATAATCGTAATAATATGTTATGTATATTTAATTTAATCTATGGTGACAGAATAAATTAAATAACTTAATATTTATTATTTAATATTTTAGAAATATTAAATATAAATTAATAAGAGGAGTCTTATTAATATTATTACAATTATTATTATTTTAATTTGTAAAAGAGTTTAAGAATTAATTTAATATAAGTACTCTCATTTATTCCTAATAGGATTAGGAGGGAAAATTAGTTAAAGGAGTTTAATTAACTATCCCTAATAAGATTAGGGAGCCCATTTAATTAAAAGAGTTTAATTAAATAAATAATACTTTATTTTAATTAAATAGGGTTACCTAATATCTTTATAAGAGGAGTCTTATATCAGATATTATATACGTAATTTCAATTATTAGAGAGTACGCCCCCTTTTCTATAGAGATAGAAAAACTAGGGTTTGAGCCAATACACCATTCTTTTTAAAAATTCTTCTTCCTTGGTGGATCACCTCTAGAGGCCATACACTTGGGTGGCTTACATTGATCAAAGGAAGGAATCTACCCGAATATTCAAGGAGATCGCGGAGAAGTAAGAGGTGAACTCGTACCTGAGGAAGCTCGTTTCTACAAGGATATGAATTATAATTTCTTATTCTTCATTTAATTAATAATATGCATAAAGGATGATCCGGGTAATTGGTTTGTGAAAAATTTTAAAATTTGATTTTATTTTGCTTCCGCTATTTTTTGCAATTTGATTGCTACTTTGATTTTTACAAAACCTAACAAGTTTGATGAACTATACTAGGGGTATAGGAGGATTGTAAGTTGAAATACAAGAATATTTAGTATAAGAGCATTGGTGGTGCTAGAAATAAAAAGAATTGGTTAGTAATGAGGTAATGGAGTAAAGATTGAAATTGATAGAGAAAATTAGATATTACAAATCTTCTAGCTATGCTAGTTTTTTTCAAAATTTATTGACTTCTTGCTGATGTTTGCACTTCTATTTTCTTGAAAAACATTGGATCAAAATGATGGAACCAATGAGTTTTAAAAATAATATCGTTATTCGTATGTTTATGCTAATTGTTTAGGCTAGACAAAAATGATTTAAAAATATTAAAATGTATTTTGTTTTTTTTTTGTAGTCATTAAGGCATCACTAAATATGATGCTGATTTGACAAACGAGGAAGTTATCAATGCAATTTAACCTGGTGGTGGATGTGATCTTAAAATCGTCAGCCCACTATGGTATGATGTAGTATGACAAAGTCATATAATGACTGAATCCTTAACGTACTATCTAGATAGTACGGTATCATGTCATCATAAAAGGATTTTTGGTTTTCTTTAAACTAAGAAAGATATGCCATATGAATTGGATAAAACTATTTCGATTGATGTTCGAATTGTTGTTAGAAGTTTATGCTATTTGATTCAGCTAGACAAATATTCAAAGATATTTATGCAGCTCAAGCGTTTCTTGAGAAGTTATGTCAAACCAAGTTATTTTGGTGCGGATTCAGATGCTGAAAAGCTGAGATGAACAACCCTTTTATAAGGGATTACACGTAAGCGCTTAGATGTTTGTGCACAATACATGGTACGAAGGACTGAACACCTTAAGTACGGGGAGTCCATACAGTTATGACTGTTTAGGTTACAGTTGAAAGATTACTTATAACATTGGACATATTTTACACGATACGTTTAGATGCTTGTGCACAATACATCGTACGAAGGGCTTAACACCCTAAGTATGGGAGTCCCTACAGTCTAATAACTGTTTAGGTTTAAGTTGAAATAAATACTTATAATAATGGATGTAGTTCAAGGTCTTGTGACCCCTCAGTATGATTCTAGAATCTTTTAAATTCCTGAGTTATTCATACTGCTTCCTAATTATTGAGTAATTGTGGAAGATTCTTGTTATTCTAAAAGGTGAATGTGGTAAGGATGATATTCCTTAGAAAGAAGTAAGTCGTAGAATGCGACATTGAATGATGAATATATTGAATAAGTGAAAAAAGAAATTTTGAAATGAGAAGGAGATGAGTTATCAAAGAATAATGTAAAACTTTTAATAGAAAAGTTAATAATTGTAGAAAGATCTTTGGGGAAAGAAAGTGGTTATAGAATCCAATGAATGAATAAAGTATTAACATAAAATCTATGTTGATAGATTGAATGAATGAAAATTAATAAATAAAATTTCGAGGACGAAATTCTTAGAAGAAAGGGTGAATGTAATGTCCCGAGAGTTTGAGAATCTAGTACATGATAATGATCCTTAGAGAAAGATAATGAACGGGTCAAAGAATATGTAATACTCAAATATAATTGAGTCTAAGTAAAGGTTATGAAATAAAACATACAATAATTTATTATGAGGAAGTGGTGGAAGTAGGAAATATAAAACCTATATTAAGGTCATGTGTTGAAGTTATTCAACGAAGAGATTTGATGAAAACCTGAGTAAGGTAGGGTTTCGGTGATTCTGAGGACGGAATCCTTATAAGGAGGGAAGAATGTGATGAATGATTTGTTTGAGTTGTGATTCTGGGGACAGAATCCTTGTAAGGAGGGAAGGATGTAACAATCCAGAATTTTATTTATAATTTAAAATATTTATTAAATTAAATAATTATTTTAATTGATGTGGTTGTTTTTTAGTAGATATTTGTTGGATTATTTATTAGTAAGTAAATAATTCATAAGTTATAGAAATTAACTTAATTAAGATAAAAGAGTGATGAATTAAATTTATGAGATAATACTCTAATTTAACTTATTAACTAAATTAGAGAGTTGTTAAGGATTATATAGTTTGCTAGAATGTTGTTTTAATTTATTTTAGTAATTTATTAAGTAAAATTATAATGAAAGTTATAATTTTGTGGTAATTGGTTTTGTTTATTTAACTAAGATTGGATATGGAAATCCAAATAAATAATATGAGATTATAAACTATAGTATAAATGATTTATTGAAATAAATTAAAGTAGTTTAAAAGGATTTACCAAACAAGGCTTAAAGGTATTAAGTCTTTATTTTAAAAGTGGTTTGCCAAACAAAGCCTTATGCCTTTTGAATTTGAATTTGAATTTGAATTTTAAATAAAATATATTAAATTTTATAACTGATAACTTACTATTATCATTATTAAAACGTCGGTTTTAGACATTTGGGTTTTATGCATTGGTTTTATTTTATGTTACGTGAAAAGAATTGGCTTAAGCCTAAGAAGAAGAGAGAAGAAAGATTTTAAAGAGAAGTTTGAGAGAGTTTGAGAAAGCTTGAGAGAGAATTTATGTGATTCCAAAGCAATTTAATGTGTTTTATCAAAGATTATCTCCAAGAAATTGAAGGTATAATCCCTAAATCTTGTGTTTTACGTTTTATAGAAAGAGTTCATGTTCTTCACTTTCAAAATTTTATTTAAATTACATGTTTGATGAATTGTAGTTATACAAACTGAATTAGTGAGTTGTGTGTAATTGTGATGTTAGAATTAGCATCTAGATAAGGAATTAGTGTGCTAATTACGTTAAAAATGAAGAAACTAATTACAATGACTATATGTATATATATGGCTTGTGAAAGTACAAAATTTGGTAGTTAGTTTGTGAACTAATCTATAAATTGAGCCTTGAATATGTTAAAACATTTAAAAATAAAAAGAACGCAAGTTGAATGAATCAATTTGATCAAGTTGAATGAATTCGCTAAACATGTTAAATCATGAAAGTTTTGTATGAACATGAGTTTTGGGTCAAGATTTAAGCTAGTTAGATTTTTTGTAAATTGTTATAATTCTAGCATGTTGAAGTTCTATGAATTATGAATACATAGAATCGAAAACGGACTAATTTGGATTTGTATAACTCAAGTTATGAAGATTAGTAGGAGAAAAGGTTTAAAAATTACGAGAATAGTGAATTCAGAGTCCCGTTTCTACTAACGGACGCAGCTACACTTTGCCCTAAGTCATTTGGGGAGCAGCTGCCCTTTAAGGCGCAGCTGCGCCCAAAGTGTTTCAGGTGTGACTGTTTTGACTTGGTTTAGTAAAATAGCCATAACATTTTCATACGAAATCAGATTGGGACGATTGAAGATGATCCGAAACGAGAACAAATATACCTACAACTTTTATTCTTTAAGTTTTTAGATTCGAGGTCGGTAACAGGTATCAAAATGGTCATCTTTAGGACTATTGTGTTTTCGGTGACAATCGGACATGCGTCGGGCATACACGTATGCAAGTGTAGTACTTCTAACGATAAAAGATGTTGTTCTAAGTTAAAAAACATGAATGTTAGTAAATATAATGATGCTTAACATTAATAAATGATGTATTAGATAAGTTGTATAAGCATGCTAAGCACACACAAGAGAGACAAATCGGGCGTGTGACGAATGAACGTCGAAACGTCGTGCCAAGTGTTAATGAACTTAAAAAGTGTTTCAATTCAATTGAAATGAATATTATAAGATATGGAATATGGTTAATATAAAACCAATAATGATTCCTAGCAAGACTTAAGCACTTGAATGAACTTTGAGTATGAAATATAGTGAGATGTAAGTCGAAAGTTAACACAATCAAATTGAACTTTGTGTATTGATAATAGGAAGGGTTATGAGATATAGAGTAAAGTTACAATACAACTACTATGCATTGTTATGTGACTAATAGTTTATGTGCATGATTATATAATTGTTTAAGGCACGTGAAGCAGATAACAATAAGCTGTTAAACTATTATTGGTAAACAACGATCAAGGGAAGTTTTTTAGTTCCTATTTGCTATGTGAACTAGATGATAAACTGTTTTAAATCTTTGTTGCAAAGAGCATGATGTGTTATACATATATTGAAAGTATGAAACGTTAAAGTCAATTTATAACTACGTTGATTGAATAATGAATGTTGATTGAGTAAGGAATTCAATCTTTATACTTGTTATATGAACTGCAACATGTTTGTTATGTTAGTCTAATGTTTTATGAGATGTATGTTGTGCATGTTATTATGTGCTATGTGATGCATGAAAACTATTAGATTTTGCTGGGCTGTCGAGCTCAACCTTGCAAATAACCACTTTTGCAGGTTAAAGATTCAAAGCAAAGTTATGTGCTACTTGAAAGACATAAATCAGATGTGATACTTGAAGATTTATACACTTTGGCTGAGTTATTATTATTTGAACCATGTTTAAGGTTCCGAATAATGTATTAATGTTAAATTTTAATATCGTTTTGCGATGTAAATTCTTGTAGTATTAAAATGATTCTGAGTTATTTAGATGTAAAGATTGAAAGTTTTGGGAACGAGAATAGTTTGTAATAGAAAATTTTAATTATTTCGCAAATTTCAATGGTTGTTTTATTGTTTAAGGATATAAAATTAGAGGTTGAATGTATTGTTAATGACCGAAGTCGATAATTAAATTATTTAAATTTTGGGGTCGTTACAATATTTACAAGATTAAGTGTATAAGTGTATACAAAATTGTGTATGTGATTTTATATGTACATAATTGTTGTTTAGGATCAAATATTGATCAGATAAGTTTCATCAATGGCAAACCCTAAATATATATTAAGAACATCAAGGTTCAGTGAGAAAACTCTAATCAATGATTAGGGATCCTAACGATATGCTCGAAAACCCTAATTTTAGTTTTGGGAACCCGAAACCCTAATTCAGTATTTGAAAACCCTAATTCGGGAGCTCAAATGTGAAGTATAAAAGATTAAGTGTTATAAGTTCTGGGGTAATTATGAAATGTCCAAAATACCCTTAAATTTGAGAGGGACATTTACGAAAATACCCTTTTAGGGGCGAAAAGACCAAAATACCCTTTACTTAACTTTTAAGTTAATAGAGTTATGGCCAAAATTGTTGCCACATCTCTTGAATTGTTACCATACACCTTGAATCATCTAAGTGAAGCCACATAACAACAATTCTAACCATAAGAATCAAAAGTGTGAGATTAAAGAAAGAGAAAAATCAAAAACATAAGTTATTTATGTTTTTACACTTAGCCAAACTTTGCTCTCACCAAACCCACGAAATCCTTAAGGGATTCAGTCACTAACCAAGCCCCTAGATCATCAAGATCAGTGTTGGAGAGCAAGAATCAAAGATTAAAGCATAAAAGGTATAAAACCCTAATCTTTAAAAATCACATGATTTGATGTTAATGTTATGATTTGTTGTTTAGATATGTGTTAGAGGATGTTATTTAGTAATCCAAGATGTTACATCAAGGATCCATAACATCTAGATGTTAGAAAATTAAGTTTTCAAAACTGACTTAGAACCCTAAAATATGGCCTGACAGCCATATGTCAGGGCCTCTAGATCTTTGTGTGTTAATAGTTAGGTTTGTTTTATGTTATAAACTTGTTCTATGCCATGAGGAGAGTAGACTAGGAGTGGAATCACCTCCATACCATGTCTAGATCTCCAGATATAAGTGGTCAAACCTAGTTCACCAACCACGAAAATTGTTTTTGGAAAACCCAGAAAATCCCCAGATTTCTAGAAAGCTCTGACAAGCTTTTCAAGGCTTTAGATCTTTTTGTGTTTAAGTTGTTATGTTATGTTGTTGTATTGATGTTGTAGACTGACATGTAGGCTACACAATCATGCCTTTAGATCACCTAAAACATGCATAGAATCAAAGACATGGGTGGTCAAACTAGGGTTGACCACCAGCCTTATGAATTTCTGGAAAACCCAGAAATGCTCAAGAACAAGTTTTCTGACATGGTTTGACCAGGCCAGATCTTGTTCATGTGACGTTGTTAAGATGATCTGATGTGTTATAAATGTTCCTTGACATATAGACTACAAGTGTGAACTCTTAGGTCACACAAACAAAACCTAGAATCAAAGTTACAGAGCATCAAAAGTTGTACTCTTCAACTATTCTTCATTTTTGGAAAACCCAAAAATGAAGAACAGCTCTGACATGAATTTGTGAGACTTATAACTCACTGATATGTTGTGTTTTGGTCATGAAGTTGATTTGAGGTTGTACTATTACATTAGTACTACAATCTTGTCACTTTAGCAAGCCTAGAATCCTTAATATCATGAATCTAGCATTGGTCAAACCTAGTACCCTGTTAACTGCTTATGAATTTCTAGGCAGGCTCATGAACATGAATAACACCGATAGCGACGGTTCTGTCGCTATCGGCCCCCTTTAGTGACACTTTATTTTCGAAAATTATTATTTTAATTAAATATATAGAGAAAAATTGTTTTTAATTATTAAAAATTCATAATAAATTCCTAAAATTATTTTAAAGCTTAAAAATGGGTTTTTTTTTTAATAATTTTGAATATATTTCATTAATATTTAATATTTTTAGAATATTAATGGTATTTAATTTATTTAATTATAATATTAAATAAATTACTTAAAAATGGTTTTTAATACTTGAAAAATTATTTGAAATTATTTTATTGTATAAGAAAATATTTTAAGTTATTTCTAATGACTTTTAGTATTTTGTGAGAAATTTCATTAATAAATTAATATTAATGGCAATCGATTTATTTAATAAATATATTAAATAATTTGTAGAAAAATAGAATTAATGGTTTAAAAATCATATAAAAATGATTTAAATGTTATAAAAAAATTTAGGTTATAAAAGATAACTTTTGATATTTTGTTGTGAAAAACATTAATATTTTAATATTAATGGCAGTTATTTGGTAATTGATTTAAATGTTTAAGAATCATTTAGGTGTGATATTAAGGTTGTAACGCCCCAAAAAAATTGGATTTTATGAGAATTAAATTTTTATTTGATTATGTGGATTAAATGAATTTAATTAATTATTTATGGGAGTAAGCTAATTGAAGGTCGTTTTATGACTTAGATATGTCGGAACATCGTAGTATTTTGACTATGTGAAGGAATTAAAGTATTTGAATTTCCAAGACGGAAATAAAAACTTTCCGAGAAATTTTCCAAAAAAATATTATTCACGCATTTTTGCACGGGAATTATTTTTGAATTTTCGAGAAATACGTAACGATAGAATATCGCGGTGAGATGGAATATCCAATAATATTTCAGTTATGGCAAACACAGTTTTTCGCCTGCGGACTTAAAACTTAACGATTAGGGAATGTGATTTTCGAGAAAGAATTTAAATGTGTATAAGAAATTAAAGCGATGATCATATAATATGTAGGTATTATACGAGGTAATGAATATGAGTATGATACGAGGTATTATACGAGTATGTATGAGTGATGGTATATCGTATATGATGATTGAGTATACGAGTTGGAGTACGAGATTAATACGTAAATTATACTTGTAATGCTTTAAGCCAAATGAAATGGACTTGTGGATTTGTGTAGAGAGTGTAAGTCCAATAAGGAGTAATGTGCAAGCCCAATGTTAAAGCCCAAGTGTTGGTAACGTATAATCCAATGTGAATTAATGCAAGCCCAATTTATAAGTAATCTAATTAAACCATAAGCCCAAAATATTAATTCAATGGGTTAGGGTGACCCATGGGGCAACCCATGATCACATGGTTGTATGTGATGACCAAGTAATTAAAGGAAGGACCAAGTATACTTAATGGTTAAGTAAAGGATAAGTTATGTGATAAGTAAGTAAAGTGCTTATGTGTGATAAGTAAGCTTAATGGCTAAGTAAATGAGATGACCAAGTAAGCTTAAGGGCTAAGTAAATGTGATGACTAAGCAAACTTAAAGGCTAAGTGTTGTGATGGCCAAGTAATTTATTTGATAAGCAAGTAGCTTAATGGCTAAGTAAGTGTGGTGATCAAGTAAGCTTAATGACCAAGCAAAAGAAGTAGCTAGGGAGCAAGTTAACTTAATGCTTAAGAAATGAATAGTAAGGAGGTGATTAAGGAGGTGGAGTGGCTTTATGACCATTATACCCTCACTTTGAGATTCTTATAAATAGCAAGCTTAGGATTTCATTTGTTGGTTGTTTCATTTCATCTAAACATTATAAGAGCTTATTGGCTTGAGAGAAAAAGCTAGAAAAGCTAGAGAATTAGACTTTTTAATTCAGGAATCAAGAAGAAGAAGATTAAAGATTAACCAAGTGATATTCAAGGGTAAGTAATCCTAAACCATGATTCTCTTTATCTTCCATTGTTAAAGAAGTGAGTAATGATAGAACTAGTAAACTAAGGAATGATAAGAATGAGAAATCCATGGACTTAAGTCTTAATAAGCCAAGAATAAGTCATATGGTAAGATAAGCTAGAAATGAAGTTTTGAACTTATTAAGAACAAGTAATAACTTATCATGTAAATAAGTTAATGTAATATGTATGTTAAGATGTTAGTATAATGGAATGAATCCAGTTGAAATGGTTTAAAAATCTCAAGTAACGAAGTTTTGCCGGAATCCAGACGATAAAATGATAATCGTCGAATTCGTGAAATTCTCGGAATAGAATTCGAAATTTGATATTGAGCTTGGAAACAAAGGTCTTCAATGGAGACAAGTCTTATTTGGCATTATAGAGTTACGGACTCGAGAATGACCGAATTCTGACTTAGAACGAAGAAACGAGTGTTAAACATTCACGAACGTTTATCGTTTTCGTTAAAAAGAACTAAAAAGGGAATTTTTAGTTAACGAAGTCAAATAGATAAAATTCTTGCATAAACACATAGAGTATGTAATTTGTGAAACGTAGGCTATTGAACGAGCCAATTCGGACTTAAAACGAAGAAGTTATGAGCCCAGGAATCTCACCTAGAAGAAAATCTGTCAATTTTTTTCTGAGGCACAGAGTCCGCACCGCAGCGTGACTCAAGGCATAAAAGCCCATGCCGCAGTGCGAGGCCAAAATTATATTGCACTGTTAGTTAGTGCCGAAGCACAATACAGTGAAAAGGAATGGCACCGCAGCGCCAAGGCCGGGTCTTGTGCACTGCAAACCCGGGCCGCAGCGCGAGTCCAAGAAGGGAAGCTGACGCCGCACCGCCAACCTTAGGAATTTCATATAAAGGAAAGATTGCAAGTAAAGAAAGAAAGTGAATTGATTAGTAATGAACTAATGCTTAAAGTAACCTCATTAAGGATGTTATAAACCTTAAGTATAACACTAAAGGTTGAAGGTAAGTTAATTGAAGGTGAACATGAACGGTATGCAATATGTATACTTAACCAATGACGATCGAATTTTGATTAATAAATGTAAGAACGTTAGTAAGTCATAAGTAAGATTAATAAGTTGAATTGATATTTATTAATGAAGTAAATTCACTTAAGATATAGAAGAGAAAGAAGCTGGTAAGAATGATGTAAAGAACGACGGCAAGCCAGAACCAATAATAACAAACCTAATATATGATTAGATTTAGAAGAAGGGTAAGATTCATTAGGAACTATGTATGCTAATTCATGACCTAATGTGGGATGTTATGTGGTTATGTGTTGTAGAGACTGTAAAGAATCAAAGGAAAAGTAATTTTACTGTAGCAGACGCTGAAGGCAAGTTTTCTTAAACGCTTGTCTAACGTTCGTGTTAGCCAAGTTTCCCGTGATTCATGTTATGAGATGCATGAATTGTTTTACTAAAGGGTCGATGCCAGTTTTACCTCGACTAGACTAATCTTGAATAGTTGATTGATTTATTTACAAGTCTTTCAATATAGAATTGGTAACGCTATCCTACGCTAATTGTTTGGTACATATTCAAGGTAAGCCTGAGTATGAATAAACAAATGTATTTTTCATCGAGCATTCGATGGGCACGTGAGGTTGCCAAAACTTAAACCTACATATGTTTAAGGGATTTAGTGTTGATCAACTTAGAGTACTATAGGCTAATCACCTAGAAGTGCTCGTAAGCTATGTTGGACTTACGGACTTAGTGTCGGGTTGTCCTTTTCAAAAAAATTATGAGATGCTCATGATCTTGGACCAGAATTGATGTTTTACTGAATATTATCATTGTAAAATGTTTTAAAGGAAAAGAAGAGCTATTTTGAATAATCGATAGTACTTCGTTACTATTGTTCAGTTATCGAAGATATACGGTTCCTATATTTTAAGCATGTCATTTAAATGAAATTGTTATACTTGTTGAGCTTGTTATGCTCACTCTTGCTTGAACCATATGAATGCAGCTAAGACCGAACGGACCGATGGATTCGGCAAGGATAAAGTGAAGACTAAAGTGAACTTGTAGTGTACCTATGTAATAGTATAGGTTTGTAATAATAATATTTGATATTATGACAATAAAAAATGTAATGATTATAAAGAACCTGAGGAATGGTAATATTGTTTTAGAATATATATATAAGGCATATTCGTTCTTTTGAGACATTTCAATTAAATGTTTGTGTGAACTGTAGTACTGTGTAGCACCATATGTCGGGTTGAAAGATACCCGTATTTGGGGGCGTCATAGGTTGGTATCAAAGCATTAGGTTATAAAACTTATGGGGGGGGGAAGAAACTTAGGCTAATAGCCTCGTTAAGGAAGGAAAAGTCTGAAGGAAGTAAACTCGAGCTTTACTTGAGTTGAATGAGTCAATAAGGTATTGAGGAAACTCAGTATCAAAAGATTTAAAAGATGGCAATTAATCCTAAATAAATTAAATGTGATTTGTGCTTATACTATTGT
The DNA here is from genome assembly GCA_016801055.1 of Panax notoginseng. Classification (NCBI taxonomy): domain Eukaryota; kingdom Viridiplantae; phylum Streptophyta; class Magnoliopsida; order Apiales; family Araliaceae; genus Panax; species Panax notoginseng. Next base: position 114,649,819 of record CM029018.1, read on the forward strand.
GTATTATATACTAATCAACATGTTATGTGTTATTGTAGGATGTCGATCGATAGCTTGTTGTATAGAGATATACACGTGGTGAGCGAAGAACTTGGGAACAGAGTAGAGCCTGTACCCATGTCAGTGGCGAAGGTACCAATAGTGATTTTAGAGGAGTCGGAGATAGTGGAGTACTTTTCTGAGGAGAACAACTTCGAGGGAGATATGGATATAACATCATATCTTAATATGATGATCGATGAGGAGGAAGAAATGGAGGTGACATTGGTTGATACGGTAGTACCTATACAAGAGTCATCACCTCCAGATGCAATGAGAGCATTGTATCTGGCAATGCTGGACAAGAATGTGCAACTGAGTACATTTGTGTAGAATCAGAGTGAAGAGATTATTTATCTCCATGAAGCTAAGGTGTCTGTAGAAGCAGATTTTGAGTCTGAGCACGATAAACAGGTGCTTATGACAGAACATGCTAGGGACTATAAGGAAGGGGCTGATGAGCTTCGTAAGAGACTGGTTGAGAAAGACCAGAAGATTGCACGGATGTCTTACATCCATAAGAGTACTCATGATAATTTCAAGATGAAAGTTGTTTGTTATTCCATTTAGTCGGGATAGACTCGACATACTATTAGTCGGGATACTGTAGCGATGATTGCAAATGAGAAATACGAGGACGATGTTACGCAATATTAGAATGATAGAGTTATAAATATATGTGTAGTGACGTAAAACCCTCTTTTGTATAAAAGGGTAGTTTTTTTGCAAATCCCAACTGTTGTAAAGATCAATTGCGGGATAGAAATGTAATAGCTTTTGGCTATTGTAACAACCCGATATTTTCTACATAAATAAATAAGAAATTTTGCGTATAAATTTTTTTTTTATATTAAGGATGAGGATTTGTACAAGATAATGTGTATATGTATTTATGTTGTAAATAAAAATATATTTATTGCATAAATGTTTGCAAGTAAATTTATTTTAGAATTATTGATTATTAAAAAGTATATTATGATAATAATTAAATTACGGTAGAAATGCTTTTATTAATTATTTTCCATGAAAATATAATCATATATTATTTAAATAATATATGAAGTGATTTTTAGAATAATTATAATAATTATTTTATTATATGAGTTTAGTACAAGTTATTAAGTGAATTATTTTACCTTAATTATTAAGGTTAAATATGAAGAATAAATCAGATATGGAATCCAACCCCTAATTTTGGATTATTGTCAAGGTATGAAAATAATAATATAATATTTATTATATTTTGATTTCTCAGTGCTATGAATATGTAATGTATTTCTGTATTGTTAATGGTAGGTCAATTACGGTGTATTATGACCAAACCCTAGTAATAATGTTAAACCCTAATTTGAGATCCAAATTATAGTGCAATATTGTTTTATAAGTGTGTTATATAATTTATGTCGTGTATTAAATATATTAATTAGGTGAACCCTAATTAAAATTCTAGAAACCCTAATTATAAATTTAACACCCTAATTATATGAATTTCTATTAAACCCTAATCCGGAAACCTAGACCGGAGGTTTGATCTGTCAAGAATTGTGTTACGGTGATTAATGTCAGGTATAACAGGTTTTATATCGCTAATTTAAATAAAACTAATTAGTGATTTAAGACCATAATGATTAAAACCCTAAATTTGAAATCGAAACCTTAATCGCGAAATTAAAACTCTAACCGATATTTCTTGGAACCCTAATTGCTAATTTTAAACACTAATTGTTTAAATAGCAAAGTTAATTATGTTATAATACCCTAATGTTCCTATATAATAAAATTATTAATTTAATCTAATTAATAATTTTAATTTTGGTTGCTTAGATCTAGCTTGTGTTAGGTTTTTTGATCGTGTTGTATGTTAGAACCTGTAGTCTTGCACTTTGTCTACAAGATCTAGCTTTTGTAATTCCCGGAAACACACTACACAAAGATTTAAAGTTGGTCAAACTAGTCCACTCGGTAACTGGGTATGAAGGTTCTGCGCAGCTCAAGAACACCTATAGCGACAGTTTCGTCGCTATAGGGCCCTTTAGCGACAGTTTTTGCGAAAATTAATTATTTTTATTTAATAATTAGTATTAATTAGTTTTTAATTCTGAAAAATACAAAATAAATTATTAAAAATTATTTTAAAGTCCGAAAATTATATTTTAATTATTTTGAATATATTTCATAAATATTTAATATTTTTGGAATATTAAAAGTATTTAATTTATTTAATTATAATATTAAATAAATTATTTAAAAATGATTTAAATACATGAAAAATCATTAAAAATTATATTATGATACATGAAAATATTTTAAGTTATTTTTAATGACTTTTAATATTTTGAGATAATTTTCATTAATAAATTAATATTAATGATAATTAAGTTGTTTAATAAATGAATTAAATAAATAATTTAAAAAATGATTATATTATTTTAAAAATCATTTTAAATAATAATAAGTTATTTAAGAATATTTTAAGTTTTAAAATATAACTTTTAATATTTAAAGGTAAAATTCATTAATTAATTATTATTAATGATATTAAAGATATTTAATATTTACATTAAATAAAATAGTTTAAAAATGATTTTAATATTTTAAAAATCATTTTAAATGAAGATAAAATGTTTAAAGATATTTTAAGTTATAAAATATAACTTTTAATATTTAAAGGATAATTTCATTAATAATTTGATATTAATGATATTAATTTAACCCTAATGATATTAAATTTATTTAATAATTATATTAAATAAATAGTTTAAAAATAGTTTTATTAATTTAAAAATCATTTAAAAGGGGATATAAATGAATTAAAAATATTCTAGGTTATAATTAATAACTTTTAATATTTAGATAAATAGTTCATTAATAATTTAATATTAATGATAATTATTTTATAATGATTTTTAAATGTTTTAAAAATCATTTAAGGGTAATATAAATGTTTTAAAAATATTTTAAGTTATTATTAATGACTTTAATATTTTGGCAATGGTTTCATTAATAGCTTAATATTAGTTAAATATTACTGATAATAGAATTATTTATTATTAAATCATTTAATAATGATTCCGATATTTCAAAATTATGATAAATGGTAATAATTATTTAAAAATTATTATAAGGCCATGAAAAATAGTGCGACGGGTGTTTAAGTTATCCAAATGAATATTGAACTACTGTATAGAGTTTTAGACTCGATATTTACCCGATAAAGCTGTCGGTAGACTGACATATTTTAGAAATTGATCTGGACTTAGATAGGATGACTGGATAATTGTTTATTTGTGATTCAATGGTGTTAAAGTTATGTGACAATGTGATTAGGAATGTGCTGACTGCAATAAGCAGTATTATATCATATGATATGTTATTCTAATCAGATCAATGATCTATTTAATGATAGGGATTGATAGAAAAGATAAATCTAAGTTGTGTAAGCAGCTGATAAGGCAAGTATCTAACCCTTTGCATTTACTTTATGCAATGGACATGCGTAAGATAATATCTGAATTGTTCATATCAATTGTTCAAATATTTCAACCTTTGTATATACTTATGTAATGATTCTGTATAAGTAAGCTATTAAGGAATAATTGTTGTACAATTTCCTTTATCCTGTTAATATTGATCAAGTTATTTATTCTGTTCGTTAATTTCTATAACATGGTTATACAAGTGTCCCCACTTGGATAATCATTGTATTTTATAACATGTTGATACATACTTATAGTTGCCTAGTATGTATACGTTGAAATAAAAGTCGTCTAAGCTATTTGATCTAGCTAGACATAAAATTTAAAGTTGTTGTTAAACAAGATAAAACTTATCCAACCGAATTGTTTTGGTATGGATTCAAGACTGTCATGAACATCCCAATCATGGGAAATTTTTATGCGCTAAGGCGGACAAAGGATGAATGATAATATCGTTCTAGCAATGTAGTGTTGATCAATACAGGGCATAACGGGATGATCACCCCCGTGCCCGTAAGTTATGACGGTTTACCGATGAATTTCTGTTTAACCCTTTCGAAAATAGAAAATAATGTTCATAGTCTGTCAATTGATCCTCATTTATAGTCAATACGTAGTTTCTAAAAATTTGAAATAAAAATGATATGTTGTTATTTATTAGTTCAGCTTACTTCTCAATTGTTGCTTCGTTGTAGAAGTATCCTTCCAAGAAAACATTTAATTCATTCAGTTAACTATTATTGTTGCTATTACTTGCTGGGCACTCAAATGCTCATCCTTGTTTTAATTTAAATATTTTCAGCTAAGGGTTAGCAACCCGAAGAATCTGCCAAGAATAAAGGGAAAGGAAAAGTTGCTGAATGACTGTTTATGCTATCTTTTGTAATAATCAAAGTTTATTAGGATATGGATGATAAATATTATTATTATCATGTAATGAATGTTGAAGGTTTCGTACTTGGAATTTGGGAAACTCTGATAATATGTAAATTAAATTTGATAAATCTATATTATTGTTATTATTATTAGTATTATTCCACTCATAGAAATGGTATCGTGAAGCACCGAGTTCGGGTTTCAAGTATCCGAATTTGGGGGCGTCACATCATAGTATCAGAGCTATAGGGTTAGAAACCTTAGGTGGGTTAGACCTTAGGCTATAACCTTAGAACAGAGGGAAACGTTGAAAATATAAAGAACTCATATAGAGTTTAAAAAGAGATGAATTTACTAAATTCATCGTCAAACAAAATAAAAGATAATTTATATAAAACTCTTATTTGCTGTGTGTATATACTATATGCTAATCAGGATAATTTATGTGTGTAGATGACAAGTGAAAAAGGATTAGGATACCCTCAGATCGTAAAGAAGGAGCCGATATCAAAGCCAATAGCTGAAATAGAGGCTCAGAGTGAAAGCAACCTCGATGAGGTGGTTATTGTGGAAAATGTCGTACTAGATCCGAAAATAGTAGAACTAACCGATAGTGATTCAGACACTGAAGTTGGAGCTGACCAAGCATCAGCCGAAGTGCAGAATCTGCGGGACCAGGTTTCCTCTTTGGAACAGTTATGGGAAATAGAAAAGCTGCTAAATAGTCAACTGTAAAAAGCATTAATTGAAATAATGGAAGCAAAGGATAAGCTTAAAATCCAAATTGATTAATTGGGAGCTAAAAGCAACAAGTCGGGTGCAGCTCTGAATAAGAAGGGAAAAAGAAAAATAAAAGACCGTAATCTAGGTAATCCTGATAACAACCAATGGAACTTTAAACGAATAGAAAAGTGTACAAACTGTGATAGGAAGCATGATGGTATATGCAGAAAAGGTGAGAATGTTTGCTACAATTGCGGACATGGGGGACATTTTTCTCCTCAGTGTCCCAATCCAAAGCAGTGCGTTTGTTTCATCTGTGGGATAGAAGGACATCAGGAAAAAAGTTGTCCAAGATCAAGAAAAAGGCGTAGTGAATAAGTAGTATAGGTTCTGTGGTGTAGGTCTGTTTAATATAATATGTGTGATAGGTATGTTTGTGTAATATAATATTTTAAGCTTTTGTATGGGTCAAAGCTGTAAATCCCGACTTTTGTAGTCATAAAGGGATAATAGTATGAACTATGCTGTATAAATTACTTTGAATTAATGAACCTATGTTTGAGTGATGAAACAAGTTTAAAGTATTAAACTAATATGATAAGGTTTAGAATATAAGTTAAATTTATGATAATGCCGCCAAGACGTCAAACTAGAAACCAAAGGGCAGAACAATCTGTCAACAACGTCGAGGGACAACCACAACCAGATCCAATACAGCAATTCACAAACATGGTAGCTCAGGCTATGCAATAAGGAATGCCAGCCGTAGGGAACCAGCAGGACAATCGCTTGGCAAACTTTAAGGACTTCAAAGCTGTAGGACCGCCCGAATTTAGAGGTACAACTGGCCCTGTAGAAGCCCAAACTTGGGTTAAAGAAATTGAAAAGGCATTTATATTAGCTAGGGTAGCTGAGGGGCAAAAGACCGCTTTTGCCACCTACATGATGAAGGGCGAGGCAAATTTTTAGTGGGAAGCGAATCAGGCGAGGGCTGGAGAAGGTGTAGGTGTAGTTGCTTGGGAAAGATTCAAAACTTTATTTTTCGAAAACTATTTTTCATCTAGTATGCAGGCTAGGATGGAAGTAAAATTTCTTGAATTAAAATAGCAAAATACGCCGCTAAGTTTAATGAGTTGGCTAGGTTTGCTCTGCATCAAGTTGATACGGAGGCTAGAAAAGCACGAAGGTTTGAGCTGGGATTAAAATCATGTCTCTAGAACAAGGTGGCAGTGTTGTAAATCCCTACATTTGCTCATGGAGAAAGCTATTATTGCTGAGGAGGGGAGCGAGGCCATGAGCCTATACAACAAATAAAGAAGGAATAAGGGTAAGGTTGAGGGATCTGGGAAGGTGGAAACAAACGGTGGAAATAGGAGTGAAAAGAGGAAGGGAAACAACTTTGGGGGTATACAGGTGAAGGAGGGTACAAAGAAGAAGCCGCTAGTACAATGTGGGAACTGTGGCAAGAACTATTTGGGGGAATGCCTGAAAGGTAAATTTGTATGTTTTAAGTGTGGGCATGAGGGCCATATCTCTCCCAATTGTCCCAATCCTAGAACTATTAATGGGTGTTTTTTGTGCGGATCAAAGAAGCATAAGGTGAAGGACTGTCCAAAAAGGAGGACGGAGGCAGAAAGCGGGAACATGGGAAAATGCGGCGGAACTTTGGCAATCACAGGACCAACATCATCTAGCAAGCCGACAAAATCTACTGCAAGGATCTTCAACACGACAGTCAAGGATACGGCAGCAACTGGCACTGGAACTTCAGGTATTATTCGTATGCCTTTTATTTTCTTACGCATGATTTTTCTATATATAGTAAATTATTTTATAAAAAAAATTTGAGGAGGAATTTGAGTTCTTTTATAAACCAATTTTTTCGTTTAATCAAAAAGACAAGCTTTATATGAATAGTTAAAGATCAGTTCGATCAAAGTTGATCGAGATCTACTTGCAATGATTATGTATGCTATGTGTCGTGTATGTACAGGTTTTAAAACGGTGATTCCAGGGACGGAATCTTTATAAGGGAGGGTGAATGTAACAACCCGATATTTTCTACATAAATAAATAAGAAATTTTGCGTATAAATATTTTTTTTTATATTAAGGATAAGGATTTGTACAAGATAATGTGTATATGTATTTATATGGTAAATAAAAATATATTTATTGCATAAATGTTTAAAGTAAATTTATTTTAGAATTATTGATTATTAAAAGGTATATTCTGATAATAATTAAATTATGGTAGAAATGCTTTTATTAATTATTTTCCATGAAAATATATTCATATATTATTTAAATAATATATGAAGTGATTTTTAGAATAATTATAATAATTATTTTATTATATGAGTTTAGTACAAGTTATTAAGTGAATTATTTTACCTTAATTATTAAGGTTAAATATGAAGAATAAATCAGATATGGAATCCAAACCCTAATTTTGGATTGTTGTCAAGGTATGAAAATAATAATATAATATTTATTATATTTTAATTTTTCAGTGCTATGAATATGTAATGTATTTCTGTATTGTTAATGGTAGGTCAACTACGGTGTATTATGACCAAACCCTAGTAATAATGTTAAACCCTAATTTGAGATCCAAATTATAGTGCAATATTGTTTTATAAGTGTGTTATATAATTTATGTCGTGTATTAAATATATTAATTAGGTGAACCCTAATTAAAATTCTAGAAACCCTAATTATAAATTTAAAACCCTAATTATATGAATTTCTATTAAACCCTAATCTGGAAACCTAGACCGGAGGTTTGATCTGTCAAGAATTGTGTTACAGTGATTAATGTCAGGTATAACAGGTTTTATATCGCTAATTTAAATAAAACTAATTAGTGATTTAAGACCATAATGATTAAAACCCTAAATTTGAAATCGAAACCTTAATCGCGAAATTAAAACTCTAACCGATATTTCTTGGAACCCTAATTGCTAATTTTAAACACTAATTGTTTAAATAGCAAAGTTAATTATGTTATCATACCCTAATGTTCCTGTATAATAAAATTATTAATTTAATCTAATTAATAATTTTAATTTTTTAAATTTTGGAAACTAAATTTAGTTTATAATTTTACAAACCCTAGTTGCTAAATAGTATTTTTACTTTTTGCTAAATATTAGGGTTAAACCCTAAGGGTGAAACCCTAAGGGTTTGTTACCTTTTAATTCTTTAAGAAGCTTACTTGCAAATCTAGATAAATTTTGAGTGGTTTACCAAACCAACAACTCCCTTGACCTTCAAATGACAGCAAATCATCTTTAGGTCAGCCCATACATGTATCTAATTGTCCATATATATGGATTGGAGAGAGAAATTGCATTTTGTTCACTTAATTTGTGCACAAACCTTACTCAACTCTCTCAAGCACCACACCTCCGAAATTATCTAGCATTATAGTCCCATTATCAAGCCCAACTAACACCATAACCAAATCAGCAACACAAAATCAAAAATTTGTTCATCAAAGGTATAAACCCTAACCATAATTTTTTTCCAATGATCTGTTGTTAGATCTTGTAATTTGTTGTTAAAAGATGTTGTTTATAGTCTAATTTAATGATCTGGGTTGGTATATTACAAGTCCATAACATCTAAATGCTCAAATCAATGATTTTCAAATTTCTGGAAAAATTTCATGTTATGGTCTGACAACGAATGTAAGACCTTGTAGATCCATTTCTGTAATTGGGTTTTGTATTTTAAAGGTTGATACTTGTAGTATGTTATGTTGTTTGTAACCTAGAACTGATAGATAGCTCAAATCATGCTCAGAATGAAAGTTATGGGCGGTCAAACCTCGTTGACCGGCCATGACTTTCAAAATCTGGAAAAAACCCAGAACAGCCCAGATGCCTCTGACAGGTTCTTTGCGGGCTTAGATCTAACTGCTTGATGATGTTATGTGTTTTTTTTTTGTAGCCAGATTATAGACTGATATTAGTACTTTAATATTATGCCTTAAAATCTCCTAAACAACAAGTAATCTGACTACAGTGGCCGGTCAAAGTAGGACAAACGGCCATGACTGCATTTTCTGGGAAAAACCCAGAAATTTTTGAACAATTTTTCTCACAAGATTTGACCGGCTTGTACCTACTTAATTTGTTGTTATTTTGTTGATGTTATGATATGTATATGTACATTAGTATGTTATCTACACATTACAACTTGTAGATCACAAAATCATCAACACAATTGATAGTTATAATAGCTTAAAAGTGACTGCTCGAACTGTTCTTCATTTCTGTAAATGAAGAACAGCTCTGACAGCAACTTTGGTTGCTTAGATCTAGATTGTGTTAGGTTGTTTGATCGTGTTGTTTGTTAGAACATGTAGTCTTGCACTTTGTCTACAAGATCTAACTTTTGTAATTCCTAGAAACACACTACACAAAGATTTAAAGTTGGTCAAACTAGTCCACTCGGTAACTGGGTATGAAGGTTCTGGGCAGCTCACGAGCACCTATAGCGACAGTTTCGTCGCTATAGGGCCCTTTAGCGACAGTTTTTCGAAAATTAATTATTTTTATTTAATAATTAGTATTAATTAGTTTTTAATTCTGAAAAATACAAAATAAATTATTAAAAATTATTTTAAAGTCCGAAAATTATATTTTAATTATTTTGAATATATTTCATAAATATTTAATATTTTTGGAATATTAAAAGTATTTAATTTATTTAATTATAATATTAAATAAATTATTTAAAAATGATTTAAATACATGAAAAATCATTAAAAATTATATTATGATATATGAAAATATTTTAAGTTATTTTTAATGACTTTTAATATTTTATGATAATTTTCATTAATAAATTAATATTAATGATAATTAAGTTGTTTAATAAATGAATTAAATAAATAATTTAAAAAAAGATTTTATTATTTTAAAAATCATTTTAAATAATAATAAGATATTTAAGAATATTTTAAGTTATAAAATATAAATTTTAATATTTAAAGGTAAAATTTATTAATTAATTATTATTAATGATATTAAAGATATTTAATATTTACATTAAATAAATTAGTTTAAAAATGATTTTAATATTTTAAAAATCATTTTAAATGAAGATAAAATGTTTAAAGATATTTTAAGTTATAATATATAACTTTTAATATTTAAAGGATAATTTCATTAATAATTTGATATTAATGATATTAATTTAACCCTAATGATATTAAATTTATTTAATAATTATATTAAATAAATAGTTTAAAAATAGTTTTATTAATTTAAAAATTATTTTAAAAGGGATATAAATGAATTAAAAATATTCTAGGTTATTATTAATAACTTTTAATATTTAGATAAATAGTTCATTAATAATTTAATATTAATGATAATTATTTTATAATGATTTTTAAATGTTTTAAAAATCATTTAAGGGTAATATAAACGTTTTAAAAATATTTTAAGTTATTATTAATGACTTTAATATTTTGGCAATGGTTTCATTAATAGCTTAATATTAGTTAAATATTAATGATAATAGAATTATTTATTATTAAATCATTTAATAATGATTCTGATATTTCAAAATTATGATAAATGGTAATAATTATTTAAAAATTATTACAAGGCCATGAAAAATAGTGTGACGGGTGTTTAAGTTATCCAAATGAATATTGAACTACTGTATAGAGTTTTAGACTCGATATTTACCCGATAAAGCTGTCGGTAGACTGACATGTTTCAGAAATTGATCTGGACTTAGATAGGATGACTGGATAACTGTTTATTTGTGATTCAATGGTGTTAAAGTTATGTGACAATGTGATTAGGAATGTGCTGACTGCAATAAGTAGTATTATATGATATGATATGTTATTCTAATCAGACCAATGATCTATTTAATGATAGGGATTGATAGAAAAGATAAATCTAAGTTGTGTAAGCAGCTGACAAGGCAAGTATCTAACCCTTTCCATTTACTTTATGCAATGGACATGCGTAAGATAATATCTGAATTGTTCATATCAATTGTTCAAATATTTCAACCTTTGTATATACTTATGTAATGATTCTATATAAGTAAGCTATTAAGCAATAATTGTTGTACAATTTCCTTTATCCTGTTAATATTGATCAAGTTATTTATTCTGTTCGTTAATTTCTATAACATGGTTATACAAGTGTCCCCACTTGGATAATCATTGTATTTTATCACATGTTGATACATACTTATAGTTGCCTAGTATGTATACGTTGAAATAAAAGTCGTCTAAGCTATTTGATCTAGCTAGACATAAAATTTAAAGTTGTTGTTGAATAAGATAAAACTTATCCAACCGAATTATTTTGGTATGGATTCAAGACTGTCATGAACATCCCAATCATGGGAAATTTTTATGCGCTAAGGCGGACAAAGGATGAACGATAATATCTTTCTAGCAATGTAGTATTGATCAATACAGGTCATAACGGGCTGATCACCCCCGTGCCTGTAAGTTATGACGGTTTACAGATGAATTTCTGTTTAACCCTTTCGAAAATAGAAAACAATGTTCATAGTCTGTTAATTGATCCTCATTTATAGTCAATACGTAGTTTCTAAAAATTTGAAATAAAAATGATATGTTGTTATTTATGGGTTCAGCTTACTTCACAACTGTTGCTTCGTTGTAGAAGTATTCTTCCAAGAAAACATTTAATTCATTCAATTAACTATTATTGTTGCTATTACTTGCTGGGCACTCAAATACTCATCCTTGCTTTAATTTAAATGTTTTCAGCTAAGGGTGAGCAACCCGAAGAATATGCCAAGAATAAAGGGAAAGAAAAAGTTGCTAAATGACTGTTTATGCTATCTTTTGTAATAATCAAAGTTTATTAGGATATGGATGATAAATATTATTATTATCATGTAATGAATGTTGAAGGTTTCGTACTTGGGATTTGGGAAACTCTGATAATATGTAAATTAAATTTGATAAATCTATATTATTGTTATTATTATTAGTATTATTCCGCTCATAGAAATGGTATCGTGAAGCACCGAGTTCGGGTTTCAAGTATCTGAATTTGGGGGTGTCACAGCTATGGAAACCAATTGTAAATAGTTTTAAACTATGAAGAAGCATATGAATATAATGAAGTTTTTATTTAATATGTTTTGTTATGGTATGAGTTGGTATGTGGCTAATAAAAACGAAGTAAGTAAATAGATAATAATGAAATTTTATTTACTCTGAAAATGATGTTAAGGGGAAGACAGCGTAATTAGGAAGCGGAATCACATAATGATAACCTAGGGGGTCAGAATAACTCTATGCAAGAGTTCGTTAATGTATTAACGGCTGCATTTAACCAAACTGAGGGTAGAGTACCCGCGGGACCGAGGGTAGCCAGAACGATTACCTTTAAAAAATTTAAAAGTATAGGTCCGCAGGAGTTCAAAGGAACGACGGAACCAATAGAGGCCCAGACAGGGGTAAAAGAAATAGAAAAGGCGTTTGTTATTATAAATGTAGCTGAGGCGCAAAAGATTTCTTTTGTGACTTACATGATGAAAAGGGGAAGCCAACATTTGGTGGGAGGCTCACCAGGGTGGGGCTAGAACAGATGCGGTAATGTGGGAACAGTTCAAAAAGGTTTTCTTCGAGAATTATTTTCCTGCAAGCATGCAGGGGAGGATGGAGATTATGTTCTTAGAACTTAAACTAGGGTACATGACGGTTCCCCAGTACGCAGCAAAATTCAATGAATTGGGAAAGTTGCTCCACATTAAGTGGACACTGAGGAGAGGAAGGCTCGTGGGTTTGAACAGGGCCTGAAACCCTGGCTCTATAGTAGGATTTCTGTGTTCTAGAGTGCTTCATATGGGACCATTCTGGAAAAGGCGATTATATTAGAAGATGGTAGGGAGGCATTGACTCAATACCACAAAGAGAGAAAGAATAAGAGTAAAGGAGAGGGAGGAGCCAAGGCAAAGAGTGCAAGTGGTAGTGGAAATATGGCAAAAAAAATGAATTTTAACTCCGAGAATACTGGAGTGAGATAAGGGGATCCTAAGCGTAGGATCGGAGTGTGTAAGACATGTGGAGAGACTCATCTAGGAGTCTGTCTGAAGGGAAAATCGATTTATTATAACTATGGACCTGAGGGTCATATATCACCCATGTGACGCGCCCAAAATAGGTATACGACACCCATTTTGAGTCGCCAAACACATGGTACAGAAACAAATACAACTTTATTAAAATAATTGTCGTGCAAAATACGACAACATAAGTACTGTGACTTTAAATACAAATATTGTCTTCTAGACAATATCGACACTCAAAGAAGTCATCATTACAATTATTGAAACACTATTCTATAAAATAGTGAGGACTGCTAACACAACTGACTGGAAACATCACTCCACACCCCGACTAGTTCCCGCTATATTCTCGCCTCTTGAGAAAAATGGAACAAAAAAGAAAAGGGTGAGCTCAACTAACCCATTAAAGAATATTATGACTAAGATAATATACAACAAATTATCGTTAGTCTCCAACAGGGAAAAAATCTGATAAAATATAATAGACAACAAGTTTTAGATCAACAACTACAGCGGAAACATCAAATCATTAGAAGAGTAAAGTAGAGAATGAATTCTACTATCTTCTAAGATTTAAAAGCCCATCAACGATATTTTATCCTTGTAACATCAATCAATATACATCTTAAATCAAATATTCATCTTTGCACTACAGGCCAAATATATTCATTTGTATCACCAGTCGGTCATGTTCATCTCAACACCTGTTCATCTTTGCACTACGGGCCAAAGATATTCATCAGTTAATCATTCATCTTTGCACTACAGGCCGAAGATCTTCAGTAATATAATCATTAGGACTGAGGATAATGAAAAATATTTTAAAGAAAACGAATCCAGTGAGACATAATGACAAATATTAAGTATTCGTATTATAGTTTATCTGAGTGTAATAATACTCCATAACAATCAATTTTGAAGTAGAATTCAAAAATAAAGATCAAAACATAGATACAATCAAAGATAGTAACCATAATAGACATCTTGGACAAAAAGGAAAATTTTCATTTTTTGGTGAATAGTGCCGTATTCGTGAATAGTGCCGTATATGTGAATAGTGCCATATACGTGAATAGTAAGCCCGACATAAAAAGTTTTAAATTTGATAATAGTTCAAATTAATATTTTGTCATAATGATATTAAAGAAAATAATATCATTTAAGAAGAAAATAATATCCCTTACCTCAAGATAACAGTACTTCTGTTCGGAATATCGGTATAAGGCTGAAGGAAACTTGCACTGATAAATAAAAACTCACAAAGTATCTAAATACTCACAAAATACGCTCGATAATATAGAGAGAGAAAGAGAGAAAATTTATGAATTCTGGTGTGATTTTCAATTCTAACTTAGCCCTCTATTTATAGAAAAATGTTAGCATGCCGAAGCAGACTTGACCTGCAACTTGATGGCTTTACCTGCTACTATTCCCACCCACCACATTTGAATAAAAATTCCAACACATTTCTCACCAACCAAAAGTGGGGCCCACCAATTCTAGAATTTTCTACCAAAATGATAAATTCTGAAACTTCAACAATTTCTGAACCAGTCATCTCTTCAAATTCATAACAAATCATACGTTCATTTTTAACGATTCAAAATCTATGGACATATACTCAACTTATAAATGAATAACATATCCAAAAATCACAACGATCCAATGGTCGGATTAAAAATTATAACTCACGCAATATAACTCAAAAACACTAGTTTGATTTTTAATACCTCCATTCCGATAAAAATACTGAAAAAACAACTCAGCATTAATTCCTTCATTTATAACCACAAAAATATATCCCTTATTTATAACCACAAAAAAAAAATATTTTCTTATCATATAAATCAATAATTAATTACTCACAAATAATGTTACAGAATCATAATTATGACAACCAGACCGTTCCTAGGAAGGAAGGGGCTTTCTAATATGGATTTCTCCTTACTGGCGCGCAATTAGATGACCAAACCTCTCCTTAGACAGAACTTTCTAGATATTGCCAATAATTCTATCTAATAATATTATTCAAATAATATGAATTATTGATCTGATAATGGAAAATATTGTGCAGCAACAATTATTGAAACAACAATAATATAAAATATCAACGCAACAATTATTGAATCAATAAAATAAAATAATGAACAGTAACTAATATAACAATTATTGAGTAGTGCCTTTTTACGTAAGGATTAATAATTGGTGCAATACCATGTGCTACTGTGTTTTAACCACCGGGTATTCTAACAGTATTAACGGTAGCAATTACGCCGTTATTTATAAACAACTTATACTTGTTATTTTCTTCATCCAATTGCTTTCCATTATGGGGCCTACACAAGGTTGCGCCGTCATATGAATATTCCCCGACTGAAAGAATATTCCACGACCAAACGAATATTCTCCGACAACAAATGAATATTTTATAACCACTTGCTTATTTTGCAAATTTGCACATTTCACCCATAACCAAAGCATTATATCAAATTAACACCTTATTATTCACAATAATATTTTGAGAAAATTTGATTTTATTCATTGATAAATTGGGGACTTACAACCTCCCCTCCTTATGAAATTTCTTCCTCGAAATTGACGTACATACCTGGTGTTTCGAAAAGGTGAGGATACCTCGCTTTCATTTCTGATTCTAACTCCTAGGTCATTTCTTCAATAGCATGGTTTCTCCACAAAACCTTAACTTGTGGTATAACCTTCGTGCGTAGAACATGCTCTTTCCTATCCAAGATCATAATAGGTACCTCCTCGTACGTTAAATCTTCGGCTATCTCGTCTGGTTCTAACTCAATTATGTGGTTCGGGTCTTTCACATATTTACGAAGCACAGATACGTGAAAAACATTATGAACACGAGACATGCTTGTAGGTAATGCGAGTCGATATGCCACATTTCCTATTCAGTCAACAATTTCAAATGGACCAATAAATCATGGATTGAGCTTTCCTCTCTTCCCAAATCTTGTAACTCCTTTCCATGGTGCAACATATAATAATACACGATCCCCAATACTAAATTCTACATCCTTTCGATGAAGATCCGCATAACTCTTTTGTCGATCCTGTACCATTTGTATATGTTGTCGAATCCTTTGAATCTTCTCTGTAGTTATGCGTACCAATTTTGGTCCTAACAGCGTTGCTTCACCCACCTCGTCCTAGCATACTGGAGAATGACACTTTCGTTCATATAAGGCGTCAAATGGAGCCATACCTATACTTGCCTGATAATTGTTGTTGTAGGAGAATTCCACTAGTGGCAAGTAATTATCCCAACTTCCTTTGAAATATAGAACACAGAGTCTTAATAGATCTTCAAGGGTTTGAATAGTCCTCTCTGATTGTCCGTCTGTTTGAGGATGGTATGCTGAACTGATTCGTAAATCTATGCCCATAGCTTTCTGCAAGCTAACCCAAAATTGTGAAGTGAATCTTGGGTCACGGTCCGAAACTATCGATACTGGCATGCCATGCAATCTCACAATCTCATTCACGTACATACTAGCAAGACGTTCAAGGAAATAAGTCTCACGTATAGGCAAGAAATGGGCAGACTTAGTTAATCTATCAATAATGACCCAAATCGCATCTATGCCTTGAGAAACCTTGGGAAGACTCGTAACGAAATCCATAGTAATGTGTTCCCACTTCCATTTCAGAATCTCAAGAGGTTGCAATGGACCCTTTGGCACTTGATGCTCCGTCTTTACACGTTAACAAATTAAACACCTCGAGATAAACTCCGCGATCTCTCTTTTCATATTGCTCCACCAAAATGTATGTCGAAGATCGTGATACGTTTTGGTACTCCCACGATGGATTGCAAACGGTGTGTTGTGTGCCTCCATCATGATTCTATGCTTCAAATCAGAATCGTTAGGAACATAAAGTCTGGAGTTGACTCAAAGTATTCCTTCTTCATCGATTCTTGCTTCTGGAATAGCACCTTTTTGTACTTTCTTCTTCATACGCATCAGCTCCATGTCCGTAGCTTGAGCAGCTTTAACTTTATCGATTAAAGTCGGTTCTACTCGTATATTTGATATCATCGTGTGGGTACTTGGAGCCTTCATCTCTATCTCCATCCTTTACAAATCATACAAAATGGGCATTTGTGTTAACAACATTGCACTCGTACCCGCATATGATCTTCTACTCAATGCGTCAGCTACTACATTCACTTTTCCAAGATGATATTAGATGGTATGATCGTAATCTTTCAACCGCTCAAGCCAACGTCATTGCCGCATGTTGAGTTCCTTTTGGGTGAAGAAATATTTGAGACTTTTATGATCCGTATAGATCTCCACTTTCTCCCCATACAGGTAGTGTCTCCAAATCTTCAACGCGAAAACGACTGCTGCCAACTCCAAATCATGAGTATGATAATTCCTCTCATATTCTTTGAGTTGTCGCGAGGCGTAGGCTATGACTTTCCCATGTTACATGAGAACACATCCTAACCCTTTGCCTAAAGTATCGCTGTAGATAACAAATCCATCCGAACCAGATGGTATTGTCAGAACAGGTGCCGAAATGAGTCTCCTCTTGAGTTCTTGAAAACTCTTCTCACAATCCTCGCTCTAACCGAATTTTGTATCCTTCCGAGTCAGCTGAGTTAACGGAGTATCGATTCTAGAAAATTCATCCACGAATCTCCGATAATAACCAACTAAGCCCAGAAAGCTACGTACTTCTGTCACCGACTTCGGTTTCACCCAACTTTGTATGGCTTTAATCTTCGCCGGGTCGACAAACACTCTATGTTTTGACACTACGTGCCCAAGGAATGCTACTTCCTTAAGCCAGAACTAGCATTTCTTCAGCTTGGCATATAGCTTGTTTTCACGAAGCATTTGCAGTACTAGCTTAAAATGGCGCTCATGATCTTCACGGCTTTTGGAATAGATGAGGATGTCATCAATAAAGACAACAACGAACTGATCTAAATATTCTTTGAACACACGGTTCATCATATCCATGAAAGCAGCAGGAGCATTTGTCAAACCAAAAGACATGACTAAGAATTCATAATGCCTGTACCGAGTTCTGAAGGCAGTCTTTGGAATATCCTCAGTTTTAATCTTCAGCTGATGATATCCAAAACGAAGGTCGATCTTTGAAAAGAATTATGCTCCTTGTAACTGGTCGAACAGGTCGTCAATGCGAGGTAGTGGATACTTATTCTTGATAGTGACATCGTTCAATTCCCGATAGTCGATACAAAGTCGCATACTACCATCTTTCTTTTTTATGAATAAAACAGGAGCACCCTAAGGAGATGTACTAGGACGAATAAAATCGATGTCCAACAACTCCTGTAGTTGGACCTTTAACTCCTGAAGTTCAATAGGAGCCATTCGATATGAGGTTTTAGAAATAGACTTTGTACCGGGTTCAAGGTCAATAAAGAATTCAACTTCACGTTCTGGGGGTGGACCAGGAAGTTCTTCAAAAATACGTCAGAAAATTCACTAACAACAGAAATTTTATTCAAATCTGACGTGTTTTTGTTCAAGTCAGTGACATGGGCTAAGAAAGCTTGACATCCGTTTTCAATAATCGAATAGGTTTATGGATGGATATGACAGTGATTGATTTTATTGGTTTAGTTGCTTGAATTAGCATAACAGGTTGGTTAGGAATATGAAAACTAACAACCTTACGAAAGCAATCAATTTTGGCATGATGAGTAGTTAACCAATCAATCCCTAAAATCACATCAAATGCAAGTATCTTTAAAGAAATAAGGTCAACAGGTAATGTGATGGTGCCAACTTGGATTAAGCAAGATTTATAAACTGTAGATTTAACAAAGACGAATCTCGGCGAGTTATTAAGACGGTGCCAACTTGCATAGGTACTTGTTGAGCTTGTTATGCTCACTCTTGCTTGAACCATATGAATGCAGCTAAGACCGAATGGAGCGAAGGATTAGGCAAGGATAAAGGGAAGACTAAAGTGAACTTGTAGAGTACCTATGTAATAGTATAGGTTTGTAATAATAATAGTTAATATTATGACAAGAACAAATGTAATGGTTATAAAGAACCTGGGAAATGGTATTATTGTTTAAGATATATATATATATATATATATATATATATATATATATATATATATATATATATATATATATATAAGGCATATTCGTTCTTTTGAGACATTTCAATTAAATATTTGTGTGAACTGTAGCACCGTGTAGCACTATATGTCGGGTTGGAAGATACCCAGATTTGGGGGCTTCACAAAGGTATTAAAAATACTTTAAGATATTATAAATATATTATAATATTATGTTATGTACTTCAATAATATTTGAAATTAAATAAATATTAATGATAATGGAATTAAGTGGTATTTAAATCATATAAATATAATATTAATGATTGAAAAATCATGATAAATGATAATAATTACTTAAAAATTATTATGTGTTATTGAAAAATATTTTGTCTGATAATAAAATTATCTAAGATAATTTTGAACCAGTTTAAGTAGACTCTTATAGAAAATAGGCTCGATAATTGTCCAAATAGGACGTCGGGATGTCAGAATTGTACCGGACTCAACTCAGACTAAAATAGTTTGACTTGATACCGAGTCTTAGGTAGTTTGTAGACTGATTGGGATATGTGCATATGTGTTTAGGTTATTTTATAATTGTGATGATATTATTCTAATGTGGGATCAATATTATCAATATTAGGTCTTTAGATAAAGCTAAATTGAATGCGTAGCTGTAGTTGGTGATTCAGACAAGTTTTCTTTAACTTGACCTCGAGTTATTTCATTCGAATATGTTTATGGTTAATCATTGCTAATTACCATGTCTATGAATTTTTAATTCGCATCCTGTGCATATTGCATGTGTTCTTCGGGTAAGAAAGGTTGATCACCTTCATTACCATCTGGTTCAGTTGCTATGTTTATGTTCAATATTCGTTCAGCTATAAAAATTTGTTCATGCTAGTTCACAATTATATTGTATAACTGTAGCCAGGTTATTGTTCAATTCTTTCAATCATGATATATCCTCAATTAAACTTATACTTATTGGGCAAACTTGTTGCTCACCCTTGCTATATCTTGATAAACATTGTAAATTAAGACAAATACATCGAATACAGGAGAAGCCAGTGACATTGTATGTTGCATAGATATGGAATACATGTATTACGTGAAGGTTCTCGACCTTGGGGATAGTGTGTAAGTTTAATGTGTAAACAATTTATGTTTATATCTTTCGCAAATAGTTATAGAAATAGTATACCAGATCTATGGTGATTGGTACCGGGATCTGGGGTTTTTACAGTTGGTATCAAAGTTGTAAGTTATAAACCTTAGGTAGGGTTACCTAAGACCATTAACCACAGTGATTAGGATAAGGACTAACTCAAATAGAGTTAGTGACTTGGTAAGATTCAAAGACGAATCTCGGCGAGTTATTAAGATACGGAGTTTCCTAACTATGATAATAAAGTTGAACAGTAATGATGAATAGATAGAGTCTAAAAGACTAAAAGTCTGAGAAGATAGTAAAACAAAATGATCATGGTATAGAAGTATATCGTAATATATATGATGAGATCACAGCGTGATCTGATAGGGTCATAGTAGGGATGAGGATTGAAATTTTTAACGGCAAGATTGTTGTGTGTTAGATTGTACTATGAATTGGTACGATGTGTTAATGCAATACGGATTGAATAAAATTCGTATGGAGAAAGTATGGGGCTAGGATATTAAGTGTGGGATTTCAATTGAGGACTCATGTGATAGCTAAGTTGTACAAGCCTTTGTATGGGAAGAGGTTTTGTGCTTGGTTTAATGACCATTCAGTCTATCACCTTGATAATAATTAAAATATATGTGTCACGCTATTTGCTATATGCGTTTTGAGAAGGTAATTCTTTTCTCATGTATATACCAGATAGATAGGGAATAGGTAGAGAATATAAGTTAAGTTGCGAGTTCTTAAAAATCATACTTATGGTAAGTTCATGACTCATAATTATATGAAATGTTTTGAACCACTCAGCGAATGGACGCCAGAGGTCTGCCTAGGACAAGTTCTTAAACTCATATGATTGTGGCAAGTCTTGAACTCATAAGTGTTGTAAGTTTGACGAACTGGGTAGAATTAAGTGGGAATGGAGAATGGAGGATGATAGGAACAGATAGATTGATTAAGTAATGGATCATTAGTGGAGACATAGGTTTTCCAAATCTTCTAGCAATGCTTGACTTTGAAATTTTTGACATCAAGCTAAATACGCACTATGTGCCTTTTGAAAATGAATTTTTATTCTCAACTTCTTGTGACCATTGTGTATGTGTGGACTTCGGGCCACCGACACATCGTTACCTGTTGAGATGATAAAACTGAATTGCAATAAATTTTTGAACGGTTTAAAGTATTGTCTATACTACTTGTTTCGGCTAGATGATAATGATTTAAAATATCAAAATATATTTTTATTTATCACTACTGTATCATGTAACCTGGTACATAGATGATAAGAAATTATGGAGTTGTAAATACAGGAATACTTAGTGTTGAATTCGATCTAAAATTTGTTGTCCCACTATTGAATGATGTGTTATGGCAAAGTCATTCAATGACGGAATCCTCAAACGGCCGGTTAACGCAGTACAATATCATGACGTCATAAAATTATTTTCAAAATAATTAAATTGCCAACGGGGTTTGGCTATGCGTTAATATTTCAATTGAAAATGATTATTGATATGAGTCTATGCTATTTGATTCAACTAGACCAACGTTTATAAAATCATAAGCGTTCATTAAAAATTTTCCCGAACCAAATTATTTTGGTGTGGATTCCGATATGACAGAGGTAAGAAAATTTTGTGCCTATGGCACTGACGAGATACAGGAAAAAGTATTCCGACCAATAGTACTTAATAAGTACAAGGCATAATGGGCTAACTAAGCACTATGTTTGTAAGACCAAAGCGGTTTGCATATAAATTTCTGTTTAAACCTTTTTGAAAATGAAAGTTAGTAGTCTATATGACTCTTCAGCACAAATTGAAAATTTCTACTCTTGTGAGTGATGTTTTGGGTAGCATGTAATGTTGTGTATACATGGTATAAGGTGTAAGGTAAATTTCGGGGACGAAATTCATAGGAGAAGGGGTGAATGTGATAACCCGAGAATTTAGAAAATTATTAAAATCTTAAATGATGGATTAAAAGTGGAATAATATACTTAGACAGGAAATAAGTGTGGATTTGAGATTTTTGTAAAGGATTTTGGTGGATTTAAAATCTTTTGGTGAATATTTACAAGATTAAGTGTATAAGTGTATACGAATTTGTGTATGTGATTTTATGTGCACAAAATTGTTGTTTTGGATCAAATATTGATAAGATAAGTTGCATCAGTGGCAAACCCTAAATATATATTAAGAACATCAAGGTTTAGTAAGAAAACCCTAATCAATGATTAGGAACCCCAACGATACGCTCAGAAACCCTAATTTTAGTTCTGGGAACCCGAAACCGTAATTCGGTATTTAAAAACCCTAATTCGGGAGCTCAAATGTGATGTATAAAAGCTTAAGTGTTATAAGTTATGGGGTAATTATGAAATGTCCAAAATACCCTTAAATTTGAGAGGGGACTTATGAAAATACCCTTTTAGTGGCAAAAAGACCAAAATACCCTTTACTTAACTTTTAACTTAAAAGAGTTATGGCCAAAATTGTTGCCACATCTCTTGAATTGTTATCATACACCTTGAATCAGCTAAGTGAAGCCACATAACAATAATTCTAACCACAAGAATCAAAAGTGTGAGATTCAAGAAAGAGAAAAATAAAAAACATAAGTCAATTGTGTTTTTACACTTAGCCAAACTTTGCTCTCACCAAACCCACGAAATTCTTAAGGGATTCAATCACTAACCAAGCCTATAGATCATCAAGATCAGTGTTGGAGAGCAAGAATCAAATATTAAAGCATAAAAGGTATAAAACCCTAATCTTTAAAAATCATGTGATTTGATGTTAATGTTATGATTTGTTATTTAGATATGTGTTAGAGGATGTTATTTAGTGATCCAAGATGTTACATTTAGGATCCATAACATCTAGATGTTAGAAAATCAAGTTTTCAAAACTGACTTAGAACCCTAAAATATGGCCTGACAGCCATATGTAAGGGCCTCTAGATCTTTGTGTGTTAATAGTTAGGTGTGTTTTATGTTATAGACTTGTTCTATGTCATGAGGAGAGTAGATTGGAAGTGAAATCAACTACATACCATGTCTAGATCTCCAGATATAAGTGGTCAAACCTAGTTGACCGCAACGAAAACTGTTTCTAGAAAACCCAGAAAATCCCCAGATTTCCAGAAAGCTCTGACAAACTTTTCAAGGCCTTAGATCTTTCTGTGTTTAAATTGTTATGTTATTTTGTTGTATTGATGTTGTAGACTGACATGTACGCTACACAATCATGCCTTTAGATCACCCAGAATATGCATAGAATCAAAGATATGGGTGGTCAAACTAGGGTTAGCCAACAGCCTTATGAATTTCTGGAAAACCCAAAAATGCTCAACAACACGTTTTTTGACATGGTTTGACCATGCCATATCTTGTTCATGTGATGTTGTTAGCATGACCTGATGTGTTATAAATGTTCCTTGACATATGGACTACAAGTGTGAACTCTTAGATCACATAAACAAGACCTAGAATCAAAGTTACAGAGCATCAAAAGTGGTACTCTACAACTGTTCTTCATTTCTGGAAAACTCATAAATGAAGAACAACTCTGACATGAATTTGTGAGACTTATAACTCACTGATATGTTGTGTTTTGGTCATGGAGTTGATTTGAGGTTGTAGTATTACATTAGTACTACAATCTTTACACTTTAGCAAACCTAGAATCCTTAAGATCATGAATCTAGCATTGGTCAACCCTAACACCTTGTTAACTGCTCATGAATTTATGGGCAGGCTCAAGAACATGAAGAACACCTATAGCGACGGTTCTGTCGCTATAGGCCCTCTTTAGTGACACTTTATTTCTAAAAATTATTATTTTAATTAAATAAATAGAGAAAAATAGTTTTTAATTATTAAAAATTCATAATAAATTCCTAAAAATTATTTTAAAGCCTAAAATATGTTTTAAATAATTTTGAATATATTTCACTAATATTTAATTTTTTTGGAATATTAATGGTATTTAATTTATTTAATTATAATATTAAATAAATTACTTAAAAATGGTTTTTAATACTTGAAAAATTATTTGAAATTATATTATATTATAAGAAAATATTTTAAGTTATTTCTAATGACTTTTAATATTTTGTGAGAAATTTCATTAATAAATTAATATTAATGGCAAACGATTTATTTAATAAATATATGAAATACATTGTAGAAAAATAGAATTAATGGTTTAAAAATTATATAAAAATAATTTAAATTTATAAAAATATTTTAAGTTATAAAATATAGCTTTTGATATTTTGTTATGAAAAAAAATAATATTTTAATATTAATGGCAATTATTTGGTAATTGATTTAAATGTTTAAAAATTATTTAAGTGTGATATTAAGGTATTAAAAATACTTGAAGATATTATAAATATATTATAATATCATGTTAGGTATTTCATTAATATTTGAAATTAAATAAATATTAATGATACTAGAATTAAGTGGTATTTCAATCATATAAATACAATATTAATGATTGAAAAATCATGATAAATGATAATAATTACTTAAAAATTATTATGAGTTATTGAAAAATATTTTGATTGATAATAAAATTATCTAAGGTAATTGTGAACCAGTTTAAGTAGACTCTTATAGAAAATAGGCTCGATAATTGTCCAAATAGGACGTCGGGATGTCAGAATTGTACCAAACTCAACTCAGACTGAAATAGTTTAACTTAATACCGAGTCTTAGGTAGTTTGTGGACTGATAGGGATACGTGCTTATGTGTTTAGGTTATTTTATAATTGTGATGATATTAATCTAATGTGGGATCAATATTATCAATATTAGGTCTTCGGATAAAGCTATATTGAATGCGTAGCTATAGTTGGTGATTCAGACAAGTTTTCTTTAACTCGACCTCGAGTTGTTTCATTCGAATATGTTTATGGTTAATCATTACTGATTACCGTGTCTATGAATTTTTTATTTGCATCATGTGCATGTTGTATGTGTTCTTCGGGTATGAAAGGTTCATCATCTTCATTACCATCTGGTTCAGTTGCTATGTTTATGTTCAATGTTCGTTCAGCTATGAAAAATTGTTCATGCTAGTTCACAATTATATTGTAGAA
This sequence comes from Panax notoginseng, assembly GCA_016801055.1. Taxonomy (NCBI): domain Eukaryota; kingdom Viridiplantae; phylum Streptophyta; class Magnoliopsida; order Apiales; family Araliaceae; genus Panax; species Panax notoginseng. The sequence continues at coordinate 114,675,384 of CM029018.1, forward strand.
CTGTAGCCATCTTATTGTTCAATTCTTTTAATCATGTTATATCCTCAATTAAACTTATACTTGTTGGGCAAACTTGTTGCTCACCCTTGCTATATCATGATAAACGTTGCAAATTAAGACAAATACATCGGATACAGGAGAAGCCAGTGACATTGTATGTTGCATAGATATGGAATACAGGTATTACGTGAAGGTTCTCGACCCTGGGGATAGTGTGTAAGTTTAATGTATAAAAAAATTATGTTTATATCATCCGCAAATAGTTATAAAAATAGTATACCAGATCTGTTGTGATTAGTACCGGGATCTAGGGTCTTTACAAGGAGAAAAAGAACAAGGGGAGGGTTGAGGGAGCAATAAAGGTAGAAGCAAGTAGTGGGAGTAGGAGTGGGAAAAGAAAATGGGATAATTTTGGGAATATGCAGTTTAAGAAATAAGGTGCAAAGAAGCAGGTTGTGCAGTGTGGGAACTGTGGAAAGAATCAATCAGGGAAATTTTTAAAGGAGAAGTTTTTGTGCTACAAGTATGGACGTGAGGGACATATCTCTCCCAACTGCCCCAATCCAAGGATGAACAGTGGGTGTTTTCTGTGTGGATCAATGGAGCATAAGGTGAAGGACTGTCCGAAAAGGAGGATGGATGCAGGAAGCGTGAATACGGGGAAAGGCAGCGAGACATTGGCGATAATGGAACCAACTTCAACAAACAAGCCAACAAAATCGACAGCAAGGTTCTTAACATGACAGTTCCGGATACGGTAGCAGCCGGTGAAGGAGTTCCAGGTATGAACCCTATTTGTTACCGTAATTTTGTTAATATAAGTATGTTTACGTTAGATACCATTAAATATAGGTATGCGAAACACAATATAATAATTCATTTGAGTTTCGAATTCGTAACACGAATCTTATAAGGAGGGGAGAATATAGTAATTCAATTTTTCATAAATAAAAAATCAAAATATAAAATATTGATTTTAACTGCAAGGTAATGGTGATTCCGGGGATGAAATCTTTATAAGGAAGGGAGAATGTAAAGACCCTGGAAGTTTCAAACAATTATATATGTATTTTTACGAATAAATTTTTTAATTATTATTTTATTTTAAAAATATTGGTATCATGAATAGTATTTTTAAATATTTGCGATATAGATTTAACAGGATTGTCAATTTAAATTTTAAGTTGACTGCTAATAAAAGTTAAGTTGGATATGGAATCAAAATCCTAATTTTGGATTTTGAATAAGGAATGAGAATAATAATATAATATTAATTATATTTCAGTGCTACAATTATGTACTGTATGTGTATATTGATCGTGGTTGGTCAATTATGGTGTAACAGTAGAAAATCCTAGCATTACATTGATAAACCCTAATTTCTAAATTAGAAACCCTAAGTTCTAAATTATGAACCCTACTTACTAATTAAGAAAGTTTAATGATAATTGGGGAACCTTAACCCTAATGTTCAAGTCTAATATAATTAGAAAACCTAAACTAATTAAGAAATCCTAAGTTATAATTTAGGAAATTAATTGTACATTTTTTAGCCTAATTAGAAAATCCTAGAAACTAATTTTTTAAAAACCTTAGGGCTAAACCATAAGGGTTAGTCAAGATTACTAGTTTGCCATTAAAATTATAAGGTAATTGACCAAGATACCCTTTTTGCATTATTTAATAAGATGGAGTATAGATCTTGCCTTATTTGTTGTTGGTGACCAACTCTAGCTAGCCATGTGCTCTAAATATCAATATATCAACCATTTTTCATCAACCAAATACATTGCATTTATGATATATATAGAATTAGAGAGAGAAAAGTTCATTTTCAAGCCTAGATCATGTACTGATTGCAAGTTATGGATGGTCAAACCACGTTGACCGACCATGACTGAGCAAATTATAGGTAACCTAGAACTTACCCAGATGGGTCTGACAGTTTGTTCTTGATCCCAGATCTAGCATGTGTTTGTTTCTTTGGTTATAATGTTGTAATAAGGTTGTAATATGGTATATGAACTACAGTTTTAAGCCTTTAGATCACCTAAATAACAAATAGATTTAACGTAGTGGCTAGTTAAAGTAGCTAAGATGATCACGACTTTTGTTTTTTGGGTAACCCAAAAAACTCAAAAACACTATATTTGGCAGGGTTTGACTGGCATGAATCTTAAGATTGTGTTATTGTTAAGGTGATTTTATGTGATAGATATGTTCCTTTACATGTTGGCTACAACCTGGAACCCTTAAATCACCCAAACGTTACACATGAATTGCAAGTTGTGGAAGCCCAAAAGTGGCTACTCGAACTGTTCTTCATTTCTGGGTAGCCCAGAAATTGAAGAACAACTCTGATAGCTTGTTCAATGCTTTATATCTTGCTTGTGTGATGCAGTAAGACCTTATTTGTTGTTGGATCATGTAGTATTACATTAGTACTATAAGATCTGACCATTAACATGCATGTCGATGTAGGGATTTTTATTTGTCCCTTTTCTGTTCTTGTTCTTTTGTGTTCTCATGTTAGGTGAGATTTGTTTGAAAAAACAAGTGAAAAAAGGTCCGACATTTATATGTCGACGATTGGACTATAAGAGGCGCCAGTTGGTTTTTTAACTGGTTGTACCAACACAACTGAGAAAAGGTTTGCACATTTACCCAGTGATGTGACACTGCTAAACGGGTTTGTGAAACCGAGATTCATTAGGGTCTGGGGACTTGCTTATGCGGAGGGAAGGTGTTAGGCACCTCCCGACATCTGTGTTACCATGGTGACCGCCACTTTTCAAGAAACTATTGTATGAACGTGTGTGTGTGTGTAGGTCAATGTGCAATTATTTGGAAGTAGTGCTATGCCTCGTTCTCACCTATATACACAGGGTTTGAATTTATATAAAAATTCAGTTTTAAACAAGATATGACAATGAGATTTTATAAAAGAGGTTTTTTAAACCTTGTGCTCAATAGTAATTGAGGCCTTTGATACTTCCATTTTATTATTAAATATTCGGCTTGATTACTTTTATTTTTGAGATGTGAAGCATCTTCGAGAAAATAATGTACAAAGCAGTGCCGAACTCTTTATGAGCATGAAAGCCATCCAAGGAAATCCAAACACCGTGAATAATTTACAAGCTGCTTACAGCTGAAAATGTCCATCACGGGAACCAAATCTAGATTCAGTAGACTGAATTTGTAATCACATGATTCATAGGCTCACATGATACCGCAGTTTATATGAAAGCTGAAAGCAGTTATATATATAAAAGCTGTAAATATATATATATATATATATATATATATATATATATATATATATATATATATATAGACATAATCAACCACCACGAAGCACCTCCATAGGGGATCAGAAATGTAAATAAAGCTGTAAAAGCGATCAACCGCCGTGAAGTAAACTCCAGGCGGGACGAAATGTAAAGAAAGTAGTAAAAACGGTCAACCGCCACGAAGTAAACTCCAAGTAGAACGAAATGTATTTATATATATATATATATATATATATATATATATATATATATATATATATATAAGTAAGTAAGTAAACGCTCCGGATGTAAATACAGGCTCATCGAACAAAGTTCGACCACAGTTTATATATAAGTATATATATAAAAGCAAATAAAGCTTCGGACGTGAGTCCAGGCTCAATCGAGGCATAACTCGATAATGTTAGTCCATATATATATACAAAGGAAAATAAAAGCCACGGACCGAAGTCTGGGCATACACACGCAACACGACTTTCAACGTGAAGAACAGTGTGTGCAAAGATGAAGAGAAAGGCTTTAAAGTGTGTAAGAAGGCTTACAGTGAACTGCCAAAGAATACTTCAATGACTTTAAATGGATGAACACTCGGCTCCCGCCGATAAAAAATATAACAAGATATAAGCTTACAAGTGTTTAAAATGAAAAAGCACTCAGTTTATAGTGTGTACAGAGCAAATTGGACAGGGCTTCCTCGCCTTTTCTCTTGCAAATATGGCCACCCCAAGCCCTCTATTTATAGAGGGGGGGAGCCGCAGGTGTATCTGCGACTGCCCGGGGTGCCCCAGGCAATGTGGGTCCCGCCGTCTCGAAGTACATACACTCGGACAACGCGTTGTTCACTCGAACCTTCGTAACTTTTAATCCGATAGTCCGATGGAAGCGTGCCATACCATTCTAGAAAGCTCTTTCCAAGAGCTATGCAATGACATATGATTTGCCTTTTTTGATTCCGAGAAGATGGGTCCATGGCCGAAATGGCATTTTCGGGTCTCCGTTAGGCAGTCCGTTGACCTGTTTTGTGTAGTTTGCACTCTGAAGTTAAGATATGGTTCTTGAGGTACTTCTTTTGAAGCAATTTGAAGTTGATTTGGCAAAATGACCATTTTGCCTCTCCTGGGGTTATCTCCGATTTTCACACAGTTGTAGCGGTTTTTTCCTAGGGTTATCTCTGAGATTGTCATTTTGTTGACTCTGAATATCCTCAGGGTTATCTCTGAGGTTGGCTTTGATCATCCGGGGTTGACTCTGGGCATTTGAACTTGATCTCCCGGGGTTATCTCTGGGGTTGGAATTGACTTTTCCGGTGTCATCTCCAAGGTTGGAAACTGATTTCTCGAGATTATCTCCGGGGTTGGAAATTGGATCTCCCGAGGCTATCTCTGGGGTTGGAATTGATATTGTGGTCCTCCAGGGTCATCTCTGGAGTGTGAAACAGACGCTTTTGCCCTCGTGCATAATTAGTAACAGGAAAAGAAAATTTTGAGTGTCTACAATGCCCATAAACAACATAGACACTGAATTAATCATGGTCAAAGTAGGTACCAAGAAACTCCATATGAATCTTCTTGAAGCTCAAGAACACATTAGGCGACACTCTCTGTCGCTAAAGGCTTTAGCGACAGACTTATTAATTTTAATTAAAGAAATGTCCAAAAAAAATCATTTAAAAATAGTAATTAATTTCTAAAAATTTCAAAATTAGTTTTAAAAATTATTTTAAGTTATTCAAATTAACTTTTAATAATTTAAATATTTTTCATATATATTAAAATATTTTTTAATAATAATGATATTAAATTTATTTAATTAATGTATTAAATAAAATGATTAAAATGATTTTATTATATTAAAAATTATTTTATATGATAATAAGGTATTTAAAAATATTTTAAGTTATAAAACATAACTTCTAATATTTGAAGATAAATTTTATTAATTATTTAATATTAATGATATTAGATTTATTTAATAATTATATTAAATAAATTAGTTAAAAATAAGTTTACTATTATAAAAATCATTTTAAATGAAAATAAAGAGATTAAAGATATTTTAAGTTATAAAACATAACTTTTAATATTTTAAAGAAAATTTCATTAATAATTTAATATTAATGATATTAAAATTATTTAATAATTATATTAAATAAATAGTTTTAAAATAATTTTACTGATTTAAAAATCATTTAAAAAGGATATAAATGTTTTAAAAAATATTTTAAGTTATAATAAATGACTTCTAATATTTTGGTGAATAAGACATTAATATTTAAATATTAATAGTAATTATTTAAAATTGATTTTAAATATTTTAAAATTTATTTAAGGGTAATATTAATGTTTTAAAAATATTTTGAGTATTTATAAATAACTTTAACATTTTGGCAATGGTTTTATTAATATTTTAATATTATTTAAATATTAATGATAATAGAATTATTTAGTATTTAATGCATTTAAAAATGATTTTAGTGTTTGAAAAATCATGACAAATTACAATAATTATTTGAAAATTATTATAAGCAATTGAAAAATAATATGACTGATATTTAAATTATCTAAAGGAATATTGAACTATAGAATAGAGTTTTAGACTTGATAATTACCCGATAAAACCGTCGGTCCACCGAAATATTTTAGAAATTGATCCGGACTTAGATAGTTTAACTAGATAAGTGATTGTTTATGTTTTTATGATAGATATAAGTGTGTGACAATGTGTTTAAGTTATGTGTTGACTGAAAATAGCAGTACTAAGTGTTATGATATATTATTCTAATCGACAGAATGATCTTATTAATGATAGGTCTCTATATAAATGATAAAACTAAGCTGTGTAAGCAGCAGATCATGCAATTATCTCTACCCTTGCATTTACTTTATGCAATGGATATGTGTAAGCCAATTTCAGAACTTTATTATTGTTGTGCCAATTTATTAACTCTACTCTTATTGATTAAGTATCTATCCCTTTGTATTCATACAAGTTCTTGAATTATATCCGATTATTGATTACCAGTGTAACATTAATGTATAATCCATATATATATTTTGTTCATTAATTTCTAATATTGGTTATGCAAGTGTCCTCACTTGGATAATTGTTGTATTTAATCACATGTTGATACATACCTATTGGTTTTCGGTGTGTATACATTAATTAAAAGTCGTCTAAGCTATTTGACTCGGCTAGATACAGATTTAAAAATAGCATTAAACAGGATAAAACCTCATTGTTATCCAACCGAATTGTTTTGGTTCGGATTCCAGACTAAGTATGAACAACCCGAACATGGAAAACTTTTGTGCACCTAAGGTGGATATGCTGGACGAAAATATCGTTCGAACACGTAGTATTGATCAATACATGGCATAACGGGTTGATCAGCCTCCGTGTCCGTAAGTTATAACGATTTGCGGATGAAGTTCTATAAAACCTTTTCGAAAATTGAAAACAAAGTTCATAGTCCGTCGACTACTAACCAATCATTGTGACAACCCGAGAATTTAAACAATTTAATAAAATCTTAAAAGATTGAATTAAGGTTAAATAATAGACCTAGACAGAAAATAAGTGTATGGATATGTTTATTTTGAAGGATTTTTGAGAATTTAAATTTTTTTGGTGAAGAATTATTAGGGTTAAATGAATAAGTGTATACAAATCTGTATATACTGATTTTTGTGTGCAGTATGTGGTTAAGGGTTAAGGGTTGACCAGATAAAATATATCAGTGACAAACCCTAAACATATATTAAGAACATCTACGTTCAGTTAGAAAACCCTAACGATTGATAGGAAACCCTAAAACCTATTCTCGAAACCCTAATTTCAGTTCTGAAAATTCAAAACCCTAACTGGGAATATTAAAACCCTAATCTGGGAGCTAAAAGTTTAAGTATAAGGCTCAAGTGTATTGAATAATAACTAATTAGGGGAAAAACCTAATGATTAGTTAGAAAACCCTAATTTCTGGATTAGAAACCCTAATGCACAATTAGGGAAAAACCTAAGTATTAATTTAACAATTTTAATGCTAATTAGAAAACCTTGATCCTAATTAGTAAGCTTTAAGGTGATTAGAAAACTTTAATATAATTAGGAAATCCTAATTATAATTTAGAAATCTTAATTTTCTATTTTAAAACCTAATTAGAAAACCTTAAAAATTTATTTTTAAAACCCTAAGGGTTAAGACATAAGGGTTTGATCGAATGTCAATTATGCCATTAAAATGGATAGCAAAATGTCCAAAATGACCTTTTTAGCATTCTTTAATAAGTGGAGTGTAGATCTATCCTTGATACTGAGTTGTTGACCAACTTAAAATCTCCCATGTGCCATATATTAATTATATCAGCCATTATTTACCATCTAGCAACATAAGATCTATGGGTATAAAGATTAAAAGTAGGAAAATGACTTACTTTAGTTTCCAAAAGAAAATAACTCTCTCTCTCTAATCTTATAATTTTGAAAGTGAAATGGAGTGATAATATAAGCCAATATCATATCTTAGCCCTCAAGGATCAGAATCAAAAGTTATATTCAAGATCAAAGCACTAAAGAGCTAGGTATAAACCCTAAATTTTCAAAATCCTTAAAGATTAATGTTAATGTTGTCATTTGTTGGTTAGATATATGTTAGAGGATGTTATTGAGTGATATGGGTTGTTATATATTAGATCCATAACATCTAGATACACGAAAATAAGATTTTTAGAACTGATCATGAACCCTAGTTTTGTGCTTTGACAACATAATGTCAAGGCCCATAAATCTGTGTGTGTTAGATGTTAGATGTGTTTAATGTTATAGATCTGTTTTATGCCTTGAGGAGAGTAGACTGGAAGTGGAATCATGTCCATACCATGTCTAGATCTCAAGATATAGATGGTCAAACATGGTTGACCAACCATGACCAACTGGTTTCTGGGCAGCCCAGAAACCCAGAAATGGCCTGACAAGATATTTGAGGCTTCTGATCTTGCAACTGTTAAGTAGTTTGGCCAAGTTGTTGTTTTGATGTTGTAGCCTGACATATAGACTACACATACACGTCATTAGATCACTTAGATCTTGCATAGAATCAAAGTTATGAAGGGTTAAAGTAGGGTTGACCATCTGATTTGATGGATTTCTGGAAAACCCATAAATGCTCAAGAACAAGTTTTCTGACATGGTTTGACCATGCCATATCTTGTTCATGTGATGTTGTTAGATGGATCTAGTGTATGGTATATGTTCCTTTATAACAAGACTACATGTTTGAACCATCATATCACACAAAGGAAGCCCATGATGCATGTTATAAGGATCGAAAAGTAGGTACCTTGGCTGTTATTCATTTCTAGGTAACCCGAAAAATGAAGAACATGCCTGACATGATTTTTGGAGGTCTAGATCTTGCTATTATGTGATGTTATGGCCATGAAACTTGGTTAAGATTGTAGTATTACATAACCACTACAATACTAACAATTTAGACAAACCAGAAACTTAAAGATCATGAATCTAGAATTGGTCAAACATACCACCTTGATAATTGCCTATGAATTTCCTAGTTCGCTCAAGATCACCTATAGCGACAGTTTTGTCGCTATAGGGCCCTTTAGTGACACTTTAATTACTAAATTAATTATTTTATTAAATAATTAGAGAAAAATAGTTTTTAATTATTAAAAATTCATAATAAATTCCTAAAAATTATTTTAAAGTATTAAAATTGGTTTTTAATAATTTGGAATATATTTCATTAATATTTAATATTTTTGGGATATTATTAGTATTTAATTTATTTAATTATAATATTAAATAAATTACTTAAAAATGATTTTTATACTTGAAAAATCATTTACAATTATATTATGGTATAAGAAAATATTTTAAGTTATTTTTAATGACTTTTACTATTTTGTAATGAATTTTATTAATAAATTAATATTAATAGTAATTTATTTATTTAATAAATATTTTAAATAAATTATGAAAAATTAGTTCTAATGGTTTAAAAATCATACAAAAATGATTTAAAGATTTGAAAAATAATTTAAGTTATAAATTATTACTTTTGATATTTTGTCATGAAAAATATTAATATTTTAATATTAATGGCAGTTATTAAATAACAGTTTTAATTGTTTTGAAATCATATAAATGAGATATTAAGGTATTAAAAATATTTTAAAATATTATAAATTATTTATAATATTATTTTATGTATTTTATTAATATTTGATATTAAATAAATATTAATGATAATAGAATATTGTGGTAATTAAATCAAATAAATATGATATTAATGATTAAAAAATCACGATAAATGATAATAATTACTTAAAAATTATTATAAGCTATGGAAAAATATTTTAACTGATAAATAAATTATCCAAGATATTTATGAACCAGTTTAAGTAGAGTCTTAAGTAAATTAGGCTCAATATTATCCGATTAGGCAATCGAGATGTCGAAATAGTACCGAACTCAACTTAGACTAAAATAGTTTGACTTAATACTAGGTCTTATGTGTTTTATAGACTGATATGATTATGTGATAATGTATTTAGGTTATTTTGTAATTATATTTAATAGTAATATATTGTGATGATATTATTTTAATGTAGATATCAAAATTATTTAATATTAGGTCTTTAGATAAAGCTATATATACTGCGTAACTATAATCGGTGATTCAAGCAAGTTTTCTTTAACTCGACCTCGAGTTGTTTCATTCGAATATGCTTGTGGTTAATCATTGTTGATTACCATGTCTATGAATTATTGATTCGCACCATGTGCATATTGCATGTGTCCATCAGGTATGAAAGGCTGATCACCTTCATTACCATCTGGTTCAGTTGATATGTTTATGTTCAAAAGTCGTTCAGCTATGAAAATTTGTTCATGCTAGTTCACAATTATATTATAGAATTTTAGCCAGTTTATTATTCAATTCTTTCCATTATGATATATTCTTAAATTTATTAAACTTAAACTTGCTGGGTAAACTTGTTGCTCACCCTTGATATATCATGATAAACATTGTAGATTAGAACGAATATGTCGGATACAGGCAAAGGCAAAGACAGTTTCACCGTTGGGTTATCATATAGATAAAATTTGTAATAGTATTTTATGATAATAACATTGTATGTCAGATAAGATATTGAATTTAGGTTTTAAGTGAAGGTTCTCGTCCTTGGAGAATAGTGTTTAAAGTTATTGTATGAATAATTTATGTTTATATCTTTCGCGGTAGTTATAAAAATGGTGTACCAGATCTGTGGTGATTGGGACCCGGATTTGGGGATGTTACAATCATAGTAAGTACGTAGTTTTAAATTTTGAAATAAAATAGATATGTTGTGTAGTATTATTTCAGCTTACTTCACAACTGTTGTTTCGTTGTAGAAGTGTCATTCAAAGAAAACATTTACTTCTTTCAGCTAAAGTTTATTATCTGTTATTACTTGCTGGGCAATCAACTTGAAGGTTCTGCCAAGAACAAAGAAAAAGGAAAGTTGACATAATAAGTTTTATGGTATCTTATGTAATAGTTAGACTTATTAAGACGATAATATTTATTATCTATCATGTAATGAAATGTTTAAAGGTTGTGAACCTGGGATTAGACAACTCTGATATATAAATTAAGTTTGATATTTCTAATATTGTTATTATTCGACTTAAAGAAATGATATCGTGAAGCACCGAGTTTAGGTTTCAAGTACCTGGATTTGGGGGCGTCACACTTCATTTATTCATCACTCTAGGATTATGATTCCACTTACAATTATGGTTTATTAAGGTTTAAGTCCTCTATGAGCCAGCATTTTTCCTCCTTATGATACATGCTCCACCAATAATCACTTCTCTATCAAACTAACAATGAAGAAATGAAGAGTAATGGTCTAGGATTCCTTACCTTTGTGTTCTTAACTTGATTCTTCTTATTTTCTTCTTGAATTAGCAAGACTGTTCTCACTTTTCTCTCAATATAATTGTGTTAAGAAGTTGGTGGAAAATTAACAAGCAACAAATGACAATCCTAGCTCTCTATTTATAGGATTTCCAAGTGAGGGCTAATTGGTCAATAAGCCATCCCACCTCCATACTTTCCACCTACTTAATATTCATTACTTGCCCAACACAACACTTATCCTATGCGTGGCCACCAAGTTGGCTAGCCATGAGTCACCTATGGGGGCCCCACATGGGTTGCCTCATGTATTTTTTTTCACCCGGTGCCCCATCGGTTCGATCCACAGGTCTGGTTCTTGGTTCGGGCTTAAGTTTAATTACTTTGGGCCTAACATTGGGCTTTCATTACTTACCTTTTGGGCATTAACATAATTTCATTTGGGCTTTCCAAATACACAACCCAATTCCTACACAAATCCTATTAGTTTATTACAATTGGATTAAAGCTTCTAACATATAATCCTCGTATTCTTCTCGTATACTAGTTCGTATAATCATTCATTGTATATGTTATGTCATCTTTCATATATACTTGTACAATACTTCGTATCATACTCGTATTCATTGCTTTGTATAATACTTTCTTATTATACGATTGTCATTCATTCAAATCTTTACTTTCCTTAACATTCTCGAACTTAGTACGCAGGCAAAAAACTACATTTATCATAACTGAATTATTATTATATAATCCATTCTTTCTTATTGTTCCATCATTAAGTATTTCTCAGAAGTTTAAAAATAATTCCTGAGCAGAAATAGATGAATAATGTTTTTCGAAAAATTTATTAGAAAACTTTTATTTTCGTTTTGGAAATTCAAACACCTTAATTCTATCACGTAGCCAAAATACTACGATATTATCCAACTTTTAGGTTATAGAACAACTTTCATCTTGTTTACTCATTATAACAACATATATTATAATTTTATTCATTATTTATTTAAATAAAATTATTTTACAAACAATCTGATTTTCTCGGTCGTTACATTCTCTCCCCCCTTATAAGGATTCTTTCCCCAGAATCTCGCTATAAATTAAACGAATAACTGAGGGTAATTCTTCTCCATCTTTTTTTTAAGTTCCCACATTGCTTCTTCGACATCGTGGTTCTTCCATAACACCTTTACCGAAGGTATAACTTTATTCCTCAGGACTTGCTCTTTTTTATCAACGATTTGAATAGGCATTTCTTCATACATCAAGTTTTTCTCAATATGAATAAGCTCATATTCTATTACATGCTTATAATCTGGCTTATAAGGACGTAACACAGATACATGAAATACATTGTGTATGCGTTCCAAGTCTAAAGGTAATGCTGCCAAATAAGCTACCTCTCCTACCCTTTTTAGTATCTCAAAAGGATATAAACCTTGGACTTAACTTTCCCTTCTTTCCAAAGCGTATCTTTCCTTTCCAGGGAGATACCTTTAGAAATACATACGAGCCTACTTCAAACTCTTTTTTTACTCAATACGAATCTGCATACTTCTTTTGTCTGTCTTGAGCTGCTACCAGACGCATTCGTATCAACTTAATTATATCCGTTGTTTGCAGCACCAATTCAGGTCCTAGCATTAGACGTTCTCCTACTTCATCCCAACACAATGGTGTTCTGCACTTCCTTCCATATAAAGTTTCGTAAGGCGGTATGCTATGCCTGTATGATAACTATTGTTATACGTAAACTCTACTATCGATAGATGATCATCCCAACTACCTTTGAAATCCATTATGCAAGATCTCAGCATATCTTCTAGAATCTGAATTGTCCTTTTGCTCTTCCCATCTTTTGTGGATGATAAGTTATACTTAACTTCAGCTGTGTTCCCATCTGTTCTTGTAAACTTCTCCAAAAGTTTGATGTGAATCGTGGATCACGATCTGACACTATCAAAACTGGTACCCCATGTCTGGAAATAATTTCCTTAACATAAAGTTTAGCTAACTGATCTAAGTTAAACTGAACTCTTATTTGCAAAAAGTGAGCCGACTTCGTCAAGCGATCAATTATTACCCATATAGCATCATACCCTTTTTGTGTAGTCGAAAGTTCCACCACAAAGTTCATCGTGATATACTCCCACTTCAATTCTGGAATCTCCAATGATTGTAACAAGCCACTTGGTCGTTGATGTTCGGCCTTAAATTTTTGGCAAGTTAAGCACCTACTCACATATTCTGCTTTCTCTCTCTTCATGTTTGGCCACCAAAAACTCTGTCGAATGTCTTGATACATCTTAGTACTATCAGGATGAATCGAGTACCTCGAACTATGAGTCTTTTGTAATACTTCCTCCTTCAACTCCTTTTCATTTGGAACCCAAATTCTTCATTCAAATCTTAATAATCCCTCATTATCAAGACTATACTTTAACTATTTTTCATTTGCTATCCGCTTCTTCATCTGGTCACACTCATTATTTTTGAGTTGTACCTCCTTGACTCTCTCTATAATGGTAGATCGAATCTCAGTTGTAAACAATTTCTGACCCGACTCACTCGATAACTTCACCTTTAACTCCATTCTAGCCATCTTTGTTATTAACTAAGTTTGAGCCGTTAACATAGACAACTTTTCCTAACCCTTCCTACTTAAGGCGTCGACCACTATATTAGCATTTCCTAAGTGATATAGGATATCGAAGTCGGAATCCTTTATCAACTCCAGCCATCTCTTTTGTGTCTTATTTAAGTATTTTTGTATGAAGATATATTTTAGACTCTTATGGTCCATGTATATCTCACATTTCTCTCCATGCAGGTAATGCCTCCATATCTTTAAGGGAAATACCACCACGACCAGTTCCAGATCATGAGTATGATAAACTTTCTCATAATCATTTAACTGTCGTGATGCATACGCAATGACCTTGCCATGCTGTATGAGCACGCAACCAAGTCCTCTATGTGAAGCATCGCTATAAACTACAAAATTCCCTATATCATCTAGTAAAGACAATACAGGTGCTTCACTCAACCTTTTCTTCAGTTCTTGAAAACTGTCTTCACAGTTCTCGGTCCATACATACTTCACTGTCTTCCTTGTTAAATTAGTCAACAGAGTAGCTATCTTAGAAAAATATTGGCTAAATCGTCGATAGTATCCCGCTAACCCTAGGAAATCGTCCATGTCGGTCGATAACATGACCAAAAAACTATACCCTTTCAAGCCAAAATTAACACTTAGTGAAATTCTCATATAACTTGTAATAACCCGATATTTTCTATATAATTAAATCAAAAATTTTGCGTATAAATTTTTTTATATTTAAAGATGAGGATTTTTACAAGATAATGTGTATATGTATTTCTGTGATAAATAAAAATATATTTATTACATGAATATTTATAAATAATTTTATTTTTATAATTATTGGTTATTATAAAGTATATTCTTATAATAATTAATTTATAGTAAAAATATTTTTATTAAATATTTTCTATGAAAATATTGTTATATATTATTTAAATATTATATGATATGGTTATAGAATTATTATAATAACTATTTTATTATATGAATTTATTTCAGAATTAATTAAGCTAATTATTTAACTTAATTAAAATTGGGATGTATATGTATGAAAATCAGATATGGAATCCAAACCCTAATTTTGGATTTTGATCAAGGAATAAGAATAATAATATAGTATTAATTATATTTTTATTTTTCACTATTATAAATATGTACTGTATGTACGTATTATTAATGGTTGGTCAATTATGGTGTATTATGACCAAACCCTAGTGTTATTGATAAACCCTAGTGTTACTGATAAACCCTAGTTTTGCAGTTAAATAAGACTTTAAAATCTGTTAAGTCACTGTGTTATATGAATAATGACATGTATGATAGAATAACATTTTTAATTAGGGAAAACCCTAATTATTTTGAACCCTAATTAATATTTATGAACTCTAATTGATTAGAAACCCTAATTCGAAAGTCAATTATGACTTTAAATAATTTGCTAAGTCATTTTGTAATTATAATACTATGTTATTGTGTCTAATGACAGTTATTATACATTTATATAATAATTAGGAAAAACCTAATTCTAAACATAAAAACCCTAATTTCTAAAAGTTAGAAACCTTAATTAGAAACCCTAATTTAAAACTCAATTTGAGTTCGAAACTGCTATGTAACTGTGTGATTCCGATTAAGGTGAAGTATTATAGAATTTTATATTGATTAGGTAAACCCTAATTAATATTTAGAAATATTAAATTTCTAGAAAATCCTAATATTTATATTATAAACCCTAATTTATATAATTGTAACACTAATTGCTAATTTTAAGCCTTAATGCTAATTAGTGAGCTATAAAACATAATTTCAAATTTTAAGTAATTTAAAATCCTAAACTATATGAAGAAACCCTAATTACAATTTTTAGAAACTAGAATTTTATTTTATTTTACAAACCCTAAACTAGAAATGCTTCAATTTTGTGCTAAACCTTAGGATTAAACCCTAAGTGTCAAACCCTAAGGGTTAGACCAATGGCTAAAATGCCATTAAATTCATAGGGCTAATGATAATTTTACCCCTTGTTGCATTATTGGACAAAACTTGTAAATCTAGCTATAATGTAGTTGGTGACCAACCATTGACTTGCCATGCGACTTATATCAGCCATATATCTCAGCAAGTTCATTGCATCTAGCAAGTATATAAAGATCATGTGAGAGAAAAGTGCTCATTTTATTGCATTATTCACCAACACTCAACCTAGATTTCTCTCTCACCCAAACCCACGAATTTCATAAGTGTTTTAGTCCCCAATCCAAGCCCCACTATCACCATAACAGATCTAGAAGCTCAGAATCAAGAATTGATGCATAAAGGTATAAAACCCTAATCAAAAATTTGACCTTGATCTTCTGTTAAAAGTTGTGTTTATGCATTGTATTATGTTCTATGTAGTGTCTATAAGTGATCTAGGTTGGCATATGCTAGATCCATAACATCAAGGTGCACAAATTTGAAAATTTTCAAAATCTGGAAAATGTTGTTTTTGGGTCTGACAGTCAAATGTCAAACCCCATAGATCTTCGGTTGTTAAGTTTTTTTTGTTGTTTCAATGGTTGATCTTGTTGTATGCTGTGAGATCTGTGTTCTAGAACTTTTAAAAGGACCAGATCATGCACAAGTTGTAAGATAATTGTGGTCAAAGTCAGTTGACCGACCACAAAAACTGAAAATTTGGGCAGCCCAGATTTCCCAGGTGTCTCTGACAAGGTTTTCAAAGCTTCTGATCTCGCTGATCTTTGATGTTTTGGCCATGTTGTTGTATTCCATTCGTAGACTGTGTAACAACCTGGAATTTTGGTTTATCCAGAATTAAGATTTAAAGAATTAGTTATTAATAAAATGAATTTTTATTAATACTATTCTATACTATGTATATATTAATCGTTCTATAACCTATAATGATTATAAGTCGGGAGGATTCTGGCTATGAGCTAGATTGAATGAGTAAGAATTTTCAAGACGAAAATTGAAGTTTTCCGGGAACAAAATATTTTTTGAGGAAAAAGACGAAATAGGCACTATTCATAAGTTTCTGCTCGGAGATTTATTTTGAAATTCTGAGAAGTTAACGATTACGTTTAATTCCGAGACGTGATGGAATATTCAATAATATTTCAGTTATGGCAAAAACAAAGTTTTCGCCTGTGGACTCAAAACCTAAGGGTTTAGAAAAGTGAGTTCCGAGAATGTTATGATCGCGTATAATAATTAGGGTTATTATGCGTGAGAGATATGATTATAATACTAGTTATTATACGAGTATAGAAAGAAGAATAGTACGACGTATAATACGAACATCGTACAAGTTAAATATGAAGAGATTACGAGAATACGAAAAAGGAATGCGTAGAGTACGATAGTAGAATACGATGAGTCTTAATGGACGTTGAGTTCATGGACTTTGTAGAATCCAATTGGACTTGGATTATGTCAAGCCCAATGATTTGTGAAATCATGCCCAAGTTAAGCCCAATAAGAATTAGGGTTAAGGCCCAAACCAAGAAAAGAAACCGCGGATCGAACCGATGGGTAAACGGATGGGTAAAACCATTGGGGCAACCCATAGGATGACCCATGGGCATGTGGGCCGGCCACTTGGCCACCAAGTAAGGGTGGTGGCCAAGTAAACTTGGTGGCTAAGGGATGGAGGAGGTGTGAATAGTAAGGAGGTTAGGAGGGGAAATGACTAAATTGCCCTAGCCTTGAAAATCTATAAATAGAAAGCTAAACTTTCATTTTCTAGGATTTTGAAAATCCTAGAACTTGAGAGAGAGAGAGAGAGAGAGAGAGCTCGGTTGGGAGAGGAAGAGGAAGAGATTGAGCATGAATGCTCGGATCAAAAGTAATCGAGAAATAGAAAAGCTCGCAAATCGTCGACTTTGTCTAACGGAAGAAAAATAAAGAAGAACGGTAATCCGAAACCTAGTTTCTTCTATTATTTTCTTTAAGTTTTTATCTTCAAAAACATAACTTAATGAGAATAGGGAGTAAAAGATATTAAGAATGATTTCATATGGTTGAAATCGTGAGAAAATAAGAAATAAGAAATAATAAATAATAAATTTAGTTTATAAATTTCTTAAGGAAGTATAAGATTCGTAAGGATTTTGAGCGATCCGAATGAATTTTATGAATGAGTAGGTCAAATAAGTAAGGAATGATATTCTATAACATCAAATGCCAAGAAAAAGTAGAATCGTAATCCAAAATATCGATTAAAATGAAGAACGAACGAAGAACACGAGGAACACGCGAAGAACACGTGAAGAACACGAAGAATGTTGTTGATGGACAAATTTTAAACCATAGTAATGTAATTGTTGTTGATGGACAAGTTTAAAACCATCGCGTATAAGTTAGTTGTTTATTTTCTTAGTTAGGAACGGTAGAAATGTTCATGAAGAATGGATTAAAACGGAGCTATAACGAAGTTATGGCAAAATTTTCGTAAAAGGAGAACGAGAATTAGAAAGTTAGCAAATGAACCCGAACGTGTAGGGTTTGATAAGAATGTCAGAGAACGTATAAAACGTGAGTCGTGGACTCAAGAACGAACGAATTCCGAGTTCGGATGACCGAATTACGGACGAACGAACGAAGAATGTTAAAAACGTTAAAATGAACGAAGAGTGAAGATTAAGCCAATTGAATGGCATGTTAATGAATTCAGAATAAATTTCTGTCTATGGTTAATCGAAGTACGTAAGATAAGGAAGATAATGGCTTTGGAACGTCTTCGTTCCGAGTTATAACGAAGAAGTTATGAGATCGGAAAGTAAGCGTCTCAAAATGAAGTTAACACTTAGAAAAATTTTTGGGAAGAAGGACTTGGCGCCGTAGCGCGAGTCATGCCTGGAGAGGTGGCGCAACAGCGCGAGCTCGGCCATAAACTTCTGGAGAGTGGCGCCACAGCGCGAGAGATAACAAAGGACTTGGCGCCACAGCGCCAGGCCGGGAAGAGAGGAGAGAGAAGTAGGTCGCACCGCAGCGCGAGAGGAAAGAAAGGGCACGGCGCCGCAGCACCAGTGCAGGGCAATGCGAAGAAATGAGATTTTAACTGCTCAATTTCTCGGGGGATGTGCAAGAAAGAAGTATGAACATATAGTTCACGTAATGTAACACTTAATCAAGGGTCTTAAACCTTTAATAAAGGTTGAACGAAAAGACTAAACGAGATTAAAAGATAAATAATGTAGACGTGGGTTACGGAACTGATATCCGGGGACCGTAGTCACGATGAACGAACGTGAGGGATTGCTATGATTTTGATTCCTTAGACGTTGAGTGACGAAGGTAACGAATAACATTCTGATGTTATGACATGGCATTGTAAGATGAACTTAAAGTGTATAGACGCTGTGAACGCAACGTTGTTGCGAAGAACGATCGGTCTTAGCATACAACGAACAGTATGGCTTTGACATTAAGAAAGAATAATGAACATGGGGTTCATGGGATGGATAACAATCGAAAGCGATTAAAACCTTGAACAAAGGTTGAATGAGAGAATTAAGAGACGAGCAACGTTGAATACGTAAACGATCCTCGTGAATTGTATTCGCGTTGGACGAACGTTCTAAGTATACCCTAGTTGTATGACTTAGACGTTGATGAAAGTAGTAAGTAAGATACGAATGCTATCAAGAAAGCCGTAAGGTAATGAAGAATGTTGATTAACCGTGAACGGTGAAGAAACTAAATTGAAGATAATAACATATAATGTTAAGAAGCCGAGTTAATAAGTATAACTTGGATAAACGTTCCGAGTGGAAGGAACTGGTCGTTTTAAGGTATGAATAAATTCATATGAAATGATTAACGCTATGACCTCATAGTACTGACATTAAATGATCGTTTCGAGTATAAAAATGACTGTATGACTTAGACGATAAAGAATGAATCCTGAGGTATGGCATTTAGTTGCCAGAAAGCCGTAAGGAATATGAATTTGACTTAATGAACATTATAGTTTAATAGTTCGGATAAGTTAGATGAAGTTAGGTTGTAGTACAATCGTAACCTTTGATAGTTGACATATAGGAGCTGGGCTAAACAATTCCTTCAGAGAGCGAAGGTATATACGAAACTGGCAACCGATCTAACTCACTGTGATGGCAGTGTAGATGAGACGGGAACTTGTTTATTGGTTGTTTGTGGGAAACCACTCAGAGTACCATATGGACTACTAGCAGAGAAGCGATGTGTACTAAGTCCTAAGAGAAGTATAAGAAGAAGATAAGAATGTAAATTATCAAAGATGATAAATGTATGAATAAGACATCTCAGTATGTCATAAAGCCGTAATCTAGTAATGAAAGTTAATCGCGTAAGCTTAAATTACAAGAACGCGAACCTTAAGAAGTAAAGTTAAGTAAACCAATTCGTAAGTCAAGTATATGACTAATTGGTGTACGTGTTATTTTCTTATGTGTTACATAGGAATGGGAATGAGCAGTTCAGCGTAAGCTGTAACTGTGTGTAAGGCAAGTTTCCTAACTTCATCCATATTTTAAATGAATGCTAGTTTCTTAAACTTCTCAGATGTTGAACTTGAGAAGTTCTGTCTATGTGCGAATGTGCGATATTTGTACAAGGTGGTAGAATGTATGAGGTCTTGTGCCACAATGTGAGCACTTCGGTGTTTCTATGTATTGAACTATTTTGTGATCGAACTGTTCAATACAAGTATGCTCGATTTATTCATGAACCGTTATTGTTAAGTCTGTGCTGATGATTCTAGCCAGACAGAATGTGTATGAAAAAGGTAGAAGAATGAAAGTATTTCAAAGTGAAAGTGAGTATGGTTTTAAGATGATAGGAATCGAGATTATTCCTATTATTCAAGCTGCTTCATAACCTTTGTTCGGTTATTGAAGTTCTAAAGAAATGTTTGAATTCTGAACTTGTTTGTTCAAACTGTGATGACTTGCTGGGCAATTGAATGCTCACACTTGCTTTAAATGAAAAACATTTTCAGCGAACGATGTTAGAAAGAACTTAAGGATCCTGTAAAGATCAAGCTAAGCGGTATCCAGACGAAGTGTCATTCAGTATGAGAATGTGTGTGAAGATCAAGTGAAGACTTGTAATGTAGAAAGATGAATTAAACTATTGACTAGTTTAATGAACTGTATGTATCCTTGGTGGCGGATAAAAGTCACTCTTGTAAGATGAAAGGAATAATGTAATTATCATTATTTGTAATGAGAAGGGTTATAAGGTTTTGAGAACCTAGGAATTTAGAATGTATGTTGTTATATTTCAGTATATAATGATGTATGTTGGATGAATGATGTACTCGTGACGCACGGAATCCGGGTGTGAAGATAGACCAGATTTCAGGGCGTTACAGACTGACATGTAGGTTACATGATCATACATCTATAATACATTAATCGTGCATAGAATAAAAGATATTACCGGTTAAAGTAGGGTTGACCACCAGCCTTATGAGTTTATGGGAAAAACCCAGATTCGTGAAGAACACATTTTTTGGCATGGGTTGACCAGCTTTGATCTTGCGCATGGGATGTTGTTAATATGATATAGTGCTTGATATCTGTACCCTAACATCTCTTCTACTGGATAGAACTTTTAGATCGCATTAATTAATCTCAGAATCGTATGATAATCGGGCCTTAAAGTGACACCGTGGCACTGTCTGGGTTTCTGGGTTACCCAGAAAACCCAGATCATCTCTGACAATGACTTTGCCTTCTTAGATCTCTTTGAGTTTATGTTGTTTAATCGTTTTTATTGGTTGAGCTTATAGTAGTACACCATGTCTACATGATTTGACCTTTATATTTCCCAGAAACACAATACCCTGAGAATTAATATTGGTCAAACAAGCTCACTCGATCACTGACTATGCATTTCTGGGCTTCAAGATGAACACGAAGAACACCTATAGCAACGGTTCTGTCGCTATATGTGGTCTTTAGCGACTGTTTCTATATAAAAATTATATTTTTATTAAATAATTAGTATTAATTTGTTTTTAATTATAAAAAATACAAAATAAATTGCTAAAAAATATTTTAAAATTCAAAAATTAGTTTTTTTTATTATTTTGAATATATTTCATAAATATTTAATATTTTTAGAATATTAAAAGTATTTAATTTATTTAATTATAATATTAAATAAATTCTTTAAAAATGATTTTAATACATGAAAAATCATTTAAAATTATATTTCGGTATAAGAAAATAATTTAAGTTATTTTTGATAACTTTTAATATTTTGTGACCAATTTCATTAATAAATTAATATTAATGATATTTAAGGTATATATTAAATAAATGATGAAAAATAGAATTAATGATTTAAAAATTATATAAAAAAATTATATAAAGGTTATAAAAATATTTTAAGTTATAAAATATAACTTTGAATATTTGGTCATGAAAAATATTAATATATTAGATTTATTTAATACTTATATTAAATAAATTAGTTTAAAAATTATTTTAATGTTAGAAAATTCATTTTAAATGAAAATAAAGATTTTAAAAATATTTTAAGTTATAAATTATAACTTTCAATATTTAAAGGAAAATCTCATTAATTATTTACTACTAATGATGTTAAAGTTATTTAATAATTATATTAAATAAATTAGTTTAAAAATGATTTTAATATTATACAAATTATTTTAAATGATAATAAATTGTTTAATGGTATTTTAAGTTATAAAATATAAGTTTTAATATTTAAAGGATAATTTTATTAATAATTTAATATTAATGATTATTAATTTATTATTAATGATATTAAATTTATTTAATAATTATATTAAATAAATAGTTTTAAAATGGTTTTATTAATTTAAAAATCATTTAAAAATGATATAAATGAATTAAAAATAATTTAATTTATAATTAATGATTTTTAATATTTGGATAAATAGTTCAATAATATTTTAATATTACTGGTAATTATTTAAAAAAGATTTTAAATGTTTTAAAAATTATTTAAGGGTAATATTAGTATTTTAAAAATATTTTGAGTTATTATAAATAACTTTAATATTTTTGACAATAGTTTCATTAATAGTTTAATATTATTTAAATATTAATGATAATAGAAGTATTTAATATTTAAATCATTTAATAATGATTCCGGTGTTTGAAAATTCATGATAAATTATAATAAATGTTTAAAAATTATTATAAGTCATTTAAAAATAATATGACTGATACTTACAGATATTCAACAACAGGATAGTGTCTTAGACTCGATAATTACTAGATAAAACTGTTGGTACACCGACATGTTTCAGAAATTGATCCGAACTTAGATATTTTGACTTTATTAATGTTTATTTGTGATTCAATGACTGTTGAATATGCGTAACAATGTGATTAGGTTATGTTCTGACTGCAATAAGTAGTATTATGTGTTACGATATGTTATTCTAATCAGTAAAATGATCTTATTACTGATAGGTTGCTATATAAAAGATAAATCTAAGTTGCGTATTGTAAGCAGCAGACCAGTCAAGTATCCTACCTTTGCATTTCTTTTATGCAATGGACATGAGTAAGAAGATTCAAATTTATATTTTTATTGTACTAGATTATTAACCCTATTGTCGTATATATTATATCCGATCATTGTTTATCAGATATTATATTATATAACTCATATATATATTCTGTTCATTAATTTTGAAATATGGTTATACAAGTGTCCTCACTTGGATAATTATTGTATTTAATCACATGTTGATATATATATATATATATATATATATAAGTCTAAGTTATTTGATCCTGCTAGACAAAGATTCAGAAATATCGTTGAATAAGTTAAAACCTTTTTATATCCAATCAATTGTTTTGGTTCGGATTCTAAATTAAGTATAAACATCCCGATCAAGAGAAAACTTTTATGCGCCCAAGGCAGACAGAGTGAAGTATCATATCGTTATTGTAATGTAGTATTGATCAATACAGGACTCATGGGATGTACACCCTCGCACCCGTAAGTTATGACGGTCTGCATATGAAGTTCTGCTAAACCTTATCAAAAACTTAAAACAATGTTCATAGTATGTCAACTAAACTCCTTATATAGGCAATACGTAGTTTCAAAAATTTGAGATAGAATTGTTATGTTATTATTATTATCGGTTCAGTTTACTTCATAACTATAAATTCGTTGTAGAAGTGATGTACAAAGAAAACATTTAATTCTTTCAGCTAATTATATTTATAATTGTTATTACTTGCTGGGCACCCAAATGCTCATTCTTGCTTTAAATTTAAATGTTTTCAGCTATCACTACAAGAAAATCGGCTAATTCCGACGTCATTACTTTCGACGGACTCATTCCCTCGACGATAATATCTATTTCGACGGATTATTCAGTCGAAGAGAAATCAGTCGAAAATACGTTAATTTCGACGGGTGTTCGTCGACAATATATGCATCCGTCGTCAATATATGCATCCCATTGGCGCCAATGTTCCCGCCAGCGCGAAACTTATTTTTGATTGAATACTATTTATTCCGACGGAACCGTTAGTCGAAGATAACTTACGCACGACGGACGTAAGTACGACGGCCAATCCGTCAAAAATAAGCCTAGAACCCTTACGTCTTCCCGCCCCCTCGTTTCTCTAACTTTTCAGATCTAATATTTCTCTTTCTCTCATTTCTCTCTTACGCGTTTCACTTTTTCTCAGATCAAAACCCTTACGCATATTCTCTCGATCAGTCTCAATTCTCTCATCTCCTCCACCACCAGCGCCGTCACCACCACCATACTGCCACCACCGTACACCACCACCACAATACTGCCACCACCAGTCCACCACCACCATACTGCCACAACCGTACCACGTAATGCCACCACCACCACCTTTGATTCCACCACCACCACGTATTGCCACTACCACCACCACGTACTGCCACCACCACCATCACTGTCAAGCGTTTCCGGCCACCACCAGTAGCTAGACTCCACCAACACCAGGCACTACCGTCACCACCATCAGGCACCACCGTCACCACAGCCAGGCACCACCACCACGACTAACACCAAGCACCACTGTCAACACCAGGCACCACCACCAGGCACCACCACCAAGCACCACCGTCGGTTAGTTTGCACATTAATTCAATTTCAAGGTTAGTTTTCTGCCAAGTATTAGATTTTTAGGGTAAATTTGTTGCAAATTGTGAAATTTGTGGCTTAATTTGTTTTAGGTTTAGTTTGAGTTTGAATATGAGATTAACCCAATTTGGATAATATGTTGTTGCAGTGAATTTGTTGCTGTGAATTTGCATGTGGATTGTATATTGCTGAAATTGGAATTTTGATTTTGTTGTGAATTTGTTGGTGTGAGTTTGATTTGGAATTTAGAAATTGCAGAATATTGATATCAAATTTTGGTTCCTTATCATAATGTAACTGATTTTAGGACTGTTTTTAATCTTGATATATTTGTTATTTACGACTGAATTTATGACAGAAATTCTGTCAGAATTATGAAATTGCAGACTTGCATGTATATATTGTATTAATTAGTTATTAGTTTCCCAATATTAATAAATCATAAACTAAGTACCATTTACTTAGTTTCTTACTACTAAAATAAAATAAAGTAAATATAATTTAATATAATTTATTAAATAAAATATTTTTTAAAAATAAATTAAATAACATAATATAATACAAAATAAAGTAAAATAAAATAAAAAATTAATTAAATTAATTTGAATAAAATAAAAAAACTTTGATTTAATCTAATAAATAAAATACAATTTAATAAAAAATAAAATAAAATAAAAATAATAAAATAAATTTAAAATAATTTAATTTAAATAATCTTAATTAATTTAAATTAAATTAAAATTAAAATAAATTTAATTAATTTAATTTAATTTAATAAAAAACAAAAAAAAATTATATAATATATCTAATATAATATAAGATATATAAAATAAAATAAAATAAGATATTTTTAATTACGAAATCAAATTAAATTAAAATAAATTAGAACTTTTATAATATAATACAAAATAAAATAAAAAGTAATAAAAAATTTAATTTAATTTAGTTTAATAAATAAAATAAAATAAAATGATTTAATTTAATTTAATAAAGTATATTTAAGAAATAAATAAGTCAATTATATAATATACTACAAATTAAAATATATATATATATATATATATATATATATATATATATATATATATATATATATATAAGTAGTCTCTATAGATTCCAAATAACAATTTTCAATAACTAAGTACCACTTACTTAGTTTATCATCATTGGCAAAATAAACTAAGTATAGCTAGAAGTGAATGTCGAACAGTAGTCTCTATAGATTCCAAATAATTAACAATTCTCATAAACTAATTACCACTTACTTAGTTTATTATCATTGGCAAAATAAACTAAGTAGCATTTGCTTAGTTTGCCACAATTTTTAATATATAATAAATGCAATAATACTCTCTCTACATATATGTACTCTTTCTTGTATGCAAGTTTCGACATAGCAGTTGCAGCTAAATAGTACTCCAATCGGTTCCTCGGCAACAATTAAAAAAAAGGGGTCGTAGTTCCTGCTTGTGTCCTATACTCGAATAATTAGTAAAGGTAATTGAATTACTGCATACATTCCTCACTGTTCCATCATAACAGATGGCAACATTCGGAAGGAGTGCCAGTAAGTTGTTGAACAAAGTTCTAGGTTAAGCAACCCTCTGAATGAGCGAACGATCACTTCTCCCATAGGAATGAATCATCTCCCCATATGGGTCCAATCCATGATATAAACAGCTTCTGACCACTCCGAATTCCTCAGATGGGTAGTTCTTACAGAATGTCTCACCTCTTGAATGAGAACTATATATTTGAGGAATTCGGAGTGGTGAGAAGCTGTTTATATCATGGATTGGACCTATATGGGGAGATGTTTCATTCCTAGCAGAGAAGTGATCGTTCGTTCATCTTGAGGGTTGCTTAAGCTGAAACTTTGTTCAATAGCTTAATGGAACTCCTTCGGGATGTTGTCATCTGTTATGATGTAACAGTGAGGAATGTTTGCAGTAATTGAATTAAATTTATTATTCGAGTATAGGACACAACAGGAACTACGACCCTTGTTTTTGGCCGGTTGCCGACTCAAGTAGAGATTCCACATAAATTCTCATAAAATATATATGTACTATACTTTGAAACTTAGAAACCCATTTGACATACACTCAATAGAGGTGAATGGCGAACAGTCCCCAGTTTGGGACTGTTATTGGATGTTATGTCTCTCACTTAGGCTGGTACAAATACGAAACGGTACATTTTTTGTTATTTTGAGGATTAATCGACTGTTATCTCTATATGTTCTCCGAGTGCATACTTAGATTAAGTTATCTTAGTCTATTTCGTGTGCTTGGAGACCATGGGGAGGTGCTGCCGAAATTTTCTTGAAACTCATGAAACGTACTCAACGTGTTTGCACTAGTGACGAGACACATCTAATAACGGGATAGAAGCCTTACCCCTATCCTGTAGAGATACTAGGTAAATCTAATTCACGCATGAATATCCAAATTAACTTAATGCATACTTTTGTGTAGTTAAAAATGTCAGTCGACCGGAGTTGGATGTACCGTAGGATACCCAGTGATGGGAGGGGATTAGTCTCAGCTTATCGTGTTGGGGTTTTAGATTTCTTTAACAAAGCACTACAACATGCAGATGATCCGCACAGGAAGATGCGATGCCCGTGTGTCAAGTGTAAAAATCTGATTTGGAAGAAAGTCGACGAGATTAAATTAGACTTATTTTCTCATAGATTTGTAGATGGGTACTTCGTATGGACTCATCACGGGGAATCAGAAGTGATTGAAAATATTGTGGAACAACCAATTCCACGAGATTCATACGTCAAAAACTATGATCCAGTTGAGATGTTGGTTGATGCTTATGGCCCTACTACTATTGACTGGGCTGAATATGAACCTTCTTCAAGTAGTGCGAAGCAAGTGCCAAATGATACAGCTGCTGCCTTTTATAAGTTGCTATTTGAATCTGGGGTCGCGTTGTATCCGGGAAATGATATGAACACCAAGCTTTCTGTAGTGACGAAGCTCTTACACTTCAAGAATGTGCACGACTGTAGTGAGAGAGGTTTCAACGATTTGCTCGCTATAATTGAACATTTCTTACCTAAGGATCATACTCTTCCTGCTTAGATCTCTTTGAGTTTATGTTGTTTAATCGTTTTTATTGGTTGAGCTTATAGTAGTACACGATGTCTACAAGATCTGACCTTTATATTTCTCAGAAACACAATACCCTGAAAATTAATATTGGTCAAACAAGCGCACTCAATCACCGACTATGCATTTCTGGGCTTCAAGATGAACACGAAGAACACCTATAGCGACGGTTCTGTCGCTATAGGTGGTCTTTAGCGACTGTTTCTATATAAAAATTATATTTTTATTAAATAATTAGTATTAATTAGTTTTTAATTATGAAAGTTACAAAATAAATTCCTAAAAATTATTTTAAAATTCAAAAATTAGTTTTTTATTATTTTGAATATATTTCGTAAATATTTAATATTTTTGGAATATTAAAAGTATTTAATTATAATATTAAATAAATTCTTTAAAAATGATTTTAATACATGAAAAATTATATTATGGTATAAGAAAATAATTTAAGTTATTTTTGATAACTTTTAATATTTTGTGATGAATTTCATTAATAAATTAATATTAATGATATTTAAGTTATGTATTAAATAAATGACGAAAAATAGAATTAATGATTAAAAATTATATAAAAAAACTATAGAAAGGTTATAAAAATATTTTAAGTTATAAAATATAACTTTGGATATTTGGTCATGAAAAATATTAATATATTTGATTTATTTAATACTTATATTAAATAAATTAGTTTAAAAATTATTTTAATATTAGATAATTCATTTTAAATGAAAATAAAAATTTGAAAAATATTTTATGTTATAAATTATAACTTTTAATATTTAAAGGAAAATCTCGTTAATTATTTACTATTAATGATATTAAAGTTATTTAATAATTATATTAAACAAATTAGTTTAAAAATAATTTTAATATTATAAAAATCATTTTAAATGATAATAAATTGTTTAAAGGTATTTTAAGTTATAAAATATAACTTTTAATATTTAAAGGATAATTTTATTAATAATTTAATATTAATGATTATTAATTTCTTATTAATGATATTAAATTTATTTAATAATTATATTAAATAAATTGTTTTAAAATGGGTTTATTAATTTAAAAATTATTTAAAAAGGATATAAATGAATTAAAAATATTTTAAGTTATAATTAATGACTTTTAATACTTGGATAAATAGTTCATTAATATTTTAATATTAATGGTAATTATTTCAAAATGATTTTAAATGTTTTCGAAATCATTTAAGGGTAATATTAGTACTTTAAAAATATTTTGAGTTATTATAAATAACTTTAATATTTTTGACAATGGTTTTATTAATTGTATAATATTAATGATAATAGAAGTATTTAATATTTAAATTATTAAATAATGATTCCGGTGTTTGAAAAATCATGATAAATTATAACAAATGTTTAAAAATTATTATAAATCATTTAAAAATAATATGACTGATACTTACAGATATTGAACAGCTGGATAGTGTCTTAGACTCGATAATTATCCGATAAAACTGTCGATACACCGATATATTTTAGAAATTGATCCGGACTTAGATATTTTTGTTAGGTTTGTAATATTCATGAACGCAATCAAATTGTATAAAATAAGCGGAAACGTGTAAAAATCAGAGTTCTAAAATTTTACAAACCATATACCCGGATCATCTTTTATGCGAAATTATTAATTAAACGAAAAGATAAAGAACAAGAATCATACCCTTAAAGATTCGACCTTCCTCAAGTACAAGTTCACCTCCAAATCCTTTTCGCATTCAACTTGAATCCACCGGGTTTGGTTCCTTCCTTTGATCAACGTTAGCCACCCAAGTGTTTGGCCTCTAGAGGTGATCCACCAAGGAAGAAGAAATATTAAAGAAGAAGGGTATTTGACAAAACCCTAGTTTTTCTATCTCTCATAGAAAGGAGTGTACTATCCCAATAATTGGAATTACGTATCTTTGATATACAATATAAGACTCCTCTTATAAAGATATCATGTAACCCTATTTATTAAAATAAGGTATTATTTATTTAATTAAACTCTTCTAATTAAATGGGCTCCCTAATCTTATTAGGAATAATTAATTAAACTCATTTAACTAATTTTTCCTCCTAATCCTATTAGGAATAAATGAGAGTACTTATATTAAGTTAGATCCTAAACTCTTTTAGAAATTAAAATAATAATAATTATAGTAATATTAATAAGACTTCTCTTATTAATTTATATTTAATATTTCTAAAATATTAAATAATAAATATTAAGCTATTTAATTTATTCTATCACCATAGATTAAATTAAATATACTTAACTTATTATTACGATTATGCCATTAACTTCTTAAATAATTGTCCTTCCTTTTATGGTGTGACCCTTCAGGTTCTCCATATTAAACCGGTTGTGAATAAATCAATTAGAACAATTCTAATCTTATTTAGATAAATAAATTAAACTATTTATTTATTTAAATAAATAATATTTATTCTACAATAGGGATAAGTCTCCCTAGCGATCAACGACTTTTTAAATAATATAGATTTCAACATTAATCATAAAAGAACATTTGAATAAATAGTTACCGTACAATTCAATCCTTCTACCATACAATGTTCCAATTAAATATAAGACATGGAATTACTGTCAAGTCTTATTTTATTTAATTATATGTATTTCGATCCTTAAATGCACAACTCCAAATAATACAAATTAGAAACTCTTTTCTAATTTTATTATGCCTTGGCCAAGGACTACTGAGTTGTCATTTATCGAATCACATAGGACATTTCTTTTCTTTTACTAGAAGCGGTAGATTCTTTATTGATCATACATTATCTCCATATACAATTTATTATACCAAAGCATACCCGTTGATATACCCTAAGGGTCTTAAGGAATAAGTAAAAGTATAACTCATCATACACAAGATACTATGATGATCTCAAGTCTAAGGATCACTTGTACTACTATCACTACAGGAATTTCTATTGACAGGCAAGTAAAACTCCATTAGGTATTCCTTAGCGAGCCACGTTCAGTGAACTTATTCTCTAATAAGCACCTACATACTTGCTTTAGTGTCTCCACATAAATGACTATGAGATCAATCATCCTCATCCAATGAGCAAGCAACGTATATACCAATCTATCTAGATTCACTAATCCCCAATTTAGTAATCCAACGATTGAGAACTATTTTAGTTTTAAGCTTTCTAAGAATTTAGATCTCATTAGAATGATCATCATCATTATTCTAAAAGCATTGCTTAAAACTATGGGTTTATCACATATTATAAAATAGCATCATGTAGATAATTAAAAGCCTTTAATAAATTAATACTTTTTATTAATAAATGAATAAGATTGTTACAAAGTATATGCTTTATCATCAAACATGATTGGTTTGTGTGCATACTACTTTCAATCTCCCACTTGCACTAAAGCCAATCGCCATGGTATCTCATACCCTTCTTCTCTAAGTGGCGATTATCCTGCTGTTGGGTAAGCTTTAGTTAATGGATATGTAATGTTGTTCTTGAGAGTCCACTATCTCTATAGTAATTTTCCATCTTTCAATGATTTTTATAATCAAATGAAAGTGCCACAACACATGTTTAGATCCAAGATGAGACTTAGGAACTATTCATAGTTCTGTAATGAACTTTTTATCCAAACAATCAACTTACAGCTTCATTTATAGCTATATACTTTGTCTTTATCACTAAACCAGCAACTCTTTGCAGTTCGGAACCTTTCCAATTCACTGCACCACTGTTCAAGGTAACGCTTTACCTTAAAATGATTTTTTTTATTGTTTTGGTCTGTCTAAAAAACTTAAGTTTGTTAAGCCCTCTAGTTTTTAATTTAGACCCACCATGAATATTATCACATCCTTAGTGCTAGTTAAGTACTTTAAGATATTTTTCACTAACTCATAGTGAACTTCTCCAAACTATGACTGATCAACATCAGGTCTCGTACATTTCATTGCATACATGATAGTTACTCATGCGATCTCTCTTTTATGAGTCTATAAGGACTATTAAGAGAGATACACTCCAGGGCTCATCAACATGAGACATCCCATGGAGTTTGCCATTCTAAACGACTTTAAGATCAAATGAATATACGTTCCTTGGGTTATGTCGAACATCCTCTCAAATCTATCTATATAGATTTGTATCCCCAATTAAGATACTCTTCCCAAATTATTCACGGAGGAATGTTTAAAAAACTTTATCTTTACTGATTGTAGCATTAGTATGTCATTCATTATCCATAGTATATCAACATATAATATTAGGAATGTCACAGCGCTCCCACTGACCCTATTGTACACACTAGAACTCTTACCTCATCGTATGTAACTGGATCATCATCTTCTATGATATGTACCTCATCATCATCATCTATGATGAATCCATACATCCTAGGTATCTTCGGTACTATTCTAGATATACTATTCGTTTGTGGTACAATAGGTCTATCCACAAGTTTCTCTTATTTGACTTATACAGTGTTTTGTGGTTCTTGAACTCTTTAAGATTTATTATCCTCCCACTAGCCCTTTTAATTATAAACACCTTTATCTTAGAAGGTAACGTGTTTCGCAACAGACACTTTTTGCTAAGTATGATTATAGAACATATACCCTAAACTTACTTTAGGATGTCCCACACATCTGTACTTGTCAAATCTTGTCCCAAGCTTATCCTTTTGAAACCTTTTCACATAAGTTGGACAACCCTTATCTTAACATACTTGAGATTAGGAATCCTCCCTGTCCATAACTTTTATGGAGTCTTGGGGCCGGATTTTGAGGTTACCTTTTTCGTAGATATATTGCCATTTCTAGGACATTATCCCAGAAGGATACTGATATGTCGGTAAAATCATTATGGATCGTACCATGTCCAATAAGGTATAATTTTTCCTTTCAAATACATCAATCAATTATTGCGTATCAGGAGGCGTCCAATATGAGAAAACCATTTGAGATGATTTAGAAACTTATTACACAAGTATTTATTCCATGATCTAATCAAAGAATCTTAATACTTTGTCAATTTGTTTCACTTCTGAATTCTTTGGACCTTTCAAATAATTCACATTTACATTTCATCAAATACACACATTCAACTCTTTGAATGATCATCTCCTTTTCTTATACTAGTTTGTTTAATTTGTAAAATTATTTTCACGTAAGTCAAGTATACAAAATCCATTAAGTAATATTGCAGTTCTATACAAAACATTATTATTTTAAATAGAACAACAATTGTTCTTAAATATAATACCAAAGATTTTATTGTCCAACAACAAAAATGGAAATTATGTTTCTAACAAGAACTGGAATACAATAACAACTTATTGACTTAATAGATTTTCCCGTAGGTATTGCTAAACTATAAGTTTCTATGGCTAATGTGGCAACCTTTATTTCATTTCCCACACATAGGATTACTTATATTTGTTTAGTTTTCTACTTCTGCTTGGTCCTTTCATAAATCTATATTTATGATAACCAAAGTCGGTATCCAATACCCAAGTAGAAACTTGACTAAAAGAAAATTTTATTTTAAATAATGAACAAAATTGTATTTGTAACTGAAACTTCTCTAAGCTTCTTCTGGTTAGCCTCTACAAAATGCTTCTTGCAGTTTCTTTCCAGTGTCCAGGCTTATTGCAGTGGAATAAAACTCCTTTGCTATCCATATCAGTTTTGTTCTTATTATCCTTTATTTTTGTCTTTCCATTTACCTTCTTTGAATCGTTCTTCTTTTCAGAAGATCCTTTAACCCCTACCAGTAAGACTTGGTCTTTCTTGGTTGAAAAGTGACTCTCAACATTTTTCAACATGTTAAGCAAATCAACAAGGCTGATATCTAGCTTGTTCATATGAAAAAATTATAATAATTGTGAAAGGAGTCCAGGAGTGAGTGCAAGATCAAATTTTGGCTCAACTATCCATACATGACAAAACCCATTGTCCTAATTGTTCAATCAAATTGATCATGTTTAGGACCTTCTGTCAGTATTGTAGTGTCATCGGTCATTTTAGATCGGAAGAGCTCCTTAGATATCTGATATCTATTAGTCCTACTATCCTCACCATCAACTACTTGACGTGCAGGAGTATAGTAGGAGTATCCATAGTTTCAGGCTGACGCTGAAGCTTGTTACTCATGGATACGAGAATGATGCATTGAGCCAACTGTGCATTATCTTGCCACTTTCTGAAAGTAGCAATCTCTTCCTTAGAGGCATTGTCTGCAACCATTGTAGGGATAGGCGTATTAAGGACATAAGATAGCTTTTCAGCCATGAGAACTTCTCAAATTTCTTAACCAATCCATTTAATTCGGTCCGATTAAATAGCATCTAATATGCTTCGCAGTGATAGTAATTTTAGACACTGTAAAATTCTTTAAATGAATTTGTAATTAACAACATTTTAGCATACATTCTTTTATTAATTACCAAAATAAATTAGGTCTTGTTTTAAATTGGTATTTCCCACTATTTTCTTAAAACTATATTACCCTCAATTTATATAGTTCAGCGATATCTAATTAAAGATTTGTTAGTGAGAATAAGGATCCCATTTCAAATGTATATAGCCTTGTGTGTGCACAACAAACTATATATAAATAAATAGGTAGACAACTCTTGTCAATTACATCAACTATTTAATTCCTTATATTTTGTCTCTTAAATCATAATGGTCAAGTGTGTACACATCCGAACTAAAATAATTTAAGTTAAGTCAGACCTAGCATTTCTATATAAGTGAAGAGAAAACTACAGCCCTTGTGTGTGCACAACAAAGCAGTAATGTTCAATTCCTTATAAGCATCATATGTAATAAAAACAACATCTTAAATATTTAGTACTTGCCTTGTGTGTGCACAACAAACTCATATTAAATATTTAATACTCTATTGTTTCTATCATGCTAGAAGACGACGTTCGATATTCCAAATATCTTTGAACGTTACAACTTAATATAAAATATTTGAGGGGTTTGTTATTAATTTGTCTCATCTTGTTTAGCGCGCATGCACACACACACACACACACACACACACACACACATATATATATATAAAATACGTGTCATATTAATTAACATGCGAAACATGTTTGCATAATATATAATATATATATAGTATAAGCATCATATAGAATACGATATTCTACCCGGATTGATTATGGACTTTTATTATAGTTTGGTTCACTAGAGCCACCAAGTGAACCAAAAGGTCAAACCCTAGAGGTGCAAGAATTAATATTTAAATATAACTATTATATTTAAACCCGGACTCCATTACAAACGGGTCTTCAAGCGCTCCTTGATCTCCAATTGTTAAAAATAATTCTAACTATTCCTATTACAAAACTAATTAAAATAAATAGAAACATTGATCAGCAGTCAAGGGAAAGTACATAGGAGGGAGATAAAATTTACATTTAGAAAAATTTAGAGAAGACGAGGTACGCATACCCCATTTAATAAAACCCATACATTCAAGCATCCAACTAAAATAAAATCCAATCACATTGGTCAATAGTCCATAATCAATCCCATTTATTATCATACACATCACTATATGCATCAATAAATAACATTCATCTCATGAATAATAAACATTCAATATATATATTGATATCATTTAATGGGCAAATTTAGTTAGCATAAAATCTAATTTTGAATCAAAATAAACTCCTTTATTTTAATCCAAATTTAAATCAAAATAAACCTCTTTTATTTTAATTTATCCAATTTTTAATAAAATAAACTATTTTATTTTTATCAAAATCTTCAATCAAAATAAACTCCTTTATTTTAATTAATTATGGAATCCAATTCCAAGTAAAAAAAAATCCTTTATTAAAGGAAATACGGATTCTCTTTCCTATTCACAAATAAACTCTTTTATTTTGAATAATATGAAATCTTATTCCATATCTAAATAAACTCCTTTATTTAAGGAAATTAGTATTCTCATTCCTATTCACATATAAACTCCTTTATTTTGAATAATATGAAATCTTATTTTATATCTAAATAAACTCCTTTATTTAAGGAAACATGGAATCATTTTTCAACTTCAATTAGATATCATGGAATCCAATTCCAACTCTAATTAGTTAGCATGAAATTCAAATTTAAAATTAAAATAAACCTTTTTATTTTAATATTAAAATAAACTTTTTATTTTAAGATTAAAATAAAATTTTTTATTTTAATTATAAAATAATTAAAAATATTAGATATATATATATATATATATATATATATATATATATATATATATATATATATAAAATTAAAAATATAACCATGTGAATCATACATCCACGTGAAGCATACATCCCTTGAAAAATTTATCCTGATATCACATATATATATATATTTACTACCACGTGGGACATGCAGCAGGAAAATTAAAAGCATATCACACAATTGTTGGAAATCCGTGCAATATGATACAAAAAAAACATGAATCATATTAGTTTTAAAATTAAAGTGACCCACGAACTCGGTAAAAAAAAAAAGTTTTCGAAAACAGTTTTCAGCAAAATTAATTATTTTTTTAAAATAAATTTTATGCAACAAATTATGCCCAATTAAATTATTCTAAACACATATCAATATACATATCAAATTAAAACAATTAATAATTCACATAAATGTTTGGCTCTGATGCCACTGTTAGGGTTGTAATATTCATGAAGGCAATCAAATTGCATAAAATAAGCGGGAACATGTAAAAATCAGAGTTTTAAAATTTTACAAACCATATACCCGGATCATCCTTTATGCGCAATTATTAATTAAACGAAAAGATAAAGAACAAGAATCATACCCTTGAAGATTCGAGCTTCCTCAGGTACAAGTTCACCTCCAAATCCTTTTCTCGTTTAACTTGAATCCACCGAGTTTGGTTCCTTCGTTTGATCAACGTTAGCCACCCAAGTGTTTGGCCTCTATAGGTGATCCACCAAGGAAGAAGAAATATTCAAGAAGAAGGGTATTTGACAAAACCCTAGTTTTTCTATCTCTCATAGAAAGGGGTGTACTATCCCAACAATTGGAATTACGTATCTTTGATATATAATATAAGACTCCTCTTATAAAGATATCAGGTAACCCTATTTATTAAAATAAGGTATTATTTAATTAATTAAACTTTTTTAATTAAATGGATCCCTAATCTTATTAGGGATAATTAATTAAACTCCTTTAACTAATTTTCCCTCCTAATCCTATTAGAAATAAATGAGAGTACTTATATTAAATTAATTCATAAACTCTTTTAGAAATTAAAATAATAATAATTGTAATAATATTAATAAGACTTCTCTTATTAATTTATATTTAATATTTCTAAAATATTAAATAATAAATGTTAAGCTATTTAATTTATTCTATCACCATAGATTAAATTAAATATACTTAACTTATTATTACGATTATGACGTTAACTTCTTAAATAATTATTCTTCCTTTTATGGTGTGACCCTTTAGGTTCTCCATATTAAATCGGTTGTGAATAAATTAATTAGAATAATTCTAATCTTATTTAGATAAATAAATTAAACTATTAATTTATTTAAATAAATAATATTTATTCTACAATAGGGATAAGCCTCCCTAGCGATCAACGACTTTTCAGATAATATAGATTTCAACATTAATCATAAAAGAACCTTTGAGTAAATAGTTACCGTACAATTCAATCCTTCCACCATATAATGTCTCAATTAAATATAAGACATAGAATTACTGTCAAGCCTTATTTTATTTAATTATATGTATTTCGACCCTTAAATGCACAACTCCAAATAATACAAATTAGAAATTCCTTTCTAATTTCATTCTGTCTTGGTCAAGGACTACTGTGTTGTCATTTATCGAATCAAAGATGACATTTCTCTTCTTTTACTAGAAGCGGTAGATTCATTGTTGATCATACATGATCTCTATGTACAATTTATTATACCCAAGCATATCCTTTGATATACCCTAAGGGTCTTAAGAAATAAGTCAAAGTATAACTCATCATACACAAGATACTATGATGATCTCAAGTCTAAGGATTACTTGTACTACTATCACTACAGGAATTCCTATTGACAGGCAAGTAAAACTCCATTAGGTATTCTTTAGCGAGCCACGTTCAGTGAACTTATTCTCTAATAAGCACCTACATACTTGATTTAGTGTCTCCACACAAATGATTATGAGATCAATTATCCTCATCCAATGAGCAAGCAACATATGTACCAATCTATCTGGATTCACTAATCCCCAATTTAGTAATCCAACGATTGGGAACTATTTTAGTTTTAAGCTTTCTAAGAATTTAGATCTCATTAACATGATCATCATCGTTATTCTAAAAGCATTGCTTAAAACTATGAGTTTATCACATATTATTAAACAGCATTATGTAGATAATTAAAAGCTTTTAATAAATTAATACTTTTTATTAATAAATGAATAAGATTGTTACAAAGTATATGCTTTATCATCAAACATGATTGGCTTGTGTGCATACTACTATCAATTTTGACTGTATTAATGTTTGTTTGTGATTCAATGACTGTTGAATATGTGTGACAATATAATTAGGTTATGTGCTGACTGCAATAAGCAGTATTATGTGTTACGATATGTTATTCTAATTAGTAAAATGATCTTATTACTGATAGGTTGCTATATAAAAGATAAATTTAAGTTGCGTATTGTAAGCAGCAGACCATGCAAATATCCTACCTTTGCATTTCTTTTATGCAATGGACATTAGTAAGAAGATTTAGATTTATATTATTATTGTACTAGATTATTAACCCTATTGTCGTATATATTATATTCGATCATTATTTATCAACATGATATTATATTATATAACTCATATATATATTCTGTTCGTTAATTTTGAAATATGGTTATACAAGTGTCCTCACTTGGATAATCATTATATTTAATCACATGTTGAAATATATATATATATATATATATATATATATATATATATATATATATATATATATAAGTCTAAGCTATTTGATCCAGCTAGACACAGATTCAGAAATATCGTTGAATAAGTTAAAACCTTTTTGTATCCAATCAAATTATTTTGGTTCGGATTCCAGACTAAGTATGAACATCCCGATCAAGGAAAAACTTTTATGCGCCCAAGGCGGACAGAGTGAACGATCATATTGTTCTTGTAATGTAGTATTGATCAATACAGGGCACATGGGATATACACCCTCGCGCCCGTAAGTTATTACGGTTTGTAGATGAAGTTCTGCTAAACCTTATCGAAAATTTAAAACAATGTTCATAGTATGTCAACTAAACTCCCTATATAGTCAATACGTAGTTTTAAAAATTTGAGATAGAATTGTTATGTTATTATTATTATCGGTTCAATTTACTTCACAAATATAAATTCGTTGTAGAAGTGATGTACAAAGAAAATATTTAATTCTTTCAGCTAATTATATTTATAATTGTTATTACTTGTTGGGCACCCAAATGTTCATTCTTACTTTAAATTTAAATGTTTTCAACTATGCATGATCAACCCGAAGGTTCGGCCAAGAACAACTGAAAAGGAAAGCAAACAGAATATGTTTAATGGTATCTTTTATAATAGTTAAACTGTATTAAGATAATGATATGTATTATATATCATGTAAAGAATTATAGTAAAGGTTGTATACTTGGGATTATACTCTGATATATATAAATTAAGTTTGATTTTTATATTATTGTTATTATTATTAGTATTATTCCGCTCATAGAAATGGTATCGCGAAGCACCGAGTCCGGGTTTCAAGTACCCGAATCCGGGGGCGTCACATAACTTCTCCTTCCTTAGTGTCTCCAACACTAACCTTAGGTGCTCAGTGTGATCTTCTGGCATCTTAGAATAGACTAGAATATCATCGATAAACACTACGACGAACTTGCCTAAATATTATTTGAACACTCTGGTCATCATATCCATAAATGCAGCTGGTGCATTCGTTAACCCAAATGACATCACCAGAAACTCGTAATAGCCGTAACGAGTTTTAAATGTCGTCTTAGGTACATCCTCCTTTCTAACCTTCAACTGATGATATCCCGTTCGCAAATCTATCTTAGACAAACATTTTGCCCCTTTCAACTGATCAAAGAGATATTCGATCCTAGGAAATGTGTATTTATTCTTTATCATTAAGTTGTTTAACTCTCGGTAGTAAATACAAAGTCTCAACGATCCATCCTTCTTCTTCACAAATAGTACCGATGCTCCCCACGATGAAACACTCGGTTGAATGTACTTCATATCCAACAGTTCTTGTAATTAAACCATTAACTCTTTCATTTCTACTAGCGCCATAAGATACGGTGCCCTTGAAACTGGTGCCGCTCCTGGCACAATATCAATTACGAATTAAATCTCCCTATCTGTTGGAAGACCTAGTAATTCTCTTGGAAATACATCCAAAAATTCTTTAACTATAGGTATTTGTTCCATCGTTGCTCCCATTCTCTGGGTATCAACAACATGACACAAATAACCTACACATCCCTTTCTCAATAATTTCCTAGTATGTGTCATAGTAAGACAACACAAACGTCCCAGTGACTTATTATCATAAAACAATACATAAGGTTGTCTCAACGGTCTAATGTTTACACATTTCTTTTGAGAATCTATAATTGCACCAAGGTTAAACAACCATTCCATCCCGAGAATTGCATCGAATTCTCCTAACTTTATCGGTATCAAATCTACTGATAATGTATAACCTTGTATATCTACACAACAACGCCTATAAATATTTTCAACAGGAATTATCTCTTCATTTGCTACCTTGATATTCAAAGGTACATGCAATCTTTTGGGAAGTAATCCTAATCGTCTAGCAAAATCACATGCTATGAAAGAACAAGTAGCACCCGAATCAAATAAAACATAAGCATTTATATCGTTGATTGGGATAATACCTGCAACTACATCCCCTGATGTAACTGCATCTTGGATCGTTATGTTAAAGGTGCGGCCATCGGCCTACTCGTCTAAGCTGGACCACTAATAGCTAACTTACCACTATTAGTGCCCTTATTCCCATCCATCCCCTTCTTTGGGCAATTCTTCGCCATGTGATCCATTGATCCACATACGAAGCATCCATGATTTTTCTTCGAACTTGGACAGTTAGGCGAAATGTGCCCCTCCTGTCCACAGTTGTAGCATACTATTTTTCCTTTGAGACAGACTCCTAAATGAGTCTTCCCACAGTTCTTACATGCCTTCATCCTCTTCTTAGGATCTTCTTGCTTTACACTGGTATTTCCAGAGTTAAAACCCTTCCTCTTCTGCCCATTTCCACTCCCAGTTGCTCCCTCAATTTTCACTCCCCCATCAACCTTTCCCTTGTTCTTCTTCTCTC
Source organism: Panax notoginseng (assembly GCA_016801055.1). Classification (NCBI taxonomy): domain Eukaryota; kingdom Viridiplantae; phylum Streptophyta; class Magnoliopsida; order Apiales; family Araliaceae; genus Panax; species Panax notoginseng. The sequence continues at coordinate 114,716,875 of CM029018.1, forward strand.
TGTGGTACTGGCTTAGAGCCTCATTACCACCCTCGGCAATTATTGCCTTTTCTATAATGGTTCCAAAGGAATTACTTTGGAACACTAATATCTGGCTATAGAGCCAGTGTTTCAAGCCCTATTCGAACCTTCTCGCCTTCCTCACCTCCGTGTCCACCTGATGTGGAGCAAACCTCGCCAGTTCATTGAACTTGGCAGCATATTGTGGAACAATCATCTCCCCTTATTTCAATTCTAAAAATCTCATCTTCGTCCGCCCTTTTAGACTAGTGGGAAAGTAGTTCTCGAAGAAAATCTCCTTGAAGCGTGTCCATGTTAGGTTCTCTATCCCAGCGCTAGCCAGGTTTGCCTCCCACCAAAAGTTAGCCTCTCCCTTCATCATATAGGTAGCAAAAGCAACCTTGTTATCCCTCTTCGACATTTGCAATAACAAATGCCTTCTCTATTTGTTTCACCCAAGTCTGGACTTCTATAGGGTCCATAGTTCCTTTGAACTCGGGCGGACCTACACTCTTAAAATCCTTAAATATAGTAGCCCGCACTATCGTATGATTTATAGGTATATTCACCCCATTTCTATTAAAAGCAGCCGTTAATAAATTAACGAACTCTTGTATCAGATTAACCGATCCCTCTTCCGGTTGATTAACATTGACTTCTTGATTTCGTTGTCTTCTTCTTGGCGGCATCTTTCTATTAAAATAAATAACACTTCATTATTACTTGCTTCTTGTTAATTAGTTATTATTCATTAATAAACAATAACTTTAACCTCATTGCACAACATGTTCAATAAAATGCTTATATTTATATGTTTCTTCCTTGTAGTATAATACTACATCATTCGTCATTACACAGCCTTAGCTGATTACATTACTTTCCCGCCATTGCTTTCCAAAAATTGGGATTTACAAAAGACTACAATTTGATATACAAAATAGGGTTTTTCGTCACTACATAGATATATATCTAACTCTACTCTAGTTACTAACTAGATTACATTTGCCTAATGGCATTCTCATAGTCTGCATTGGCAAGACTGGTTATCACATCTCGACTGATAGCATGTCGAGTCTGCCCCACCTCCACAGGATACTCAGCCACTTGCCGCTGAAAATCCTCGTGAGAACTCCAATATATATAGGACATTCTACTAATCTTATGCTTTTTAGCCTTTAGCCCCTGTCTGAGCTCAAAGGCCTCATGTTTCAGGTCATGGACCTTACCCTTTGCCAAAACATTCTCATCGTGCTCTTCGTTCCATATCGTCTCAATATCTTTCTTGTTCACCAGAATTTCATGGATTTCCTCCTTCAATTCTCTTACCTCTTTCCCCAACTAGATATTTTATCCAACACCGTCATAAAAAACACCTTCATGAACTCCCCCGGAGTCATCTCTTCTGCAGGTGCTACCGTGTTAAACGATACCACCTCCACCTCCTCCTTTGACATGCCATTTAATAAGGATGTAAATCATAAATTCTCTGAGTCTTCTGACTCGACCACGACCACCTCTGGCAACTCAGCTACCGGTGTTGGTAAAATCTCTACTTGGTTCACTGACTCCTCACTAACCATGTGTATATCCCTATACATCACGTTATCTCCTGACATCTATAACAAAACAAATTAGTTTGATTAGTAAACATCATTAGAATTGTAAAAATACATATCACATTTAATGCATTTTTAGGGTTAACTTCATCTTTTACTTCTTTAACTCTTCTTAAGGTTATGGCTTAAGGTTCTTTGCCCCCTTAAGTTTTATAACCTACGGCTCTGATACCAACCTGTGATGCCCCCAAATCCGGGTATATTCTGACCCGACAGATGGTGCTACACGGTGCTATAATTCACACATATATTCAATTGAAATACCTCAAAAGAGTAAATATGTCTTCTACATATTCCAAAATAATATTTCCCTTCCCCAGTTCTTTGTAACCATTACATGTGTTATTTGTTATAATATCAAATAATTACAACATTCAAACTATACTATTACAAAGGCAGCTTATTTGTCTGCTGCATTCATATGGTTCAAGCAAGAGTGAGCATAACTAGCTTAGCATGTATGACAATTTCATTTAAGCAATGGGTTTGAATCATATGAATCGAATATCTTCTATAACTGAATCAATAGTTATGAAGTACTACAGATAATTCAAAATAGCACTTCTCTTTTCTTTAAAATGTTTCACAATGAACCACATTTGTTAAACACCGGTTTTGGTCCAAGGCCTTGAGCATTTCATTCTTTCTTTAAAAAGGACAACCCAACACTAAGTCTGTAAGTCCGACAATTCTTACGAGCACGTCTAGGTGATCTGCCTATAGTACTCTATGTTGTACAACACTACTTTATTAAACGTATCTACGTCTAAGTTTTTGGCAACCTCACGTGCATGTCGTTTGACAACAAACCATTTGTTTATTCATACTCAATCTTTCTTTGAACTCCATACCAAAATAGTTGGCAAAAGATAAAAACATTGATAATACTTTGGTAGATTATAAGAAAATCCACAAAACACATTAAGTCTAGCCGAAGGAATTGGCTTCGACTTCGTTATACATCAATTAATGCATAAGATACATGAATCACAAAAACTTGTCCAAAAAGAACATAGACAAAGGTTTAGAACACTTTCCTTCAGCGTCTTCTACAGTTAATACACTTTTCTTTTGAGTCTTTAAGGATTCTACAATACATAAGTACATAACATGCCACATTAGGTCGTAAACAATCAAGTATGGTCATTTACCTATCTTCCCCTTCTTCTCAATCTAATCATTCAATAGATTGGTTATCATTCATTACGGTTTATTATATTACTGTATATTTACATTCCTGTAACCTTTCGTCAACTTTTAGTTGAAATTCTTAAGGTTGTAATCACCCTTAATGGTGTTACTTTAAGTTTATTAAGGTTATAATTCACCTTTATTCAACTTCTACACTCTTTACATTCATTTTCATTCTTCACCGTCATTTTCCTAGTGCTGGCGCTGCGGTGCCAACTTCCTTTATAAAGATCGCGTTGCGGCGCGAGTTAGCAGTATCGGATCCTCAGCTTCGGCGCTGCGGCGCCAAGTCCTATACTATGGGCTGCGATGCAGCACCACTTAACAGTGTGCTTAAGGTCTGGTCTGGCGCTGCGGTGCCAGCTTTATAACCTTGGGCCGCACTGCGGCGCCGACCCTGCATAAGAGAATTTTCTCAATTTTTTTCTTTCTACAATCTTTTCCTATGACACCCCCAAATCTGGGTACTTCATTCCCACAAGAATTGGTGTTCACTTTCCATACATTCATACTAACTACCCATATATAATAGAATTTAAACCATAAATCCTCCCATTAAAAAGGGTTACATCATTAAGTTCAATAAAAATCTCCCAGGTTATCTAACCTTTAACACAAATCAAGTGCAGAAATAAAATAATTTCATCACATCCTTTAAAAAAAGTCTAACAACATAAAAGCTAATAAATTACAAGTCTTCATCACTTATACATTTTTCCTTTTCCTTTGTTTGTGGTAGGTTCATCGACCTTCTCAACTTTAGCTGCAATAATTATATTTATACAAGCGTGAGTAAAACAAATGCTCACTAGATATAGCAATGAACAACAATAGAATACTAACCGTCAATGAATAAGCTCATTAAAACTGAATAATACCCTGTCAATGATAACCAAAAAATGAAATCAAAATATGAAATATATTTGAGGGTCATAAGACCACGAACTATGTCCATGGTTACAAGTAATATTTCAACTTTAACCTAAACAGTTATACTTTAGGGATTTCACGTACTTAGGGAGATCAGCCCTTCGTACAATGTATTGTGCACCAACATCTAAACGCTTACACATAAGTAATCCTCTATAATAGGGTTGTTCATCTCAGTTTTAATATACGAGTCCCCACCAAAGGAAGTTTGGTTTGGATAAACTTCAAGGTAATTTAGAGTTCAACGAACATCAACTAAGGATTAGTTGAATCAATATTGTTGAATATCACTTCAAGTGCTCGATAACAATATGATATGAAATAGTCATGAATTATAAGTGAATCAACATTATATATCGAAAACATGATTTAGAAATGGACTAGAAAGTATAGGCATTGAATAATATACCAAACCTTGCTTGAACAATAATAAGCTAAGGCAATTAATCTTATTCAATAAAAGAAGTGAGTTAATGAACGTGCATGATTAATAACAAGTTGAGGAATAAAACTTTCTAAACATAAGAATAACAGAATTTAGGAACTTGCGTAATTAGAACAATATTAAAGATAGGAACCCTACTCAAAGTAAGAGTTAGGTTGAAGAGTTTTAGTAAGAGTTAGGTTGAAGAGTTTGTGTAAGACCCCGAATTTTTTAAAATAAAAGTATTCAATTTTTCTTATAATTACAATTCAGTAAATGGTTAAATTGATAAAAAGTTAAAGTTATGGGAGAAATGTGAAAATTTTTCAAAATACACAAGTGGTTATAAAATAATCATTGTTGTCGGGGAATATTCGTTTGGTCGTGGAATATTCTTTCTGTCGGGGAATATTCGTACGACGGCGCAGCTATTTGTGGGCCCCATAACGAATAACTGTCGGGTGAAGGAAAATGACAAATTTGAGTTTTTACAAATAACGGCGTAGTTGTTACCGTTAACACTGTTGGAATACCCGGTGGTTAAAATACAGTAATACGTGTTATTGCACAGTAGCACACGGTATTGCATAGTATTTTTGAAATTATTGATTGTTACGTAAGAAGGCACTACTCAATAATTGTTACAGTAATTACTGTTCAATATTTTATTTTATTGATTCAATAATTGCTACGTTGAAATTTTGTATTATTGTTGTTCAATAATTGTTGCTACACAGTATTTCCCATTATCAGATCAATAATTCATATTATTTGAATAGTATTATTAGATAGCATTATTGGCAATGTCTAGAAAGTTCTGTCTAAGGAGAGGTTTGGTCATCTAATTGCGCGCCAGTAAGGAGAAATCCTTATTGGAAAGCCCCCTCTTTCCTGGGAACGGCCTGGTTGTCATAAATGTGATTCTGTAATATTATTTGTGAATAATTAATTATTGATTCATGTGATAAGAAAATATTTATTTTATGGGGATATAAATGAGGGATATATTTTTGTGGTTAAAAATGAAGGAGTTAATGTTGAGATTTTTATCAGTATTTTTATCGGAATGGAGGTATTAAAAATCAGGGTTTTTGAGATATTTTGCGGGGGTTATAATTTTTAATCCGACCGTTGGATCGTGGTAATTTTTGGATATGTTATACATATATAAGTTGAGTATATGTCCATAAATTTTGAACCGTTAAAAATGAACGTATGATTTATTATGAATTTTACAAGATGACTGGTTTAGAAATTGTTGAATTTTCGGAGTTAATCATTTTGGTAGAAAATTCTAGAATTGGTGGGCCCCACTTGTGGTTGGTGAAGAAATGTGCTGAATTATATTTCAAATGTGGTGGGTGGAAATAGTAGCAGGTAAAGCCATCAGGTTGCAGGTTAAACCTACCAAAATTTTCCTATAAATAGAGGGCTAAGTTAGAATTGAAAATCACACCAAAAACATAAGCTTTTTCTCTTTCTCTCTCTATATTATGAAGCATATTTTGTGAGTATTTAGATACTTTGAGAGTTGCTATTCAGTGCAAGTTTCCTTCGGCTTTGCATTCCAGTCAGAAGTGCTGCTCTTTTGAGGTAAGGGATTGTAAGGGATTGTAAGGGATTGTAAGGGATAGTAAGGGATTTTAAGGGTTGTTATGATTTTCAGTTTCGTAATTTTTCTGATCTTCAAAAATTCTGGAAAAATTTGAAATGATATTTTGATGAGTTTTCTTGATTGTGTCCAAAAATGGTGATTTTTGGATGTATAGATTGAGAGTTATGAATTTTATGAGAAAAGACTATTTTAGAAGTAACAGCTTATAATTCCTTGTGGTTAACTCCAAAATTGATGAAATTTTTATTGGGAGTACATGTATATGATAGAAGTATACTCTGTAAATTTCAGAATTTTTAGACAAAAGTACAATTTTTGATAAATATCTAAATATTCGGCTATTTTGGCCATATGAAAAATAGTAAATGACTTTTAAAAATTCTGAGAAAAATATATGTTCACTAAGGGACTATATTATGCTAAATTCCAGAAAAGAAATATTTTTGGAACTGATTTGGTATTTTTCATAAAAATGGTCTAGTTATGAGTAAATGAATTAAATATGTTTTGTGAAGAAAGAAAATTGGAAAATAGGATTTTATGGCTTGAGAATCCTATATGAGGTATATGCAGATTTTTGATGAGGGTTTTGGTTATTGATGATGAAATTGTAAGAGTTGGCATTTTATGATGATTAAATGCATTAATTAGTAAAGTGTAAACAATTAAAATAAATTGTTTATAAATTTAAGTAATGTTATTCTTTCAATATCATTATACCGAAATATTGGTATGAATTTTATTGTAGAATTTCTATCTTTTGTGTCGGAGTTACTATTCACGACAAAATTGGTTTCTTTTTCTAACCAAATTATAGTTGATTTATGAATATTGCTCTTGAAATTAAATCCATGTTTTGACCATATTATTTTTATAATCATATATAACATTTTTATGAATATCTTTGGCCCGTAGTGCAAAGATGACATGTTGTTGAATATCTTTGGCCAATAGTGCAAAGATGAACATATGTTGAGATGAACATGACCAACTGGTGATACAAATGAATATCTTTGGCCGTAGTGCAAAGATGAAGTTATTAGTATGATTATGAACAGGAACTGTGATTTGGTATAACCATGATCTTTGATGTTTCAGGTAAAGACAAGTGATGAAAATTATCTTTGTCCTGGATGAGAAGAGGAATTTAGAATCATAATTATGATTATGAGTTATTTATATGATTGTGGACCAGAACTGTTGATTGATGTTACAGGGATAAAACATTGTTGGTGGATTTTTAACATGGAGAAGATAATAGACTTTATAGTCTATTTGACTCTTCTAATGGATTGCATGTTCCGCTGCAACTATGGTTGAAATTTTTTATCATCTACCATATGTTCTAAATCTCTGATTTATTATTGATGAAGACTATTGATAATTTATTTATCTTTAGTCATGATATTCTTTACTGGGCTAGTTGTGCTCACCCTTCTGTTCACAATTCCTTTCAGGTAATAAGAGTGTAGCTGGGTCGAGCGGGGGTAACAAGGGAATAGAACGGCGGTTATCATTTAGTAGTTATATTTGGTGAAGAAAATAGGGTGAGGCGAACCCAACGTTGGAAGGGTGTTTTGTCACTATCATACAAGATGTCTAACGACATACAACCTCGTGTCATCATAAGACAGGGATGTGCTCATCCACTTGCTGAGTATATATACGAGCACTACCTATATAATCTTGGTGTTTGTTTAAAGTATAATTCTCAATTAGAGACAGTAGAGATAATGATATGTCAAGAGAAGACTCACCATTGGGAAGAATATGATAGTAATCTTCTCGTTTTTCTTTGGGGTCTATTGGGTCAACCAAGGATAATTTTGTGGCCATATGATATCTATCATAACCTAGACGCGTGGCCTCCCATGTACGAAGGTTTCCTTGAGCACTTCCCAAAGATTCTAATTTCTAAAACAGTTTTTGACTATACCTTTATGTAAGGTGTTATTGTGAGGTGATGTCCACGGTTGGAACATGAGTCACATTTGGTATATATTTGTATCCAAACTCACAGTATATGTGTTGTTGTATTTTGCACGACAATTGTTGTAATAAAGTTGTAGTTGTTTTCTGTACCATGTATTTGGCGACTCAGAATAGGTTGGATGGAATGAACCTATTTTGGGGTCGTCACAGTTGGTATCAGAGCTATAAGTAAAGAGCCCCGAGCCTCTCGCTGGTGACTTCCTGTTGATGGGGGATGCACCGAAGCCAGACTCTCCGTAGGGGACGCCGTTCTGCGGTGGCAAACTGATAGGTATCAATGTAAGGTGCTGACACAAGTTGGTGTCCAGAGTCACATTTGGTATCAGAGCTTAGGGATATGATCTCTGGCGGAGATCGGGGAATATAACTAGGAGGGGAGAGATGAGTAAATCATTCGCTAGTGTGTCCTACCTAAGCTTATTTGTTGGTCAGTCATAATATCGGAATATTATGTGATATGTTAATTTGTTAAATTAACCCTTGTTTTGAAGCTGTATTCTATAATGATATATGAAATACAGGAGATGAGCAATGAAGAAATTATGATGACAGGGAAGATGGAATCTAAAATGAAAAGAATGTATTCTCAATTCTTTGAAATACCAGGTACGTAAATTCCGAGGACGAAATTTCATAAGGAGGGGAGATTGTAAGACCCCGAATTTTTTAAAATAAAAGTATTCAATTTTTCTTATAATTACAATTCAGTAAATGGTTAAATTGATAAAAAGTTAAAGTTATGGGAGAAATGTGAAAATTTTTCAAAATACACAAGTGGTTATAAAATAATCATTGTTGTCGGGGAATATTCGTTTGGTCGTGGAATATTCTTTCTGTCGGGGAATATTCGTACGACGGCGCAGCTATTTGTGGGCCCCATAACGAATAACTGTCGGGTGAAGGAAAATGACAAATTTGAGTTTTTACAAATAACGGCGTAGTTGTTACCGTTAACACTGTTGGAATACCCGGTGGTTAAAATACAGTAATACGTGTTATTGCACAGTAGCACACGGTATTGCATAGTATTTTTGAAATTATTGATTGTTACGTAAGAAGGCACTACTCAATAATTGTTACAGTAATTACTGTTCAATATTTTATTTTATTGATTCAATAATTGCTACGTTGAAATTTTGTATTATTGTTGTTCAATAATTGTTGCTACACAGTATTTCCCATTATCAGATCAATAATTCATATTATTTGAATAGTATTATTAGATAGCATTATTGGCAATGTCTAGAAAGTTCTGTCTAAGGAGAGGTTTGGTCATCTAATTGCGCGCCAGTAAGGAGAAATCCTTATTGGAAAGCCCCCTCTTTCCTGGGAACGGCCTGGTTGTCATAAATGTGATTCTGTAATATTATTTGTGAATAATTAATTATTGATTCATGTGATAAGAAAATATTTATTTTATGGGGATATAAATGAGGGATATATTTTTGTGGTTAAAAATGAAGGAGTTAATGTTGAGATTTTTATCAGTATTTTTATCGGAATGGAGGTATTAAAAATCAGGGTTTTTGAGATATTTTGCGGGGGTTATAATTTTTAATCCGACCGTTGGATCGTGGTAATTTTTGGATATGTTATACATATATAAGTTGAGTATATGTCCATAAATTTTGAACCGTTAAAAATGAACGTATGATTTATTATGAATTTTACAAGATGACTGGTTTAGAAATTGTTGAATTTTCGGAGTTAATCATTTTGGTAGAAAATTCTAGAATTGGTGGGCCCCACTTGTGGTTGGTGAAGAAATGTGCTGAATTATATTTCAAATGTGGTGGGTGGAAATAGTAGCAGGTAAAGCCATCAGGTTGCAGGTTAAACCTACCAAAATTTTCCTATAAATAGAGGGCTAAGTTAGAATTGAAAATCACACCAAAAACATAAGCTTTTTCTCTTTCTCTCTCTATATTATGAAGCATATTTTGTGAGTATTTAGATACTTTGAGAGTTGCTATTCAGTGCAAGTTTCCTTCGGCTTTGCATTCCAGTCAGAAGTGCTGCTCTTTTGAGGTAAGGGATTGTAAGGGATTGTAAGGGATTGTAAGGGATAGTAAGGGATTTTAAGGGTTGTTATGATTTTCAGTTTCGTAATTTTTCTGATCTTCAAAAATTCTGGAAAAATTTGAAATGATATTTTGATGAGTTTTCTTGATTGTGTCCAAAAATGGTGATTTTTGGATGTATAGATTGAGAGTTATGAATTTTATGAGAAAAGACTATTTTAGAAGTAACAGCTTATAATTCCTTGTGGTTAACTCCAAAATTGATGAAATTTTTATTGGGAGTACATGTATATGATAGAAGTATACTCTGTAAATTTCAGAATTTTTAGACAAAAGTACAATTTTTGATAAATATCTAAATATTCGGCTATTTTGGCCATATGAAAAATAGTAAATGACTTTTAAAAATTCTGAGAAAAATATATGTTCACTAAGGGACTATATTATGCTAAATTCCAGAAAAGAAATATTTTTGGAACTGATTTGGTATTTTTCATAAAAATGGTCTAGTTATGAGTAAATGAATTAAATATGTTTTGTGAAGAAAGAAAATTGGAAAATAGGATTTTATGGCTTGAGAATCCTATATGAGGTATATGCAGATTTTTGATGAGGGTTTTGGTTATTGATGATGAAATTGTAAGAGTTGGCATTTTATGATGATTAAATGCATTAATTAGTAAAGTGTAAACAATTAAAATAAATTGTTTATAAATTTAAGTAATGTTATTCTTTCAATATCATTATACCGAAATATTGGTATGAATTTTATTGTAGAATTTCTATCTTTTGTGTCGGGGTTACTATTCATGAGTTACGAATATTACTCTTGAGATTAAAACTATATGTTGATCATATTATTTTTATCATCATATATAACATTTTTATAACCCTGATGTTGAAATTCTCTTTCACTGGAGTGTAAAGATGGGTAGATTATTGGTATGATCATGACTAGGGTTCTCTTTGGTCTGTAGTGCAAAGTTGAATTGTGACTGGTATGATCATGACCATTGAATTTATAATTGAATATCTTAAGCTTAAGTGCAAAGGTGAATTGATCAACATGGTTATAATTATTGTTTATATAAATTCTGAAATGATTATATATTTCTTTGAGATATTAATATCTTTGGCCTGTAGTGTAAAAATGAAATATTGATGAATATCTTTGGCCTGTAGTGCAACGATGAATTGTTGATGAATATCTTTGGCCCGTAGTGCAAAGATGACATGTTGTTGAATATCTTTGGCCAATAGTGCAAAGATGAACATATGTTGAGATGAACATGACCAACTGGTGATACAAATGAATATCTTTGGCCGTAGTGCAAAGATGAAGTTATTAGTATGATTATGAACAGGAACTGTGATTTGGTATAACCATGATCTTTGATGTTTCAGGTAAAGACAAGTGATGAAAATTATCTTTGTCCTGGATGAGAAGAGGAATTTAGAATCATAATTATGATTATGAGTTATTTATATGATTGTGGACCAGAACTGTTGATTGATGTTACAGGGATAAAACATTGTTGGTGGATTTTTAACATGGAGAAGATAATAGACTTTATAGTCTATTTGACTCTTCTAATGGATTGCATGTTCCGCTGCAACTATGGTTGAAATTTTTTATCATCTACCATATGTTCTAAATCTCTGATTTATTATTGATGAAGACTATTGATAATTTATTTATCTTTAGTCATGATATTCTTTACTGGGCTAGTTGTGCTCACCCTTCTGTTCACAATTCCTTTCAGGTAATAAGAGTGTAGCTGGGTCGAGCGGGGGTAACAAGGGAATAGAACGGCGGTTATCATTTAGTAGTTATATTTGGTGAAGAAAATAGGGTGAGGCGAACCCAACGTTGGAAGGGTGTTTTGTCACTATCATACAAGATGTCTAACGACATACAACCTCGTGTCATCATAAGACAGGGATGTGCTCATCCACTTGCTGAGTATATATACGAGCACTACCTATATAATCTTGGTGTTTGTTTAAAGTATAATTCTCAATTAGAGACAGTAGAGATAATGATATGTCAAGAGAAGACTCACCATTGGGAAGAATATGATAGTAATCTTCTCGTTTTTCTTTGGGGTCTATTGGGTCAACCAAGGATAATTTTGTGGCCATATGATATCTATCATAACCTAGACGCGTGGCCTCCCATGTACGAAGGTTTCCTTGAGCACTTCCCAAAGATTCTAATTTCTAAAACAGTTTTTGACTATACCTTTATGTAAGGTGTTATTGTGAGGTGATGTCCACGGTTGGAACATGAGTCACATTTGGTATATATTTGTATCCAAACTCACAGTATATGTGTTGTTGTATTTTGCACGACAATTGTTGTAATAAAGTTGTAGTTGTTTTCTGTACCATGTATTTGGCGACTCAGAATAGGTTGGATGGAATGAACCTATTTTGGGGTCGTTACAGTTTGCATGAACATAATCAAATTAGAATAGATATATAAGTAGGTTTAGGAACTTGCTCAATGCATCAATAAGGTTTAAGCACTTGCACAATCGTAAAAGTAGAGTTAGAGAACTTGCCTCGTGCGTAGGTTAAACAATCACTACTCATGTTCACCATAAGTCCTACACATACCATATGTGTTGACAATACACATTAGTTACACTAATATTAGCTTCATGAGTTTCTTTTCCACTTTTAGTATAGTTCACTAACTAAGTTTAAGTTTAAACAACATTACATCTTTTCATGAGCATCACATTTTAGCTTTATTACAACTACTTAAGTGATCATTTCATATATACACATTAACAACTTGATTTAACATCCTATTACATGTCCAACATGTCATCATTCTCTTTAGATTAGGTTATACTAACACATAAAGGATTGCATTTGCATTCGTGCATCCCAACACTGTCTGATAGCCTCCAAATGCATAACAGTCCTAAAGATAGCCATTTTGACCCTTAGTAACGACATCAAATTGAAAAAATTAAAGAATATAAGTTATAGGTATACTCGTCCTCGTTCCGGATCATCATGAATAGCATCAATCGAATTTCATATGAAAAAGTTATGCTCATTTTAGTAAAACATGTTCGGTCAAATTTTTTTTCCAAAATTCGGCTAGACAGACTACCCCGCCCCCCCCGGCGCCGGGGCTAGGGTTTTTGCTCTAGGGGAGCCCACCGGGGCGGGGGTCCCTTCTGCGTTTTTGCGACTTATACCAATCATACCAACCTAACCAAGGTATAACATGTTTATCGAAACATAAACAAATGTTTCTAACACGTTTCTAACCACCTAAACAACATAAACATCAAGATTACAACATTTAATTTTTACTATTTCTCTTATTTCCTCTTCTTTTAAAATTTATAGCGAAATTATTCACTGTGAATTCGTTTTACAACAAAAATAAAATTGTTAGTTTCAATTACTTTGCTTTCGTTTCTTCATATATTTTCACAATTAATAAATAATTTACAATTATACTATGAATTGAGTACCAATTTTAATTCTAATTTAAGCCATATTCATAGATATCCATACAAATTAACTATAATATGATTTCCTTCATAATTAAATACATTACATGAATCAATTTACTATAATTCATCTATAAACTTATGAAAATAATTTTTTATCAACCAACTATCATATAAAAACTATATATAACAAATAATTAGACCTTCACACAAATTTTTACAGAGAACTTTTGAATAGAATAAAACTAAAACTTTGAAAAGTAGAAGGGTAAGATTATACCTTTGCTTTTTTGTTTAGGTTATCTAGAAGATGATAGCCACCCTTTGATTATCAAAACTCCTTCTCACAATTACTCTTTCAAAGTCTTTCTAGAACTCTTTCTTTTCTCTCTTCTTTTTCTTCTTCTGTGTTCTTCCTCCCTTCTCTAACTTACGTACTTAGAAAAATAACGCATATAATATAATAGGTATAACTTATACAATATAATTATATATATAACTGATATCAGTTACATCTTTTTTAAAATCAAAAGTCATAAGGCTTGTTTGGCTAAACCATTTTAAAACTTGATAACTTAAAATTCTTATGCCTTGTTTGGTAAAACATATTTAAATTAAAGACTTAACATTCATTAGGCCTTGTTTGGCAAAACTTAATTAAACATCTTTAATTTATTTTAATAACTCATTTATAGCATAGTTTATTGTCACACTTTTATTAACAAATTAAATTAAAAATATTATAATAATCCATTTAATCCCTATCAACTTTCTAACTTAATTATTAAATTAAATTAGAATATTATCTCATAATAATTAATTTCCTTAACTCATTAATTATTTATTTAACAAATAAATAATCAAATCAAATTAAACAAATATTTATTCTACAATAAACACATCAATCAAAATATTTATATAATTCAATAAATATTTTAAATTACAATTTAAAATTCTGGATTGTTACATCATTCCCTCCTTACAAGGATTCTGTCCCCAGAATCACAACTCAAACAATACATTCATCACATTCTTCCCTCCTTACAAAGATTCTGTCCCCAGAATCGAAGAAACAGATTAAACAAATAACTCAAGGTAGTTCTTCATCATTTCATCTTTGAGTTCCCACGTAGCCTCTTCGACATTGTGGTTTCTCCATATCACCTTCACAGAAGGTATCACCTTATTCCTGAGCACTTGTTCTTTCCTGTCGACTATCTGGATAGGAACCTCTTCATATGACAAATCTTTACTGAATTGTAACAGTTCATACTCGATCATATGTTCGTAATCGGGTTTATACGGTCGCAACACCGACACATGAAAAATGTTGTGAACATGTTCTAATTATGGAGGTAAAGCCACCTCGTAAGCCACTTCTCCCACTCTTCGCAGTATCTCGAATGGTCCAATAAACCTTGGGCTTAGCTTTCCTTTCTTGCCAAAACGAATTTTCCCCTTCCAAGGAGAAACTTTCAGGAAAATGAAATTTCCTTAGTCAAATTTACGATCTTGTCTGTGTTGATCTGCATATCTCTTCTATCTATCTTGAGCAGCTACCAGTCTTGCTCTGACTAGTTTGATAACTTTAGCAGTCTTTTGTACCAGTTATGGTCCTAATAGCTGACGTTCACCAATTTCATCCCAGCATAGTGGAGTTCTATATTTCCTGCCATACAACGCCTCGTATGGCGGCATGCCAATTCTTGCGTTGTAACTGTTATTGTATGCAAATTCCACCAACGATAGATGATCATCCCAGTTTCCTTTGAAATTCATGATGCACACTCTAAGCATATCCTCTAACGTCTGGATTGTTCGTTTGCTTTGACAATTGATTTGCGGATGGCATGCTGTACTCATTTTCAGTTGTGTTCCCATGCATTCTTGTAGTTTCTTCCAGAAGTTTAGTGTGAATCTCGGATCTCTGTCTGATACAATTGATATTGGAACTCCATGTCTTGAGACAATCTCCTTGACGTACATTTTTGCCAGCTGATCGAGATTAAATATAATCTTTATTGGCTAAAAGTGTGTTGATTTCGTTAATCTATCCACTATCACCCATATCGCATCGTATCCTTTCTGAGTCGTTGGAAGACCTACTACAAAATCCAATGTGATATGCTCCCACTTCTATTCTGGTATTTTCAATGGTTGAAGTAATCCGCTTGGCCTCTGATATTCTACTTTTACTCTCTAACACGTCAATCATTTCACAACACATTTTGCATCATCCCTTTTCATATTCGGCCACCGAAAATGTCACCGCAAATCATGATACATTTTCGTAATTACCGGATGAATTGAATATCATGAGTTATGAGCTTCTGTCAAGATTTCTTCTTTAATATTCAGTACTGCTGGAACCCAATTCTTCCCTTGAAACTTAGCAGTCCTTCGATATTGATCCTGTATTTTACTTCACCACCCTCAACCACTCTTTCTTTGATTTTTTCATATTCTTCATCTTGTAGTTGAGCAATCTTTACCTTGTCCACCAAAGTTGGACTAGCTTCTATCTAGAATAGTCGTTCATCGGATTCTTTTGGAAATTTTATTTCCAACTCTAGCTTTGTCATTGCTGAAATAAGCTCCTCTTGGGTGGTTAATAACATCAACTTTTCCCGACCTTTCCTACTCAAAGCATCTGCAACCACATTTGCTTTGCCTGGGTCATAAAAGATCTTACAATCGTAATCTTTTATTAACTCCATCCATCTTCTTTGACGCATGTTCAAGTCCTTCTGTGTGAAAATATACTTCAAACTCTTATGGTCTGTATATATCTCATATTTCTCTCCATAGAGATAGCGTTATCATATTTTCAGAGCAAATACCACTGCAACCAACTCTAAATCATGAGTCGGATACTCTTTCTCGTAGTCCTTCAATTGCCTTGATGCATACGCAATGACTTTGCCGCTCTACATAAGGACATAACCTAATCCTTTATGTGAGGCATCATTATACACCATAAAGTTTTCTGTATTATCTGGTAATGACAACACATGTACCACACTTAACTTCTTTTTCAAGTCTTGAAAGCTCTCTTCACACTTCTCCGTCCAAATAAATTTTACAGCTTTCCTTGTCAAATTTGTTAATGGAGTGGCAATCTTAGAAAAATTCACATTTAGAGAATTTCGCGTACAACTTTTCTTTTCTTAGTGTCTCCAGCGTCAAACGTAAATGTTTCACGTGTTCTTCTTGAGATTTGGAGTACACCAAAATGTCATCGATAAATACCACCACAAACTTGTCTAAAAATGGTTGAAAAACCTTGTTCATCAAATCCATGAATGCAGCAGGGGCGTTGGTCAAACCAAAAGACATTACCAGAAACTCGTAATGCCCATACCGAGTTCTAAATGTCGTCTTCGGCACATCCTCCTTCCTTACTTTCAATTGGTGATACTCAGTTCTCAAATCTATTTTCGAGAAATATCTAGCACCCTTCAATTGATCAAACAAGTCATCTACTCTTGGCAATGGATATTTATTCTTCATAGTGACTTTGTTTAATTCCCTATAATCAATACAAAGACGCATTGACCCCATCCTTCTTCTTCACGAATAACACCGGCGCTCCTCATGGTAATACGCTTGGTTAAATATACTTCTTATCTAATTGTTCTTGCAGTTGTACCATGTGACAACCTGAGAATTTAGAAAATTTAGAAAATTTTAATTAATTGATTTAAGGTTCAATATTAGAACCTAGACAGAAAATAAGTGTATGCGTTTGATATTTTTGAGGATTTCAAAATTCTGTGAAGGATTTAGGTGAATTATTCAGGAATTAAGGGTATACGTGAATATGTTCTGTGTAAATATTATTTTATGTATTCAGAATGTGTTTAAGGGTTAAGGGTTAAGGGTTGACCAGATAAACGATATTTGTAACAAACCCTAATTATATATTAAGAACGTCAATGTTCGGTTAGAAAACCCTAGCGATTAACAAGAAACCCTAGAAACCGGTTCTGGAAACCCTAATTTCAGTTCCAAGAATCTAAAACCCTAATTCGGTGTATGAAACCCTAAATTGAAAACATATTGGAGTAAGTGTAAATAATTATAAGATTTATTAGGGTTAATCTTAACAAATTGGTTAGAAAACCCTAATTTCAAAATTTAAAACACTAATTTCTGGTTTAGGAGCCCTAATTTGTAACTAGGGAAAGCCTGATTGTTAGTTCAATAATTTTAATGTTAATTAGAAAATATTAATTTTAAAATTCAAGTTATGAGTAATTAGAAAACCCTAATCTAATTACGAAATCTAATTTCTAAATTAGAAAATTATTTTCTATTAAAACCATAATTCGTGGGTAATAAACCCTAATGACCAATTTTCTCTTTAATTGCTTAATTAGTAATTTTAATTAGGAAATATTAATCCTAATTAGCAAGATTGAATTATGATTAGTAAATTTAAATATAATTAGAAAATCCTAATTATAATTTTGAAATATGAATTTTCTATTTCGAAAACCCAAATTTGGAAATCCTAGAAATTAAATTTCAAATATTTTAGGGTTAAACCCTAAACCCTAAGGGCTTGGACAATTTACTAGTATGTGATTAAAACTAAAATCAAAATGTCTAATTTGCCATTTTGTGCTTTATTGGAGGAGATATGAGAATCTTGCCAAGATATTGGGTGATTGACCAAATCTAGCTACCCTATATGACTGAATTCAGCAACTATTAGCCCCCATACCAGCCATTTCATTTGCATTCAAGTTATAAAATAATTGAAGAGAGAGAAAGTTATTATCTAACCTCATTTTTGTAACAAACTCTCAACCCACAATTTCTCTCTCTAGAGCCACGAAAATATGGAGTATATCAGTCCCTTATATGATCCATAGCAAGCTAAGAACAAATCATGATGATCAGAATCAAGATCAAAGCCTAAAAGGTATAAAAAAACCCTAAATCTTGAAATCTGTGTATTTGATGTTATATGTTGTAATTTGTTGGCTAGATATGTGTAATAGGATGTTATTTAGTGATCTGGGTTGTAAAATCCCAGATCCATAACATCAAAGTACTCGAATCTAGCATTTTGTGAAATCTGGAAAAACTGTAAAAAAGATCGTCTGACAGCCATATGTCAGACCTCATAAATCTGTGTGTGTTAGATGTTTAGTGTGTTTTTTGTTTTGGACCTGTTCTCTGCCATGTGGCCTTTAGTCTGGAACTTGAATTATGTTAAGATCGGGTCTAGATTTCGAGTTATGATCAGTCAAACTACATTCACCGATCACAGTAATGGGTTTATGGGCAACCCAGAACCATGATTGATGTCTGACAAGACTTTCAAAGCCTCTAATCTTGCTTCTAACACGTATTTTGGCCCAGTTGTTGTTTGATAGGTGTAGCCTGTCATGTGCACTACATATCCTAGTCCTTAAAACAAGCAGATCACGAGCAGAATCGTAAATCATTACGGTCAAACAACCGTTGACCACCAGCCGGATGAACTTTTCTGGAAAACCCAAAAAGTTCAAGAACAACTTCTGACCCCTACTTTGATCAGCTTGAATCTTGTGCATATGTTGTTGTTATGATGATGTAATGATATATTATGGTACCCTGACATCCTTACCGTATGTTTAAACCTTCATAACACTTAACTAATGACCAGAACCCTAAGATATTTGAGCCACATAGTGAGCACTCGAACCTCTCTGGGTTTCTGGGTAACCCAGAAAACCCAGCAGGCCTCTGACAGTAACTTTGCGAGCTTGGATCTTGCAATTTAGTGATGTTATGGCTATGGAACCTGTTCATAATTGTAGTGTTACACTCGTACTATCATCACAACCCATTAGCCAGCCCAGAAACAACCTTGAATCAAATGGTGGTCAAACTAGCTAGCTTGTAACTGACAAAAAGGTCTGAAGAACAGCTCAAGAACACTCAAGAACACGTATAGCGACGGGTCTGTCACTATAGGGCCCTTTAGTGACACTTATTTTGGGAAAATACTTATTTTAATTAAGTAAATCGAATTAAATACTTTTTAATTATTAAAAATACTAAATAAATTCCTAAAAATTATTTTAAAGTCTGAAAAATAGTTTTTAATTATTTTGAGTATATTTCATAAATATTTAATATTTTTGGAATATAAATGGTATTTAATTTATTTAATTATAATATTAAATAAATTATTTAAAAATGATTTAAATACATGAAAACTCCTGAAAAAATTATATTATGGTATTAGAAAATATTTTAAGTTATTTTTAGTAACTTTTAATATGTTGTGATGAATTTCATTAATTTATATTACTGATAGTTAATTTATTTAATAAATATATTAAATAAATTATGAAAAAATAGAATTAATGATTTATAAATCATATAACAATTATTGAAGTGTTATAAAAATATTTTAAGTTATAAAATATAACTTTTGATATTTTGCCATGAAAATATTAATATTTTAATACTAAAAGCAATTATCGGATAATGGATTTATGTATTTAAAAATCATATAAAGGTGATTTTAATGCATTAAAAATACTTTGTGATATTATAAATATATTATAATATTATATTATGATTTTCATTAATATTTAGTAATAAATAAATATTAATGATAAAGGAATTATGTGGTATTTAATTCATTTAAATACGATATTAATGATTGAAAAATCATTTTAAATGATAATAATTATCTGAAAATTATTACAAACTTACGAAAAATATTTTGAATGATATTAAAATTATCTGAGATTATTGTTAAGTATTAGGCAGAGTTTAATTGAACTTAAACTCGACGATTGTCCAACTAGACCGTCGAAATGTTGGAATTGTATCGAACTCGACTCAGACTGTCAAAGTTTGACTTGAGGTTATGTCTTATGTATGTTATAGACAGATAGACTTATGTGATAATGTGTTTAGAAGATTTTAAATACTGTGACGATATTATTCTAATGTGTAGATCGGTATTATTTCTATTAGGTTTTCAGACAAAACTAGATAAATTGTGTAACGGTAATCAACGATTCAGGCAAGTTTTTCTTAACTTTATTAAGAGTTGTTTCATTCAGATATGCTTATGGTTAATCATTGCTGATTGCCATTGTAGAATTATACTCTGTACATATTACATGTATAAGTCAGGTATGAAAGGCTGATCACCTTCATTACCAGTTAGTCCAGATATATTTGTTCATGTTTAATACTTGTTCAGTCAAAAGTTTATTCCTACTAGTTCACAAATATATTGTTGAATTATAGCCAGCTTATTATTCAGACTCTTTCAATCATGATATGTCTTAATAAATTTAAACTTATTGGGCAACTTTCATGCTCACCCTTGCTATATCATGATAAATATTGCAGATTAAGGCGAATGCGTTCAAATACAGGAAAAGGATAATGCCAAGTTCAGCTTGGGATAAAATATGCAACTAATTTGTAATAGTATAGTTTGATACTATGTTATATGTCTGATAGGTTATGAATTGTGTATAAGTTAAGGTTACTCGATTTTGGGGAAATAATGTGTACGTTTACTGTATAAATAATTTATGTTTATATCTTTCGCAATAGTGATAGAATGATTATACCAGATCCGCGGTGATTTGGGACCCGAATTCGGGGCTTTCATAGTTGGTATCAGAGCTGTTGGTTATAAACCTCAGGTAGGGTTACCTGAGACTAATAACCGCAGTGATTAGGATAGGTACTAACTCAAATAGAGTTAGCGTGTCGGTAAGATTCAAACACGGATCTCGGCAAGTTATAAGATATAGAGTTCCCTAACTCTGATAATAAAGTTGAATAGTAGTGATGAATAGATAGAGTCTAAAAGACTAATAGTACAGTGATAGGAGATCATAAAATAAAACGATCAAGATATAGAAGTGAATCGTAGTACATACGATGAGATCACCCCGTGATCTGATAAGGTGATAGCATGGAGAAGAATCGAGCGACTGATTGACAAGTTTACGGCAAGAATGTTCTGTGACAGCTGTACTATGAATTGGTACAGATTCATGAAAGGTTTACCAATACGGATTAAATGAAATTCGTATCAAGAAGGGAGTAGGTTTAGGTGGGGATTTAATTAAGGACTCATGTCAGTAGCTGAGTTGTATGATTCCTTGTTATGTGCGAGGAATTGTACTTGGTGTAAAAACCACTTAGTTCTGGCACTGATAAACATTGAAATGTTTGTGTCGCGCTATTTGCTATATGCATGTTAAGAGGGTGATTCCTTTCTCATGCGTATAACAGATAAATAGGTTATAGGTAGAGAATATAAGGTTAAGTACGAGTTCTTAAATCTCATACTTATGGTATGTTCGTGACTCATAATTATATGAAACGTTTATGAACCCCTCAGCAAATGGACGCCAAAGGTCTGTCTAGGACAAGTTCTTAAACTCATATGATTGTGGCAAGTTCCTGAACTCATAAGTGTGGTAAGTTTGATGAACTGGGTATAGTTCTGTGTGAATGGAGTATTAAGGATAATAGGAATGGATAGACTATTTAAGCAAATGATTATTAGTGGAGACATAGGTTTTCCAAAATTCCTAGCTATGCTAGACTTCGAACTTTTTGGATATCAAGCTAAATACGCACTATGTGCTTTTAAAAAAAATGTAGACTCATAATCATTTTTGGAACGGTTTAAAGTATAGCATATGCTACTTATTTTAGCTAGACGTAAATGATTTGAAATATCAAAATATATTTTATTTATCACTTAGGTACTATGTAACCTGGTGCAGAGATGATAAAAAGATGATGGAGTTATAAATACAGGAATACTTAGTGGGAATTTGAACTAAAATCCTTATTCCACTATTGTATGATGTGTTATGACAAAGTCATACGATGACGACATCCTCAAACGGACTGTTAATACAATACAGCATCATGACGTCATTCTCGAAAATATTTTCAAAAATTTTAATTTGCCAACGGGGTTTGGCTACACCTAAATAATTCGATTGAATTGAATTATTGATATGAGTTTATGCTATTCGATTATGCTAGACTAATGTTATGAAAACTCTAAGTGTTCATTGAAAGAAATTTCCCGAACCAGATTGTTTGGTGCGGAATCCAATAATACTGAGGTAAAATTTTTGTGCCTATGGCAGTGACGAGAAATAGAGTCGATCAGCAGTACTTAATAAGTACAGGGCATACTAGGCTAATTACTTACTATGTCCGTAAGTTAAGACGGTTTGCGGATGAATTTCTATATAACCTTTGCGAAAACAACCGACAATAGTCTGTAAAACTCCTAAGCACAATTTCAAAATTTTTACTCTTGGGAGAGGTGTATTGGGTAGCATATGATGCTATGTATGTATGGTATATAGTGTAAGGTAAATTTCGGGGGCCAAATTTTTAGAAGAAGGGATGAATGTGACAACCCGAGAATTTAGAAAATTTTTAAAATTTTAATTAATTGATTTAAGGTTCAATATTAGAACCTAGACATAAAATAAGTGTATGCGTTTGATATTTTTGGGAAGAAATTTTGAGGATTTCAAAATTCTGTGAAGGATTTAGGTGAATTATTCAGGAATTAAGGGTATACGTGAATATGTTCTATGTAAATATTATTTTATGTATTCAGATTGTGGTTAAGGGTCAAGGGTTGACCAGATAAACGATATCTGTAACAAACCCTAATTATATATTAAGAACGTCAATGTTTAGTTAGAAAACCCTAGCGATTAACAAGAAACCCTAGAAATTGGTTCTAAAAACCCTAACTTCAGTTCTAGGAATCCGAAACCCTAACTTGGTGTATGAAACTCTAAATTAAAAACTTATTGGAGTAGGTGTAAATAATTATAAGATTAATTAGGGTTAATATTAACAAATTGGTTAGAAAACCCTAATTTCAAAATTTGAAAACCTAATTTCTGGTTTAGGAGCCCTAATTTGTAATTAGGGAAAGCCTGATTGTTAGTTCAATAATTTTACTGTTAATTAGAAAATATTAATTCTAATTTTCAAGTTATGAGTAATTAGATAACCTTAATATAATTACGAAATCTAATTTATAAATTAGAAAATTATTTCCTATTAAAATCCTAATTCGTGGGTTATAAACCCTAATGACCAATTTTGGTTTTAATTGCTTAATTAGCGATTTTAATTAGGCAATATTAATCCTAATTAACAAGATTGAATTATGATTAGTAAATTTTAATATAATTAGAAAATCCTAATTATAATTTTGAAATATGAATTTTCTATTTCGAAAACCCAAATTTGGAAATCCTAAAAATTAAATTTCAAGTATTTTAAGGTCAAACCCTAAACCCTAAGGGTCAAATCCTAAGCCCTAAGGGTTAAATCCTAAACCCTAAGGGTTTGGACAATTTACTAGTATATCATTAAAATTAAAATCAAAATGTCCAATTTGCCCTTTTGTGCATTATTGGAGGAGACATAAGAATCTTGCCAAGATATTGGGTGATTGACCAAATCTGGCAACCCTATATGGCTGAGTTCAGCAACTATTAGCCCCTATACCAGCCATTTCATTTGCATTCAAATTATAAAATAATTGAAGAGAGAGAAAGTTATTATCTAACCTCATTTTTGTGACAAACTCTCAACCCACAATTTGTCTCTCTAGACCCACGAAAATATGGAGTATATCAGTCCCTTATATGATCCATAGCAAGCTAAGAACAAATCATGATGATCAGAATCAAGATCAAAGCCTAAAAGGTATAAAAAACCCTAAATCTTGAAATCTGTGTATTTGATGTTATATGTTGTAATTTTTTGGCTAGATATGTGTAATAGGATGTTATTTAGTGATCAGATTTGTAAAATTCCAAATCCATAATATCAAAGTCCTCAAATCTAGCATTTTGTGAAATCTGGAAAAACTGTAAAAAAGATCGTCTGACAGCCATATGTCAGACCTCATAAATCTGTGTGTGTTAGATGTTTAGTGTGTTTTTTGTTTTGGACCTATTCTCTGCCATGTGGCCTTTAGTATGGAACTTGAATTATGTTAAGATCCGGTCTAGATTTTGAGTTATGATCAGTCAAACTACATTGACCGATCACAGTAATGGGTTTCTGGGCAACCCAGAACCCAGATGGATGTCTGACAAGACTTTTAAAGCCTCTGATCTTTCTTCTGACACGTATTTTGGCCCAGTTGTTGTTTGATCGGTGTAGCCTGTCATGTGCACTACATATCCTAGTCCTTAGTACAAGCAGATCACGAGTAGAATCGTAAATCATTACGGTCAAACAACCGTTGACCACCAGCCGGATGAACTTTTTTGGAAAACCCAGAAAGTTCAAGAACAACTTCTGACCACTACTTTGACCGGCTTGAATCTTGTGCATATGTTGTTGTTATGATGATATAATGATATATTATGGTACCCTGACATTCTTACTATATGTTTAAACCTTCATAACACTTAACTAATGACCAGAACCCTAAGATATTTGAGCCACATAGTAAGCACTCGAACCTGTCTGGGTTTCTAGGTAACCCAGAAAACCCAGCAGGCCTCTGACAGTAACTTTGCGAGCTTGGATCTTGCAATTTAGTGATGTTATGGCTATGGAACGTGTTCATAATTGTAGTGTTACACTCGTACTATCATCACAACCCATTAGCCAGCCCAGAAACCATATAACCTTGAATCAAATGGTGGTCAAACTAGCTAGCTTGTAACTGACAAAAAAGTCTGAAGAACAGCTCAAGAACACTCAAGAACACCTATCGCGATGGGTCTATCACTATAGTACCCTTTAGTGACACTTATTTTTGAAAAATACTTATTTTAATTAAGTAAATCGAATTAAATATTTTTTAATTATTAAAAATACTAAATAAATTCCTAAAAATTATTTTAAAGTCTGAGAAATAGTTTTTAATTATTTTGAGTATATTTCATAAATATTTAATATTTTTGGAATATAAATGGTATTTAATTTATTTAATTATAATATTAAATAAATTATTTAAAAATGATTTAAATACATGAAAAATTCTGAAAAATTATATTATGGCATTAGAAAATATTTTAAGTTATTTTTAGCGACTTTTAATATGTTGTGATGAATTTCATTAATTTATATTACTGATAGTTAATTTATTTAATAAATATATTAAATAAATTATGGAAAAATAGAATTAATGATTTATAAATCATATAAAAATAATTTAAGTGTTATAAAATATAACTTTTGATATTTTGCCATGAAAATATTAATATTTTAACATTAAAAGCAATTATCGGATAATGGATTTATGTATTTAAAAATCATACAAAGGTGATTTTAATGTATTAAAAATACTTTGTGATATTATAAATATATTATAATATTATGTTATGATTTTCATTAATATTTAGTAATAAATAAATATTAATGATAAAGGAATTATGTGGTATTTAATTCATTTAAATACTATAATAATGATTGGAAAATCATTTTAAATGATAATAATTATCTGAAAATTATTACGAACTTACGAAAAATATTTTGAATGATATTAAAATTATCTGAGATTATTGTTAAGTATAAGGCAGAGTTTAATTGAACTTAAACTCGACGATTGTCCAACTAGACCGTCAGAATGTTAGAATTGTATCGAACTCGACTCAGACTGTCAAAGTTTGACTTGAGGTTATGTCTTATGTATGTTATAGACTGATTGACTTATGTGATAATGTGTTTAGGTGATTTTAAATACTATGATGATATTATTCTAATGTGTAGATCGGTATTATTTCTATTAGGTTTTCAGACAAAGCTAGATAAATTACGTAGCGTTAATCAACGATTCAGGCAAGTTTTGCTTAACTTTACTAAGAGTTGTTTCATTCAGATATGCTTATGGTTAATCATTGCTGATTGCCATTGTAGAATTCCACTCTGTACATATTGCATCTATAAGTCAGGTATGAAAGGCTGATCACCTTCATTACCAGTTGGTCCAGATTTATTTGTTTATGTTTAATACTTGTTCAGTCAAAAGTTTGTTCCTGCTAGTTCACAATTATATTGTTTAATTATAGCCAGCTTATTATTCAGACTCTTTCAATCATGATATGTCTTAATAAATTTAAACTTGCTGGGCAACTTTCATGCTCACCCTTGCTATATCATGATAAACATTGTAGATTAAGGCGAATGCGTTCAAATACAGGAAAAGGATAATGCCAAGTTCAGCTTGGGATAAAATGTGCAGCTAATTTGTAATAGTATAGTTTGATAATATGTTATATGTCTAGTAGTTTATGAATTGTGTATAAGTTAAGGTTACTAGATTTTGGGGGAATAATGTGTACGTTTACTGTATAAATAATTTATGTTTATATCTTTCGCAATAGTGATAGAATGATTGTACCGGATCCGCGGTGATTTGGGACCCGGATTCGGGGCTTTCACAGTTGGTATCAGAGCTGTTGGTTATAAACCTCAGGTAGGGTAACCTGAGACTAATAACCGTAGTGATTAGGATATGTACTAACTCAAATAGAGTTAGTGTGTCGGTAAGATTCAAAGACGGATCTCAGCGAGTTATAAGATATAGAGTTCCCTAACTCTGATAATAAAGTTGAACAGTAGTGGTGAATAGATAGAGTCTAAAAGACTAATAGTACAGTGATAGGAGATCGAAAAATAAAACGATCAAGATATAGAAATGAATCGTAATACATACGATGAGATCACCCCGTGATCTGATAAGGTGATAGCATGGAGAAGAATCGAGGGAATAATTGACAAGTTTACGGCAAGAATGTTCTGTGACAGTTGTACTATGAATTGGTACTGATTCCAAAAAGGTTTACGAATACGGATTAAATGAAATTTGTATCAAGAAGGGAGTAGGTTTAGGTGGGGATTCGATTGAGGACTCATGTCAGTAGCTGAGTTGTATGATTCCTTGTTATGGGCGAGGAATTGTACTTGGTGTAAAAACCACTTAGTTCTGGCACTGATAATCATTGAAATATTTGTGTCGCGTTATTTGCTATATGCATGTTAAGAGGGTGATTCCATTCTCATGTGTATAACAGACAAATAGGTTATAGGTAGAGAATATAAGGTATGTTCGTAACTCATAATTATATGAAATGTTTATGAACCCCTCAGTGAATGGACGCCAAAGGTCTGTCTAGACAAGTTCTTAAACTCATATGATTGTGGCAAGATCCAGAACTCATAAGTGTGGTAAGTTTGACGAACTGGGTATAGTTCTATATGAATGGAGTATTAAGGATTATAGGAATAGATAGACTGTTTAAGCAAATGATTATTAGTGGAGACATAGGTTTTCCAAAATTCCTAGCTATGCTAGACTTTAAACTTTTTGGACATCAAGCTAAATATGCACTATGTGCTTTTAAAAAAAATGTAGACTCGTAATCATTTTTGGAACGGTTTAAAGTATAGCCTATGTTACTTATTTTAGCTAGACGCAAATGATTTGAAATATCAAAATATATTTTATTTATCACTTAGGTACCATGTAACCTGGTGCAGAGATGATAAAAAGGTGATGAAGTTGTAAATACAGGAATACTTAGTGGGAATTTGATCTAAAATTGTTATTCCACTATTGTATGATGTGTTATGGAAAAGTCATACGATGACGACATCCTCAAACGGACTGTTAATACAATACAGCATCATGACGTCATTCTCAAAAACATTTTCAAAAATTTTAATTTGCCAACAGGATTTGGCAACACCTAAATAATTCGATTGAATTGAATTATTTATATGATTTTATGTTATTCGATTCAGATAGACTAATATTATGAAAACTCTAAGTGTTCATTGAAAGAAATTTTCTGAACCAAATAGTTTGGTGCGGAAATCAAATAAGACAGAGGTAAAATTTTTGTGCATATGGCAGTGATGAGAAATAGAGTCGATCAGCAGTACTTAATAAGTACAGGGAATACTAGGCTAATTACTTACTATGTCCGTAAGTTAAGACGGTTTGCAGATGAATTTCAATATAACCTTTGCGAAAACGACAGACAATAGTCTGTAAAACTCCTCAGCACAATTTCAAAATTTTTACAATTGGGAGAGGTGTATTGGGTAGCATGTGATGCTGTGTATGTATGGTGTATAGTGTAAGGTAAATTTCGGGGACGAATTTTTTAGAAGAAGGGATGAATGTGACAACCTGAGAATTTAAAAAAATTTTAAAATTGTAATTAATTGATTTAAGGTTCTATATTAGAACCTAGACAGAAAATAATTGTATACGTTTGATATTTTTGGGAAGGAATTTTGAGGATTTCAAAATTCTGTGAAGAATTTAGGAGAATTATTCAGGAATTAAGGGTATACGTGAATATGTTATGTGTAAATATTATTTTATGTATTCAGATTGTGGTTAAGGGTCAAGGGTTGACCAGATAAACGATATCTGTAACAAACCCTAATTATCTATTAAGAACGCCAATATTCGGTTAAAAACCCCTAGCGATTAACAAGAAACCCTAGAAACTGGTTCTGGAAACCCTAACTTCAGTTACAGGAATTAGAAACCCTAATTCGGTGTATGAAACTCTAAATTGAAAACTTATTGGAGTAGGTGTAAATAATTATAAGATTAATTAGGGTTAATCTTAACAAATTGGTTAGAAAACCCTAATTTCTGGTTTAGGAGCCCTAATTTGTAATTAGGGAAAGCCTGATTGTTAGTTCAATAATTTTAATGTTAATTAGAAAATATTAATTCTAATTTTCAAGTTATGAGTAATTAGAAACCCTAATCTAATTTCTAAATTAGAAAATTATTTTCAATTAAAATCCTAATTCGTGGGTTATAAACCCTAATGACCAATTTTGTCTTTAATTGCTTAATTAACGATTTTAATTAGGAAATATTAATCCTAATTAGCAAGATTGAATTATGATTAGTAAATTTTAATATAATTAGAAAATCCTAATTATAATTTTGAAATATGAATTTTCTATTTCGAAAACCCAAATTTGGAAATCCTAAAAATTAAATTTCAAGTATTTTAAGGTCAAACCCTAAACCCTAAGGGTCAAACCCTAAACCTTATGGGCTAAACCCTAAACCCTAATGGTTTGGACAATTTACTAGTATATCATTAAAATTAAAATCAAAATGTCCAATTTGCCCTTTTGTGCATTATTGGAGGAGACATAAGAATCTTGCCAAGATATTGGGTGATTGACCAAATCTGGCAACCCTATATGGCTGAGTTCAGCAACTATTAGCCCCCATACCAGCCATTTCATTTGCATTCAAATTATAAAATAATTGAAGAGAGAGAAAGTTATTATCTAACCTCATTTTTGTGACAAACTCTCAACCCACAATTTCTCTCTCTAGATCCACGAAAATATGGAGTATATCAGTACCTTATATGATCTATAGCAAGTTAAGAACAAATCATGATGATCAGAATCAAGATCAAAGCCTAAAAGGTATAAAAAACCCTAAATCTTGAAATCTGTGTATTTGATGTTATATGTTGTAATTTATTGGCTAGACATGTGTAATAGGATGTTATTTAGTGATCTGGGTGGTAAAATCCCAGATCCATAACATCAAAGTCCTCGAATCTAGCAATTTGTGAAATCTGGAAAAATTGTAAAAAAAGATCGTCTGACAGTCATATGTCAGACCTTATAAATCTCTGTGTGTTAGATGTTTAGTGTGTTTTTTGTTTTGGACATGTTCTCTGCCATGTGGTCTTTAGTCTGGAACTTGAATTATGTTCAGATCGGGTCTAGATTTCGAGTTATGATCAGTCAAACTACGTTGACCGATCACAGGAATGGGTTTCTTGGCAACCCAGAACCCAGATTGATGTTTGACAAGACTTTTAAAGCCTCTGATCTTGCTTCTGACACGTATTTTGGTCCAGTTGTTGTTTGAGCGGTGTAGCCTATCATGTGCACTACATATCCTAGTCCTTAGAACAAGCAGATCACGAGCAGAATCGTAAATCATTACGGTCAAACAACCATTGACCACCAGCCGGATGAACTTTTCTGAAAAACCCAGAAAGTTCAAGAACAATTTCTTATCCCTATTTTGACCGGCTTGAATCTTGTGCATATGTTGTTGTTATGATGATATAATGATATATTATGGTACTTTGACATCCATACTATATTTTTAAACCTTCATAACACTTAACTAATGACCAGAACCCTAAGATATTTGAGCCACATAGTGAGCACTCGAACTTGTCTGGGTTTCTAGGTAACCCATAAAACCCAGCAGGCCTCTAACAGTAACTTTGCGAGCTTGGATCTTGCAATTTAGTAATGTTATGGCTATGGAACGTGTTCATAATTATAGTGTTACACTCGTACTATCATCACAACCCATTAGCCAGCCCATAAACCATATAACCTTAAATCAAATGGTGGTCAAACTAGCTAGCTTGTAACTGACATAAAGGTCTGAAGAACAGCTCAAGAACACTCAAGAACACCTATAGCGATGGGTCTGTCGCTATAGGGCCCTTTAGTGACACTTATTTTCGGAAAATACTTATTTTAATTAAATAAATCAAATTAAATGGGTTTTAATTATTAAAAATACTAAATAAATTCCTAAAAATTATTTTAAAGTATGAAAATAGTTTTTAATTATTTTGAGTATATTTTATAAATATTTAATATTTTTTGAATATAAATGGTATTTAATTTATTTAATTATAGTATTAAATAAATTATTTAAAAATAATTTAAATACATGAAAAATCATGAAAAATTATATTATGGTATTAGAAAATATTTTAAGTTATTTTTAGTGACTTTTAATCTTTTTTGATGAATTTCATTAATTTATATTACTGATAGTTAATTTATTTAATAAATATATTAAATAAATTATGGGAAAGTAGAATTAATGATTTATAAATCATATAAAAATGATTGAAGTGTTATAAAAATATTTATAAAATATAACTTTTGATATTTTGTCATAAAAATATTAATATTTTAATATTAAAAGCAATTATCGGATAAAGGATTTATGTATTTAAAAATCATATAAAGGTGATTTTAATGTATTAAAAATAATTTGTGATATTATAAATATATTATAATATTATCTTATGATTTTCATTAATATTTAGTAATAAATAAATATTAATGATTGGAAAATTATTTTAAATGATAATAATTATGTGAAAATTATTACGAATTTACAAAAAATATTTTGAATGATATTAAAATTATCTGAGATTATTGTTAAGTATTAGGCAGAGCTTAATTGAACTTAAACTTGACGATTGTCCGACTAGACCGTCGGGATGTTGGAATTGTATCGAACTCAACTCAGACTGTCAAAGTTTGACTTGAGGTTATGTCTTATGTGTGTTATAGACTGATAGGCTTATGTGATAATGTGTTTAGGTGATTTTAAATACTGTGATGATATTATTCAAATGTGTAAATCGGTATTATTTCTATTAGGTTTTCAGACAAAGCTAGATAAATTGCGTAACGGTAATCAACGATTCAGGCAAGTTTTGCTTAACTTTACTAAGAGTTGTTTCATTCAGATATGCTTATGGTTAATCATTGCTGATTGCCATTGTAGAATTGTACTATGTACATATTGCATGTATAAGTCAGGTATGAAAGGCTTATCACATTCATTACCTGTTTGTCCAGATATATTTGTTTATGTTTAATACTTGTTCAGTCAAAAGTTTGTTCCTGCTAGTTCACAATTATATTGTTGAATTATAGCCAGCTTATTATTCAGATTCTTTCAATCATGATATGTCTTAATAAATTTAAACTTGCTGGGCAACTTTCATGCTCACCCTTGCTATATCATGATAAACATTGTAGATTAAGGCGAATGCGTTCAAATACAGGAAAAGGATAATAACAAGTTCAGCTTAGGATAAAATATGCGGCTAATTTGTAATAGTATAGTTTGACAATATGTTATATGTCTGATAGTTTATGAATTGTGTATAAGTTAAGGTTACTCGATTTTGGGGAAATAATGTGTACGTTTACTGTATAAATAATTTATGTTTTTATCTTCCGCATTAGTGATAGAATGATTGTACCAGATCCGCAGTGATTTGGGACTCGGATTCGGGGCTTTCACATACCATCAGTTCCTTCATCTCTACCGGAGCGATTCTGTACGGGGCCTTCGATATTGGAGTAGTTCCTGGCGCTAAGTCAATCACGAACTCGATCTCTCTATCAGGCAGAAGTCCTGGCAAATCTTCTGGAAAAACGTCCATAAAATCCATAACCACTAGTATCTCTTCCAGTTTCACCCCTTCTCCTTTTGATTATCAACTATGTAAGCTTGGTACCCTATACAACCGTGACTCAAAAACATCTTGGCTTACATAATCGTCAGACATCTCGCATGTCAAGGCGATCTGCTAGCATAGAAAATTACCTTTGATGGAGTCATAAGTTTTACATATTTCTTTTGGCAATCAATTATCGCTCCATAATTGAATAGCCAATCCATTCCCAATATTACATCAAACTCTCCAAGTTTTATCGGAATTAAATCTACTGTCATAATATTCCCCTTAATATTCACTCTACAATTCTTTAATATGGATTTAATAAGAATCACTTCCCTATTCACAATTTCTATGTTTAAAGGGAAATTCAATTCTTCACTAAGTAATCCTAACTTCGTAGCAAATTTAACAGATATAAACGAGCAAGTAGCACCCGAATCAAATAATACATATGCATTTATATCATTGATTGAAATAATACCTGACATGTCATCTTTTGATTGCACCGCGTCTTGCACTGTCATGTTAAAGGTTCTGGCTGTGAGCTTATTTGATGATGTTGGTCCAGTAATGGTCAATGTACCTCCGCTGCTACCTCCCTTGGTTCCTGTTGTCTCTCCAGCTTTCTTCTTAGGGCATTCGCGAGCAAAATGATCCTTTGACCCGCAGGTGTAGCAAACATTCTTCTTAGGTTGATTGCAATTTGGAGCAATGTGACCCTCCTGGCCATAGTTAAAGCACACATGCTTCGCCCTTAAGCACATACCCGTGTGAAATCTCACGCATATAGCACATGCGTTAAACTTCTTCTTCTGCTGGTTTCCCTGCTGATTCCAGCTCCCACATTTGCATTCCACTTCCTCATGAAGTTATTGTTACCATTTCCACCGCTACCACCACCATTCTTAGCTTCGCCCTCACTCTTCTTTCTTCTCTGCTCTTGATTGTACTTTGTTACAGCCTCGCCTCCACCTTCAGCGAGAATTGCCTTTTCTAGCACTGCTATAAATGTCTTCAATTGAAACATGGAAACCCTACTGTACAACCAGGGTTTCAATCCCTGCTCAAACCTCTTAGCCTTGCGCTCATCTGTGTTAACTTGATATGGCGCAAACCTTGCCAATTCGTTAAATTTTCCGGCATACTCCGATACTATCATTATGCCTTGCTTTAGCTCTAAAAACTACACTTCCATCTGATTCTTTGAACTCTCTGGGAAACAGGTCTCGAAGAATATCTCCTTAAACCTATCCCAAGTCATTACCCCTTGACCTCCTCGAGTTTTATTGGTTTACCACTAATAACTAGCCTTTACTTTCAACATAAATATTGCAAAAGAAGTCTTCTTATTCTACCCTACTCTAGCAACATCAAAAACTTTCTCTATCTCCATGATCCAGGTTTGTACCTCAACTGGATCCATGGACCCATGGAATTCTGGTGGTCCAACAGCCTTGAAATCCTTAAAAGTTATAGCTTGATTCTGCGATTAATTCTGCAATGCTCCCGTTAGTAACATCACTAACTGCTGAACTGGGTTAGCCTCATCATTGTTGTTATTGGTAGATCCCTCAGGGGTCCTCTGTCGTGGTTGACGTCTTTGAGGCATTTTCTGTTAAAATATTCTCATTAGATTATTATTCAATCCTTTAAGTATTATGTACTTAATTTGCACATCACAAAATTACCACATAACGCACAATATCTTGAATAAATACTAACTTTTATTCATTCATAATATTTTAAAACATAATAGTGATAGCATTCTTGCTTTC
The DNA here is from genome assembly GCA_016801055.1 of Panax notoginseng. Taxonomy (NCBI): domain Eukaryota; kingdom Viridiplantae; phylum Streptophyta; class Magnoliopsida; order Apiales; family Araliaceae; genus Panax; species Panax notoginseng. Next base: position 114,751,198 of record CM029018.1, read on the forward strand.
TACATCACTTTCCTGAACTACTAGAGTTTCAGGATAACTTTATCATCATCATATCCCATGGGTTATATCATACCCGAGATTTACATCTTATTTACTCACTAATCACATAATAATTACATTTATGATGACCTACTAAAATACTGCATAGCCTTATGACGCTCCTCTTCCATAATACGGAACATTGTTCGACGATCTAACATGTATGATGGCAGCGTCTCGAACTGAATCGGATAACATATCACCCGATTATGAGCTTGATTGATCACGGTGTTGAAAATACTATTCATCTCTTCCATCTTGATCTTCTTTACTTGTACCTCTTTCTCTGCTTGCCCTCTTAGTAGATTCTTCTTTCAACTTGTTCTTCAGCTCTGCAATCTCCTATGTCATTTGTTCATTCTCTCCTTCAGTGTGGATCAGCTTCCCTTCGACATTATTCAAATGTTCATCTCGATCCTAGATCTCGTTGTCCTTTTGCGCCATTGCGATCCGCTGTTCAGCTACTATCTCTTCCAACTCCTCGACGGTATCCTGAAGTTCCACATTGCGATCATATACTTCATTATACATACGAGCAACGATCGAGTTCAGTTAAATCTCTTCCTCCTCGTCCTCCTCATCCTCATTTGACTGTGGCAGCTCAATGGGGTCCTCCTCGTCCATCTCTATCTCATCATCCTCATCAGGTAAACCCTCCTGCTCAACCACTGTGACCAACAGAGATGTTTCCCGTGGTAGTAGTTGTTCCCAAACCACCTGAATATCTCGAGGTTCTTCCTCTCTGGGCATCTAGGATCCTTCCTCCCTAGTCTGACTGGATTCTCCTACATTAGCCATCATGACAACAAAATTTTAAGTTTCAATTACTAATCATTACTACTCGACACTCACGAGCACATAAGTTAGAACCACATAAGCACATAAGTGTTTTATTACTTTTTCCTTAAAACTCGATAAGAGTTTATCACCACTATCTTTTCAAAGGTTACTTCTTAAGGCATTTTCCCACCTAAGGTTCATAACCAAAAGCTTTGATACCAACTTGTGACACCCCCAAATTCGGGTACTTCATTCCCACAAGCCTTAGTGTTCACTTTCCATACATTCATACTAACTACCTAAATATAATAATATTTAAACCATAAATCCTCCCATTAAAAAGGGTTACATCATTAAGTTCAATAAAAATCTCCCAGATTATCTAACCTTTAACATAAATCTAGTGCGAAAATAAAATAATTTCATCACATCCTTTAAATAAAGTCTAACAGCATAAAAGCCAATAAATTACAAGTCTTCATCACTTATACATTTTTCATTTTCCTTTGTTTGTGGTAGGTTCATCGACCTTCTCAACTTTAGCTGCATAATTATATTTATACAAGAGTGATCAAAACAAATGCTCACTAGATATAGCAATGAACTACAATAGAATAATAACCGTTAATGAATAAGCTCATTAGAACTGAATAATACTCTGTCAATGATAACCACAAACTGGAATCAAAATATGAAATATATTTGAGGGTCATAAGACCACGAACTATGTCCATGGTTACCAGTAATATTTCAACTTTAACCTAAACAGTTATACGATAGGGACTTTACGTACTCAGGGGGATCAGCCCTTCGCACCATGTATTTTACACAAACATCTAAACGCTTACGCGTAAGTAATCCCCTATAATAGGGTTGTTCATCTCGATTTTAATATACGAGTCCGCACCAAAGGAAGTTTGATTTGAATAAACTTCCACGTAATTTAGAGTTCAACGAACATCAACTAAGGATTAGTTGAATCAATATAGTTTAATATCATTTCAAGTGCTCGATAACAATATGATATGAAATAGTCATGAATTATAAGTGAATGAACATTATACATCGAAAACATGATTTAGAAATGGACTAGAAAGTATAGGCATTAAATATTATACCAAACCTTGCTTGAACAATAATAAGCTAAGGCAATTAATCTTACTCAATAAAAGAAGTGAGTTAATGAATGTGCATGATTAATAACAAGTTGAGGAATAAAACTTGCTCAACATAAGAATAATAGAATTTAGGAACTTGCGTAATTAGAACAATATTAAAGATAGGAACCCTACTCAAAGTAAGAGTTAGGTTGAAGAGTTTGCATGAACATAATCAAGTTAGAATAAATATATAAGTAGGTTTAGGAACTTGCTCAATGCATCAATAAGGTTTAAGCACTTGCACAATCGTAAAAGTAGAGTTAGAGAACTTACCTTGTGCGTAGGTTAAACAATCACTACTCAAGTTCACCACAAGTCCTACACATACCATATGTATTGACAATACACATTAGTTACACTAATATTAGCTTCATGAGTTTCTTTCCCACTTTTAGTATAGCTCACTAACTAAGTTTAAGTTTAAGCAACATCACTTCTTTTTCATGCGCATCATATTTTAGCTTTATTACAACTACTTAAGTGATCATGTCATATCTACACATTAACAACTTGATTTAACATCCTATTACATGTCCAACATTTTATCATTCTCTTTAGATTAGGTTATACTAACACATAAAGGATTGCATTTGCATTCGTGTATCCCGACGCCCTCCGATGACCTCTAAATGCACAACAGTCCTAAAGATAGCCATATTTACCCTTAATAACAACATCAAATTGAAAAACTTAAAGAATAAAAGTTATAGGCCTACTCGTCCTCGTTTTGGATCATTTTGAATCGCATCGATCGGAGTTCGTATGAGAACGTTATGCTCATTTTAGTAAAACATGTATGGTTAGTTTTATTTCCAAAATTCGGCTAGACATACTACCACCCCCCCCCCCCCCCCCCGATCGGGGCGGGGTTTTTTGCTTTAGGGAGCCTGTTCGGGTGGGGGTCCCTTCTTTGTTTTCACGACTTATAATCTAGAACACTAAAGAAAGCCAAATTAGGCCTACAAACTCCTTTCTAACAATTATACCGACCTAACCAAGGTGTAATATGTTTAGAAAAACATAAACTAATATTTCTAACACGTTTCTAACCACCTAAACAACATAAACATCAAGATTACAACCTTTAATTTTTACTATTTCTCTTATTTCCTCTTCTTTTAACATTCATAGCGAAATTCTTCACTGTGAATTCGTTTTACAACCAAAAAATAGTTAGTTTCAATTACTTTGCTTTCGTTTCTTCATATATTTTCACAATCAATAAACAATTTACAATTATACTATGAATTGAGTACCAATTTTAATTCTAATTTCAACCATATTCATATATATCCATACAAATTAACTGTAATATCATTTTCTTCATAATTAAATACATTAGATGAATCAATTTCTATAAGTCATCTATATATAAACTTATGAAACTAATTTTATATCAACCAACTATCATATAAAAACTATATATAATAAATAACTAGACCTTCACACAAATTATTACAGAGAACTTTTGAATAGAATAAAACTAAAACTTTGAAAAGTAGAAGGGTAAGATTATACCTTTGCTTTCTTGTTTAGGTTATCTAGAAGATGATAGCCACCCTTTGATTATCAAAACTCCTTCTCACAATTACTCTTTTAAAGTCTCTCTAGAACTCTCCATTTTCTTTCTTCTTTCTCTTCTTTTTCTTCTTCTGTGTTCTTCCTTCCTTCTCTAACTTACGTACTTAGAAAAATATAACGTATATAATATAATAGGTATAAATTATATAATATAATTATATATGTAACTGATATCAGTTACATCTTTTTGAAAATCAAAAGCCATAAGGCTTGTTTGGCTAGACCATTTTAAAACTTAATAACTTAAAATTCTTATGCCTTGTTTGGTAAAACCTATTTAAATTAAAGACTTAACATTCATTAAGCCTTGTTTGACAAAACTGAATTAAACTCATTTAATTTATTTTAATAACTCATTTATAGCATAGTTTATTGTTGTAACATTTTATATTTTTAAATGTAAGTTATAAATATTTATTTATTTATATAAATATTTATTGGATGCGTTTATTATTGAATAAGTAATTGTTCAAATTGATTGAGTTGATTTAGTTAATTATTTATTTGCTAAATAATTAATGTGATTAGTTAATTATTTATTTGTTAAATAGTTAATGTGTTATGCGGATTGAGTTATGTGATTAAGTAATTTATTTAATAAATTATTATTTCATAAAGAGTGACAAATAACTATGTTATAAAGAGTTATTAAATTAAATTAAAGTAGTTTAATTTAGTTCTTTGCCAAACAAGGCTTAAGTATTAATCTTTAATTTTTAAATGGGTTACCAAACGAAGCCTTATGGTTTTTGGATTTCTTTTGAATTAAAATTATTAATAAAATAAAACAAATATATAAATAAAATATATTTATATTTATAAGTTATACGTTATATAAGTTATATGTTTTTGGTAACTGATAGTATTTAGTAGTATTATAATGACCACATGCGTTTCTTTTATTTACGTTGACTTATCAGTTTTAGAGTACGCATAGTTTATCAGTTGATATTTTTTTAGTTTATGCATTTGTCTAAACCTATGCCTAAGTAAGAAAAGGGAGAGTCTGAAAGAGAGAAACAACAGAAAGACATGTCTTTGGATTCTTCAACTTTTGTCAGTGATTTACAAGTGTCGTTTGAACAAACTAAAGGTATGTTCTATAAACCTTATCATATATGTTTTACAGTATATAGTCTCTGTGAAATTGGAGGTCTCGGTTTTCTTAAAAATCACGGTGTATCAGAATGTTACCAAAAATCTCTTGAAAAACCATGCTTGTATAATTAGTTAGAGAATTGTGATAATATGTGTAATTTTAATTGTTATCACTAGCATGTGTGTGTGTGTGTGTGTGTGTGTATATATATATATATATATATATATATATATATATATATATATATATATATATATGATTGTATGCTAATTACGTGTTAAAGAAAGAAGAACTTGGTTTTACAGTTAAAAACAAGTTTGAACGCATGTTTTGCAAAATAACAAAATTGGTATGTGATTATATAAAAATTGTGAACTAATACGCGAATTGAACCTTGTATATGTTAATTTAACTATACATGTTAATTTGTTAGATGTTGGTATACTTGTATTTCAAAGGAATCAAATTTGGTTGATAACAGTGAAAATTTCGTTCACTGTACTTTAGATATCAACAATGGAGTTTTGATTTTTAAAGGTTTGGTTTTAAAGGAAAACAATGTTTTCAAATAATTAGTTATCTGGTATTGTTGTTTAGTTGTGTAAAATTCGTACACAAATGCTTCATAACTTTTATGTGTAATTTTCATGAAGTTATACATGTTGTTGGATGTCATTGACTGTTAAAAATAAATTAGACAGTAGCTTTGCTCTGTCTTTCTGGGTTGGTTCTGTGAGTTTCAGCGCCCCAGCGTCAAAATTCACGCCCCAGCGCGAAATTTCATGGCCCAACACCAAAAATGGGCTAAAGCTCGCGCCCCAGCGCTGTAGCTCGCGCCCCAGCGCTGGTACTCACGCCCCGGTGCCACTGATCCGCGCCCCGGCGCCGAAAAAGTGTCCGAGTTGGGCAGTTTTGACCTCCTGTAGTAAAATAGTCATAACTTTCTCATACGAACTCCGAATGAGGTAATTCAAGATGATTCAGAAAGAGGACGAGTAGACCTACAACTTCCATGCTTTACGATTTTTAATTTAAGGTCTGTAACAGTAGTCAAAATGGCCATTTTTAGGACTATTGTGTATTTGGAGCCAATCGGAGGGCGTCGAGATGCACGAATGCAAGTGCAACCCTTTGAGTATTAGTATAACTTAATGATAACATGTTGGACATGTATTAGGATGTTGTATCAAGTTGTTAATGTACATGTGGTGCAATGACATGATCATTTAAGTAGTTGTAATAAAGCTAAAAAGTAATGTTCAGGAAAGATGTGATGTTGTTTAAACTTAAACTTAGTTAGTAGCTATACTAAGAGTAATAAAGGAACTCATAAACGTAATGTTAGTGTAACTAATGTGCATTGTCAATACATATGGTATGTGTAGGACTTGGGGTGAACGTGAATAGTAATTGTTTAACCTACGCACGAGGCAAGTTCCCTAACCTTTGCTACTTTATTATTCAGCAAGGTTACTTTTCACTGTTAGGTTATACTTATGCAAGTTTTCTAACTCTACTTTTATAATTGTGCAAGTTTTCTTAACTCTAAACTTGTTATATTAGCATGCAAGTACCTTTAGTTTATCGTTCAAGTTATTATTTATTGTGCATGCTTGATATTAAATTCTAAGATGTAACCTTAGCTTAATGTTGTTCAAAGCAAGGTATGATAAATTAGTCAATTGTTATGCTATTAGATTATTCCTAAAGCATGAACTTAGAACGAAATTTTCATTCAGTATGATCATTCAATAACATAATGTTATTATCTTGTATTCAACTAATCCTTAGTTGATGTCCGTTGAACTCCAAATTACGTTGAAGTGTATCCAAACCAAACTATCTTTCGGGCGGACTTGTACTCAAATTACGTTGAAGTGTATCCAAATTACGCTTAGTTTTGTACTTTGCGCTGAAATGTTTGTATACAATACATGTACGAAGGGTTGATCCCCTAAGTACCTTAAAGTCATTATGGTCGTATGATCGTAAAAGTTTAAGTTGAAAGATTACTTATAACTGTGGACAAGGTTCGTGGTCATTAGACCCTCAGTGAATGTTTAAAGTATTAATAGAACTTATTGTTCAGTTCTATTGAGCCCCTGAATGGGCAAGGAATGTTTAAGATGTTAATAGAACTTATTATTCAGTTCTATTGAGCCCCTGAATGGGAAGAGAATGTAAAAGTTATTCATTGTTATTTCAAGTGAGCCTTGTTTGCTCATTCTTGCCTGTAAAATCCTTACAGCTACAGATGGAAAGGGTGACGTACCTAGCACCAGTAAAGAAAAGGGAAAGACGAACAAGTACTGAAGACTTGTAATTGTTTTGATAGTTTTATTATCAAACTTTGGTTAAGGAATGTAATGAAGTTTATTTAAATTTTCCGCATGAATGATTGTATGTAAAGGTTAGATAACCTAAGAGATATTATTTTAGGTAATTCCTGTATGGGCAGGTTTATTATCCAATTTTATTTATGATTGGGTAGTTATAAATGAATGTTTTGATTACGTGAACACTAAATCTTGAGGTAATGAAGTACCAAGATTTGAAGAAGAAGCTAAGTATGGTACCTGTGTTAACCTTGCCGGATAGTACAGGAAATTTTGTGGTGTATAGTGATGCCTCACACAAAGGATTGGGTTGTGTTCTTATGCAAAACGGCAAAGTTATTGCCCATCAAGACAACTAAAGGATTATGTGAAAGGTTATCCGACTCATGATTTAGAACTGGCTGCAGTGGTATTTGCTCTCAAGATATGGAGACATTATCTGTATGGAGAGAAATGTGAGATCTACACAGACCACAAAAGTCTGAAGTATATTTTCAATCAGAAGGACTTGAACATGCATCAGAGGAGATGGATGAAATTGATAAAGGATTACGATTGTGAGATCTTTTATCATCCGGGCAAAGCGAATGTGGTTACAGATGCTTTAAGTAGGAAAGGTCGGGAGAAATTAATGCCGATAACAACTCAGGAGGAGCTCATTTCAGCAATGACAAAGTTAGAACTAGAAATCAAATTTCCACAGGAATCCGACGAACGACTATTTCAGCTAGAAGCAGGTCCAACTTTACTGGACAAGGTGAAAACGCCCAGTTATAAGATGAAGAATGTGGAAAGATAAAAGAAAATATGGTTGATTGTAGCAGTATGAAATACAAGGTCGATACCGAAGGATTACTACGGTACGAGGGAAGAATCTGGGTTCCAGCAACACTAGAACTGAAAAATGAAATCTTGACCGAAGCTCATAGCTCAACATATTCGATTCATCTAGGAAGCACGAAGATGTATCTAGATTTACGCCGACATTTTTGGTGGCCGAATATGAAAAGGGATGTTGCAGAATGCGTGGCTAAATGTTTGACATGTCAAAGAGTAAAAGCCGAAAATGAAAGACCCAGCGGATTACTTCAACCGTTGGAAATACCAGAATAGAAACGGGAGCATATCACGATGGATTTTGTGGTAGGTCTTCCAGCTACTTAGAGAGGATGCGATGCAATTTGGGTGATAGTGGACAGACTGACAAAATCAGCACACTTTTTGCCAATAAAGATTATATTCAATCTTGATCAGTTGGCAAAACTATATTCAAAGAGATCGTTTCGAGACATAGAGTGCCAGTGTCAATTGTGTCCGATAGAGACCAGCGATTCACGTCAAACTTCTGGAAGAGACTACAAGAATGTATGGGAACTCAATTGCGAATGAGTACGGCTTATCATCCACAAACAGATGGCCAACGCGAACGAACAATCCAGACATTGGAAGATATGTTGAGAGCATGCGTCATGGATTTCAAAGGAAGCTGGGAAGAGCAATTACCGTTGGTGGAATTCGCCTACAATAATAGTTATCACGTGAGCATCGGCATGCCGCCTTATGAAGCGGTATACGACAGAAAGTGCAGAACTCCACTGAGCTGGGATGAAGTTGGTGAACGTCAACTACTAGGACCAGAATTAGTGCAACAAACTGCTGAGGTTATCAAACTCATCAGGATAAGATTGGTAGCAGCTCAAGACCGATAAAAGAAGTATGCTGATCAACATAGGTAAGATCGTGCATTTGACGTAGGAAGCTATGTATTCCTAAAAGTTTCTCCTTGGAAGGGGAAAATTCATTTCGGTAAGAAGGGAAAACTAAGCCCGAGGTTTATTGGACCCTTTGAAGTGCTGCGAAAAGTTGGAGAGGTAGCTTACGAGGTAGCTCTACCTCCAGAGTTGGAAAACATTCATAATGTTTTTCATATTTCGGTGTTACGACCATATAAACCCGATTACAATCACATGATCGAGTACGAACCGTTGCAATTTGAGAAAGATTTGTCTTATGAAGAGGTTCCTATCCAGATAGTCGACAGGAAAGAACAAGTGCTCAGGAATAAAGTGATACCTTCTGTGAAGGTGATATGGAGAAACCACAATGCTGAAGAAGCAACGTGGGAACTCGAAGAGAAAATGATGAAAGAGTATCCTGAGTTATTTGTTTAATATGTGTCTTCGATTCTGGGGACAAAATCTTTATAAGTAGGGAAGAATGTAACGAAAGTGTTGTTTGAGTTGTGATTCTAGGGACAGAATCCTTTTAAGAGGGGAATGATGTAACATTCCATATTTTTAAATGTAAGTTATAAATATTTATTTATTTATATAAATATTTATTGGATGTGTTTATTATTGAGTAAGTAATTGTTCAAATTGATTGAGTTGATTTAGTTAATTATTTATTTGCTAAATAATTAATGTGATTAGTTAATTATTTATTTGTTAAATAGTTAATGTGTTATGTGGATTGAGTTATGTGATTAAGTAATTTATTTAATAAATTGTTATTTCATAAAGAGTGACAAATAACTATGTTATAAAGAGTTATTCAATTAAATTAAAGTAGTTTAATTTAGTTATTTGCCAAACAAGGCTAAAGTATTAATCTTTAATTTTTAAATGGGTTACCAAACGAAGCCTTATGGCTTTTGGATTTCTTTTGAATTAAAATTATTAATAAAATAAAACAAATATATAAATAAAATATATTTATATTTATAAGTTATACGTTATATAAGTTATATGTTTTTGGTAATTGATAGTATTTAGTAGTATTATAATGACCACATGCGTTTCCTTTATTTACATTGGCTTATCAGTTTTGTAGTACGTATAGTTTATCAGTTGATATTTTTTTAGTTTACGCATTTGTCTAAACCTAAGCCTAAGTAAGAAAAGGGAGAGTTTGAAAGAGAAAAACAAGAGAAAGACAGGTCTTTGGATTCTTCAACTTTTGTCAGTGATTTACAAGTGTCGTTTGAACAAACTAAATGTATGTTCTATAAACCTTATCTTATATGTTTTACAGTGTATAGTCTCTGTGAAATTGGAGGTCTCGGTTTTCTTAAAAATCACGGTGTATCAGAATGTTATCAAAAATCTCTTGAAAAACCATGCTTGTATAATTAGTTAGAGAATTGTGATAATATGTGTAATTTTCATTGTTATCACTAGCATGTATATATATATATATATATATATATATATATATATATATATGATTGTATGCTAATTACGTGTTAAAGAAAGAGGAACTTGGTTTTACAGTTAAAAACATGTTTGAACGTATGTTTTGCAAAATAACAAAATTGGTATGTGATTATATAAAAATTATGAACTAATACGCGAATTGAACCTTGTATATGTTAATTGAACTATACATGTTAATTTGATAGATGTTGGTATACTTGTATTTCAAAGGAATCAAATTTGGTTGATAACAATGAAAATTTCGTTCACTGCACTTTAGATATCAACAATGGAGTTTTGATTTTTAAAGGTTTGGTTTTAAAGGAAAACACTGTTTTCAAATAATTAGTTCTCTAGTATTATTGTTTAGTTGTGTAAAATTCGTACACAAATGCTTCATAACTTTTATGTGTAATTTTCATGAAGTTATACATGTAGTTGGATGTCATTGACTGTTAAAAATAAATTAGACAGTAGCTTTGCTCTGTCTTTCTGGGTTGGTTCTATGAGTTTCGGCGCCCCAGCGCCAAAATTCGCGCCCCAGCACCAAATTTCGCGCCCCAGCACCAAAAATGGGCCAAAGCTCGAGCCCCAGCGCTGGTACTCGCGCCCCAGCACTGGTACTCGCGCCCCAGCGCTAGTACTCGCGCCCCAGCGCCACTGATCCATGCCCCGACGCCGAAAAAGTGTCCGAGTTGGGCAGTTTTGACCTCCTGTAGTAAAATGGCCATAACTGTCTCATACAAACTCCGATTGAGGTAATTCAAGATGATTCGGAAAGAGGACGAGTAGACCTACAACTTTCATGCTTTACGTTTTTTTAATTTGAGGTCTATAACAGTAGTAAAAATGGCTATCTTTAGGACTATTGTGTATTTGGAGCCAATCGGAGGGCATCGGGATGCGCAATGCAAGTGTAACCCTTTGAGTATTAGTATAACTTAATGATAACATTTTGGACATGTATTAGGATGTTGTATCAAGTTGTTAATGTACATGTGGTGCAATGATATGATCATTTAAGTAGTTGTAATAAAGCTAAAAAGTAATGTTCAGGAAAGATGTGATGTTGTTTAAACTTAAACTTAGTTAGTAGCTATACTAAGAGTAATAAAGGAACTCATAAAGGTAATGTTAGTGTAACTAATGTGTATTGTCAATACATATGGTATGTGTAGGACTTGGGGTGAACGTGAATAGTAATTGTTTAACCTACGCACGAGGCAAGTTCCCTAACCTTTGCTACTTTATTATTCAGCAAGGTTACTTTTCACTGTTATGTTATACTTATGCAAGTTCTCTAACTCTACTTTTATAATTATGCAAGTTTTCTTAACTCTAAACTTGTTATATTACCATGCAAGTACCTTTAGTTTTTCGTTCAAGTTATTATTTGTTGTGCATGCTTGATTTTAAATTCTAAGATGTAACCTTAGCTTAATGTTGTTCAAAGCAAGGTATGATAAATTATTCAATTGTTATGCAATTAGATTATTCCTAAAGCATGAGCTTAGAACGAAATGTTTATTCAGTATGATCATTCAATAACATAGTGTTATTATCGTGTATTCAACTAATCCTTAGTTGATGTCCGTTGAACTCCAAATTACCTTGAAGTGTATCCAAACCAAACTATCTTTGGGGTGGACTTGTACTCAAAATACTGAGATGAACAACCCTATTTACAGGGGTTACGCTTAGTTTTGTACTTTACGCTGAAATGTTTGTATACAATACATGTACGAAGGGTTGATCCCCCTAAGTACCTTAAAGTCATTATGGTCGTATGACCGTAAAAGTTTAAGTTGAAAGATTACTTATAACTGTGGACAAGGTTTGTGGTCATTAGACCCTCACTGAATGTTTAAAGTATTAATAGAACTTATTATTCAGTTCTATTGAGCCCCTGAATGGGCAAGGAATGTTTAAGATGTTAATAGAACTTATTATTCAGTTCTATTGAGCCCCTGAATGGGCAGAGAATGTAAAAGTTATTCATTGTTATTTTAAGTGAGCCTTGTTTGCTCACTCTTGCATGTAAAATCCTTACAGCTACAGATGGAAAGGGTGACGTACCTAGCACCAGTAAAGGAAAGGAAAAGACGAACAAGTACTGAAGACTTGTAATAATTTTGATAGTTTTATTATCAGACTTTGGTTAAGGAATGTAATGAAGTTTATTTAAATTTTCCGCATGAATGATTGTATGTAAAGGTTAGATAACCCGGGAGATGTTAATTTATGTAATTCCTGTATGGGCAGGTTTATTATCCAATTTTATTTATGATTGGGTAGTTATAAATGAATGTTTTGATTACGTGAACACCAAATCTTGAGGTAATGAAGTACGGAGATTTGGGGCTGTCACACTTTTATTACCAAATTAAATTAAAAACATTATAATAATCCATTTAATCCCTATCAATTTTCTAACTTAATTTTTAAATTGAATTAGAATATTATCTCATAATAATTAATTTCCCTAACTCATTAATTATTTATTTAACAAAAAAATAATCAAGTCAAATTAAATTAAACAAATATTTATTCTACAATAAACACATGAATTAAAATATTTATATAATTCAATAAATATTTTAAATAAGAATTTAAAATTCTAGATTGTTACATCCTTCCCTCCTTACAAGGATTCTGTCCCCAGAATCACAACTCAAATAATACATTCGTAACATTTCCGGCCTCATAACTTATTCATTATAGGTCGGAATTGGCTCGTTCAAAAGCTGTTATCTCACATATCATGTGTACTACGATTTCATTAGAAAATCTTACATTTTCGAATTTGTTAACACGGAATTCACCGATTAAGTTCTTTACCGAGTGTTCGTTAAATGTTCGTGAATATGTATAGCTCGTTTCTTCATTTTAAGTCAGAATTCGACCATTTTTGAGTCCACAACTCTAAAATGCAAAGTTATAACATTCTCCATTGAAAACCAATGTTTCTGAGTTAAACGGTGACTTTTGACTTTCATTCAGAGAATTTCACGGTTTCGACGATTATCATCTAATCTCGTAAATTTCGCCATAACTTCATTACTTACACCGTTCAAAATTGATTCATTCCATACTTCTATCGTCCTAACCAAACATATATCATCTAATCCTATACACGATGGTTTTAAACTTATCCATCAACAACAAAATCACAATTCTTCATATGTTCTTTATTAATTTATAACTCTAGGATTATGATTCCACTTAAAATCATGGTTTATTAAGGTTTAAGTCCTCTAATAGCCATCCTTGTTCCTCCTCATGATACATGCTCCACTAATAATCACTTCTCTATTAAACTAACAATGAAGAGATGAAGATTAATGGTCTTAGATTCCTTACCTTTGTGTTCTTAACTTGATTCTTCTTCTTTTCTTCTTGAATTAGCAAGACTCTTCTCACTTTTGTCTAAATATAATTGTGTTAAGAAGTTGGTGGAAAATTAACAAGCAACAAATGACAATCCTAGCTCTCTATTTATAGGATTTCCAAGTGAGGGAAAATTGGTCAATAAGCCATCCCACCTCCATACTTTCCACCTCCTTAGTATTCATTACTTGCCCACCACAACACTTATCCTATGCTTGGCCTCCAAGTTGGCTAGCCATGAGTCACCTATGGGGGGCCCGCATGGGTTGTGTAACAACCTGGAATTTTGGATTATCCAGAATTTAGGTTTAAAGAATTAGTTATTAATAAAATGATTTTTTATTAATACTATTCTGTGCTAAGTGTTTATTAATTATTCTATGACCTTCGATGATTATAAGTCTGGAGTATTCTGGCTACGAGCTAGTTCAAGCGAGTAAGAATTTTCAAGACGAAAATAGAATTTTTCTGGGGAAAAAAATATTTCCGGGGAAAAAGACAAAATAGGCACTATTCCCCAGTTTCTACTTGGAGTTTTATTTTGAAATTCCGAGAAGTTATTGATTACGTAAAATGTTGAGATGTGATGGAATATTCAATAATATTTCAGTTATGGCAAAAACAAAGTTTTCGCCTGCGGATGTAAAACCTAAGGGTTAGGAAAAGTAATTTCTGAGAATTTTAATGAGTACGTATAATAACTAGGGTTATTATGCGTGAGAGATACGAGTATAATACTAGTTATTATACGAGTATAGTACGAAGATTAGTACGACGTATAATACGAATATCGTACGAACGATATACGAAGAGAATACGAGAATGGAATGCGTAGAATACGACGTATAAGGAATGATGTTCTATAACATCAATTTCTAAGAGAAAGTAGAATCGTAATCCAAATTATCGATTAAAACGAAGAACACGAAGAACGTTGTCGATGGACAAATTTAAAACTATCATAGGATAATTGTTATTGATGGACAAGTTTAAGACCATCGTAGGATAATTGTTGTTGATAGACAAGCTTAAAACCATCGTGTATAAGTTAGTTGCATATTGCTTGGTTAGGAACGGAAGAAACGTTCATGAAGAACGGATTAAAATGTAGCTATAACGAAGTTATGGCGAAATTTTCGTAAAAGATGAACGAGAACGAGGAAGTTAGTAAATGAATCTGAACGTGTAGGGTTTCTTAAGAAAGTAAGAGAATATAGAAAACATGAGTCGTGGACTCAAGTACGATCGAGTTCTGAGTTCGGATGACCGAATTACGGACGAACGAGCTAAGAAAGTTAAAAGCTTAAAATTGATCGAAAGGTGTAGATTAAGCCAATCGAATGGCAAGTTAACGGATTCAGAATGAAGTTTTGTCTAAGGGGTATTAAAGTACGTAAGATACGAAAGAGAATGGCTTTGGAACGACCTCGTTCTGAGTTATAACGAAGAAGTTATGTGATTGGGAATTAAGCGTGTCGAATCGGAGTTAAGACTTAGAAAAATTTCTAGGGTTTTGGCTCGGCGCCGCAGCGCCGGCTAAGCTTGTAGAAGTGGCACTGCAGCACGAGCTCGGAGCCTCAGGTACTGTTAGTTGGTGCCGCAGTGTGAGAGATAACGAAGGGTTTGGCACCGCGACGCCAGACCAAGGGAAGAGAGAGACGTAGGTAGCGCCGCAGCGCAAGAGGAAGAAAGGGGCAAGGCGTCGCAGCGCCGTTGCAAGGCAAGGCCCAGAAATGAGACTTTATGTGCTCAATTACTGGGGGATGTGCAAAAAAGAATTATGAACATCTAGTGCACATAATGTAACACTTAATCAAGTGTTCTAAACCTTTATTAAAGGTTGAACGAAAAGATTAAAAGATAGAGAATGTAAGCGCTAGATTACGTAACCCAAGTCCGGGGACCGTAGTCGTAATGAACGAACGTGAGGGAATGTTATGGTTGTGATTTCTTAGACGTTGAGTAATGAAGGTCATTAATAACATTCCGATATTATGTCATGGTAATGAGAGATAAGTGTAAAGCGTATAGAAGCTGTGAATGCAACGTTGTTGCGATGAACGATCGGTCTTAGCATACAACAAACGGTATGACTTTGACATTAAGAAAAAATAATGAACATGGGGTTCACAGGATGGATAACGATGTAGAACAATTAAAACCTTGAGTGAAGGTTGAATGAGAGATTAAGAGACGAGCAACGTAAACGTGGAATACGTAAGCGATCCTCGTGAATCGTAATCTCGTCAGACGAACGTTCTAAGTGTACAGTGGTTGTATGACTTGAACGTTGATGAAGATAGTAAGGAAGATATGATTTATCGTAAGAAAGCTATAGTGAACGGTAATAAGAGTAATGAAGGTCCGAGTATGGGTCGGATAGAGAATGCTAGAATAAAGTAAGCATTAAACACTTTAACCAACGTAAGGGTTGAGTGTAAGTGAATATTAAACGGGCAGAACCTACACTCCGTGTATGGTTTGACCATAAGGTAATGAAGACTAAGATTTAGCCGTGAACAGTGAATGAAATGAATGGAAGACAATAACGTATAACGTTAAGAAGCTGAGTTAGTAGTTTTAACTTGGATAACATTCCGAGTCGAGTGAACCGGACGTGATAAGATAAGAATAAGGGATTGTAAAATGTTTCACGCTATGACCTCATAGTATTGACATTGAATGATCGCTCTGAGTTTATGAAGGACTGTATGACTTAGACGCTAAAGAATGACTCCTAAGGTATGTCATTTAGTTGCCAGAAAGCCGTAAGGAATATGAATTTGACTTAACGAACATTATAGTTTAATGGTTCGGATAAGTTAAGAGAAGTTAGGTTGTGGTACAATCGTAACCATTGATGGTTAACATATGGGAGCTGGGCTGAACAATTCCTTCAGAGAAAGAAGGTATATACAAAACTGGTAACCGATCTAACTCACTATGTGGGCAGTGTAGATGAGACGGGAACTTGTTTGTTGGTTGTTTATGGGAAACCACTCAGAGTACCATATGGACTACTAGTAGAGACACGATGTGTGCTGAGTTCTAGGAGAGTTATAAGAAGAAGATAAGAATGTAAATCATCAATGATGATGAACGTTTTGAGTAAGACATCTCCGAATGTCTTAAAGCCGTAAATTGGTAATGAAAGTTAGTCGCGTAAGCTTAAATTACAAGAACGCGAACATTAAGAAGTAAAGTTAAGTAAACCAATGCGTAAGTCAATTATATGACTAATTGGTATATGTGCTAGTTTCTTATGTGCTACATAGGAATTGGAATGAGCAGTTTAGCGTAAACTATGCGCTGTAGCTGTGCGTAAGGCAAGTTTTTCTAACTTCATTCATATTTTACATGAATGCTAGTTTCCTAAACTTCTCAGATGTTTAACTTGAGAAGTTTTGTATGTGCGCGAATGTGTGATATTTGTACAAAGTGGTAGAACGTATGAGGCCTTGTGCCATAATGTGAACACTTCAGTGTTTCTTTTAGATGAACTGTTCTGTGATTGAACTGTTCAATACAAGTATGTTCTGTTTATACATGAACCGTTATTGTTAAGTCTGTGCTAATGATTCTAGCCAGACATGATATGTATGGAAAAAGGTAGAAGAATTAACGTAGTGTAAAGAGCATGTGATGAATATTGTAAAATGATAGGAATCGAGACTATTCCTATTATTCAAGCTGCATAATAACCTTTGTTTGGTTATCGAAGTTCTGAAGAATATTTAAACTCTTGAAGTTGTTTGTTCAACTGTTATGGCTTGCTGGGCAATTGAATGCTCACACTTGCTTTAAATGAAAAACATTTTCAGCGAACGATGTTAGAGAGAACTTAAGGAACCCGTAAAGATCAAGCTGATCGGTATCCAGACGAAGTGCCATTTAGTATGTGAATGTGTGTGAAGAGAAAGTGAAGACTTGTAATATAGAGTGATAGAATTAAACTATAGACTAGTTTAATAAATGTTTATATATCCTTGGTGGCGGATGAAAGTCACTTATGTAAGATGTAAAGAGTAATGTAATTATCATTATTTGTAATGAAAGAGGTTTTAAGGTTTCGAGAACCTGAGATTTAAGAATGTATGTCATTATATTTAGCTATATAATGATGTGTGATTGGAAGGAGATGGGATCGTGGCACACGAAATCTGGATATGAAAGTAGATTGAATTTTTGGGCGTTACAGATTGGTATCAAAGCCATAGGTTATAACTCTTAGGTAAGAGTACCTAAGACTATAATCGTAGAGAGAAGGATAGGAAAATCGTGGAGATAAACGATTAAGGAAGAAGATCACCATGTGATTATAGTAAATCGTAGTAACAAATGAGCTATTAAACGATGAATAATTTATAGCTAATGCTATGAATGAATGGTACTACGAAGTAGTACGGGAATAAGAACTTAGATTGAGTTGAGAAGGATAGCATACGAATTAAAGAAAATTCGTATTAAGCAAAGAGAAATTTAGAAGTTATAAGATTTCAATTGAGGACTCATGTGATGGCTGAGTTGTACGAACCTTTGTTATGGGCAGAGGTTTGTTTTTGGTGTAACAACTACTCAGTTTATTACAGTGATAATCATTGGAATTGGTTGCGCTAATAAGATGTATATGATGAGAAGGTGAATCTTTTTTCATGTATATACTTGATAGGTAGAGAACGATAAGGTAGCTGCGAGTTCTTGAAACTCATACTTATGGTAAGTTCATGACTCATAATTATATGGTATATTTTTGAACGTCTCAGCGAATGGACACCTAAGGTCTGTCTGGATGTTCTTAAACTCATACTATTATGGAAAGTTCCTGAACTCATAATGTGTGGTAAGGTTATCGACTGTACTAAGGTATAGGAATGTTTAGAGTGAAAACAAAGTATTTTCAGTAGACTTAGCATTGAAGGTGCTAGAGAAGTTTAAGTATTGTCGCAGTAAGACAATGAAGGAAGATGGAGAATAGGATATTCCAAGTCATCTAGCTATGCTAGATTTCGAAGTTTATTAAAATCGTGCTGATAAGTACATTTTAAAAATAAAAGAAAGAATTGGTTCAACTTTTGGAACCAATGGATTTTAAAAGAGCTATTCTTTTTATGTCTATGCTAGTTCCTTCGGCTAGACAAAGTTGATTTAAAAATATCAAAAAGAATTTTTATATCATCCGTGCATTTGATGCAAGGGTGGTAAAAAGATGGAGTTGTTAATGCAATTGAACCTGGTGGGATGTGATCTTAGGATCAACAAACCACTATGGTAAAATGTATAATGACGAAGTCATAAACTAATGAAGTCCTCATTGTACTGTGAAGAGTACGGTATCCTGACGTCATAAAATGTTTTGATGTATTGCGAAAAGAATTTAAAGAAGTAGTCGATGTCAATTGAGTTGACTAGACGAATGTTTTAAGTTGATGTCCAATTTATTGGTATGGTCTAAGCTAATTGATTTGGCTAAGACAAATGATATGTCATGTTATAAGAAAATCGAGCTTTCTTTGAAAAAGATATGCCAAGCCAAATTGTTTTGGTACGGAATCTAATGATTAAGTCTGAGGTGAACATACCACAAAATTGGGATATACGATAGGTTGATCACCTACGTATGGAAAGAGGTAGTTTACCTTCTTTGTGATTGTAAACTTACTGTGAAAAGAAAGGTTTACGGCGAAAGGCTGTTTAACCTAGTAAAGAGTTCATGGTCAATTTGACCCCTTAGCAAAAGTATGAAATGTTTTAAAGGATATTTTATATTCCTCGCTATTCCTTCTACTTCATGATTCTTGATATGTTATGGAGGTTGGAATGATAGAAAGATAAGAAGTTCTTTGAAGAGAAGTTTAGAAGAAGTATAAGCTAAAATTTCGAGGATGAAATTCTGTAAAGAAGGGAAGAATGTGAGAACCCGGGTAAGGGTTTGGTTTTAAGAAATTTCGAGGATGAAATTTTTATAAGGAGGGAAGAATGTAACAACCTGGAATTTTGGATTATCCAGAATTTAGGTTTAAAGAATTAGTTATTAATAAAATGAATTTTTATTAATACTATTCTGTGCTAAGTGTTTATTAATTATTCTATAACCTTCGATGATTATAAGTCTGGAGTATTCTGGCTACGAGCTAGTTCAAGCGAGTAAGAATTTTCAAGACGAAAATAGAATTTTTCCGGGGAAAAAAATATTTCCGGGGAAAAATACAAAATAGGCACTATTCCCCAGTTTCTGCTCGGAGTTTTATTTTGAAATTCCGAGAAGTTATTGATCACGTAAAATGTTGAGACGTGATAGAATATTCAATAATATTTCAGTTATGGCAAAAACGAAGTTTTCGCCTGCGGACGTAAAATCTAAGGGTTAGAAAAAGTAATTTTCGAGAATTTTAATGAGTACATATAATAACTAGGGTTATTATACAAGAATAGTACGAAGATTAGTACGATGTATAATACGAATATCGTATGAACGATATACGAAGAGAATACAAGAATGGAATGCGTAAAATACGATTAGTCTTAATGGACTTTGAGTTCATGGACTTTGTAGAATCCAATTGGACTTGGATTATGTCAAGCCCAATGATTTGTGAGATCAAGCCCAAGATAAGC
This sequence comes from Panax notoginseng, assembly GCA_016801055.1. Lineage (NCBI taxonomy): Eukaryota > Viridiplantae > Streptophyta > Magnoliopsida > Apiales > Araliaceae > Panax > Panax notoginseng. The sequence goes on from CM029018.1 coordinate 114,771,389, forward strand.
CCAATAAGAATTAGGGTTAAGGCCCAAACCAAGAAAAGAAACCGCGGATCGAACCGATGGGTAAATGGATGGGTAAGAACCATTGGGGCAACCTATGGGATGACCCATGGGCATGTGGCCCGGCCACTTGGCCACCAAGTAAGGGTGGAGACCAAGTTTACCTGGTGGCTAAGTGTTGGAGGAGGTGGAAATAGTAAGGAGGTGGGGGTGAAATGACCAATTTGCCCTAAGCTTTGGTTTTCTATAAATAGGAAGCTAGATATCATTTTTTTAGGATTTTGAAAATCCTATAACTTGAGAGAGAGAGAGAGAGCTCGGATGAAGAGGGAGAAGGAAGAGATTGAGCATGAAGGCTCGGATCAAAAGTGATCGTGAAATAGAAAAGCTCGGAAATCACCGGCTTTGTATAACGGAAGAAGATTAAAGACGAACGGTAATCCGAACCATAGTTCTTCTAATTTTTTTCTTTAAGTTTTCTATGTTTAAAAAATAGCTTAAGGAGAATAAGAAGTAAAAGAAGTTAGGAATGATTTCATATGGTTGAAATCATGAGAAAATGAAGAAATAAGAGTTAGAAGTTTATTTTATAAATTTCTTAAGGAAGTATAAGATTCGTAAGGATTTTGAGCGATCCGAATGAATCTTATGAACGAGTAGGTGAAATAAGTAAGGAATGATGATCTATAACATCAAATTCCAAGAGAAAGTAGAATTGTAATCCAAAATATCGATTAAAACGAAGAACACGAAGAACGTTGTTGATGGACAAATTTAAAACCATCGTAGGATAATTGTTGTTGATGGACAAGTTTAAAACCATCGTAGGATAATTGTTATTGATGGACAAGCTTAAAACCATCGTGTATAAGTTAGTTGAATATTGCTTGGTTAGGAACGACAGAAACGTTCATGAAGAACGGATTAAAACATAGCTATAACGAAGTTATGGCGAAATTTTCGTAAAAGATGAATGAGAATTAGGAAGTTAGTAAATCAACCCAAACATGTATGGTTTCATAAGAAAGTAAGATAATATAGAAAACGTGAGTCGTGGACTCAAAAACAATCGAGTTCCGAGTTCGGATGACCGAATTACGGACGAACGAGCGAAGAACGTTAAAAGCATAAAAATGATCGAAGGGTGTAGATTAAGCCAATCGAATGGCAAGTTAATGGATTCAGAACAAATTTCTGTTCGAGGGGTATTGAAGTACGTAAGATAAGGAAGAGAATGGATTTGGAACGAACTCATTCTGAGTTATAATGAAGAAGTTATGAGATTGGGAAGTAAGCGTCTTGAATCGAAGTTATGACTTAGAAAAATTTCTAGGGTTTTGGCTCGGCGCCGCAGCGCCGGCTAAGCTTGCAGAAGTGGCGCCACAGTGCGAGCTCGGAGCCTCAGGTACTGTTAGTTGGCGCCGCAGCGCGAGTGTAATAACCGTGAATTTTAAGTCACTATAGATGTATGTACCTTATTAATATTTAAAACTTTGTGTTATACAGTGATTTAATATGTGACAACATATGTGAAGTGGTGCATGGGTCAATTAACATGTATGCTATAGTTATGGATATATACATTTATAGATTTCATTAAAAAAATGAAAGCTTCGTAACCTAATTATACATTAGGTGAGACAATTAAATAACCTAAAGGTTATGGTGTTAATGTGAGGTTAGTATTTAATATGTATACTAACTTAAGTGGATAATCTTATTTTTCAAGTGACTAATAATTTTAAACCTAATTCTTGTGAAACTAATTAGGTTATGAGCTAAAGTCACATGTATAGGTAATTAAATTTCATAAGATTAGGAATGGAAACCATAATTAAACAATTTGGGTAACATATATTAAAATTATTAGACTATGTTTATTGCATGACCCAAAACAATTAAAGGAGAAGCCCAAAAGAAATAAAATGCAATCCCAAACTTAGCCCACTTGATTAAGGGTATTTTAAACCTTTGATTTATCCAATTTATGCATTAAAATAAAAGTTAAATGAAGGAATTAGTGGGCATATATATGGCTGGCCACATTATCCTTTTAAGGCAACTAATTAAGCTAAGCAATGTCCATTTGTAGTAACTCTTACACAAAAGGACATGGTTGTCAAGCTCCCATTGGTTGCCACTTTATTAAGCATCCTTAATCATAATTAGACTAATTAAGGTGATAAGACAAAGCTTCTATCCATGGGTTAAAGAAAGTATGGGGGATAATAGCTAGATACACTAAGTGTATCTATATTTTTTGTAAGTATCCTTTTACTTCATCTTTTCATTTCATTTCATTTCTTCTCTCATTCTTCCTCTTAAAATTTCTCCCGAGCTAGCCACTTCTAGAGAGAGAAAGGAGAGAGAGCTTCGGCCATATATATTTAGAGAGAGGAGTGCTAGTTTGTTAATGCATCCAAAGTTCATAACTTACTTTGGTAAATCAAGGAAGGTTGTCATTAAATCAAGGTATAACCTAACCTTCATTTTCTTCTTCTACTTTATTTTTTTTTAGCTTGAGATTTGTTTGGCTTATGAACAAATACTCAAGATACCCTAGTCCTACATATCATCATGTATGGAACTAAGTATCTTGAGTGTTAGATCAAAGGCTTAGAGGAAGAATATGAGCATATGTTCTCCAAGGGTGAAAACTCTTATTTTTCTTCCACTAAATCTTATGTAACTCAAGTTTTACAACTTGGATTTGTGATCCGTCAAAGGGGGGTGCTAGATACATAAGTTATTTAGTAAAGCCAAGTGATAGCCCAAAAATCTAGCAAGTTTTGAAACCTTTGGACCTGAATTCCCCAAAACAACCCACTTGAAATGTTAAGGGTTCAAAAATCCTAAAATCGTTTCTGTCCCATTTTTCTTGGGCCTGTTTTGGACAGTTTCATGTCCCTTAAAAATCTTAGAAAATATCACAGAGGTACCTCGAGAAGTTATATACATGTAGGAAAAAGAACGGACACATTTCGAGTTATAAATTGTGCGTAATGACTATTTCTGTAAAGGACTCCTAGAACTTTACCGTCGAATATCTCACTGTGTATACACTGGAAAATTCCGAAATTTTTACAAAGGATTCATATATGTTAGGAGAGCATACCCTGAAAATTTCAGATTTTTCTGAGAAATTTTTTTTTTATTAAAAATGAAGCAAGATCCGAGTGTTTTGGGAACTTTAAAAATACTAGATCATTTTCTAAAATTCCAAAAAAAATTGGGGATCCTTGGGGTTCATATTCTATTAAAATACAGAAGCTGTGAATTTTTGGAATCCGTTTACTATTTTTCCTAAAAATGATTAAGTTATGAATAAAAGGAAATACATAGATAAATGATGTCTTTAATAAGAAAAATGTGATTTTTATGCTTGAATGCTCATAATATATTATATCATGACTATCTTAGAGCACTTTGATAATTTATGATAATAAATATTATTTATAACCTTTTATGGATATTAAATAAGAGGATTAATAAAGGGTGAACAATTAGAATAAATTGTTTATTAATCTAATAAATTATTAAAATATTATTATGATATTAATAATATTAGAATATGATATTGATAAGTAAATAAAAATATTAAGATTAAAATTTCTTTAAAATATTATTACATGGTTAATAATATTTTATTTAAGCATTGATAAATAATTAAAGTATTATTAAATGATTAATAATATTAGTAATGGAATAAGATATTATTAAATGATTTATAATATTAGTAAATAAATAAAATATTATTAAATGATTAATAATATTAGTAAATGAATAAAATATTTTTAAATGATTAATAATATTAAATGATTAATGATACTAAAGCATAAGTAAGATATTATTAAAGTAATAATATTAATTAAAATATTATTAAGATGTTAATAATATTAGTAAGCAAATGAAAATATTATTAGGGAACTAATAATACTAAGAGGTGAATTAAATATTATCAATATTAATAATATTATGTTGTTATTTAATAGTAACATTATCAAGACATGATAATGTTTATAAGAACTAAATGTAATGTATAATATTTATGTGATTACATAATCTAATGTTATACTATGACTAATTGAAAGATTAACTGCATAGTGGATATAAATTAATTGCGTAGTCGTAATCTACAGACGATGCAAGTGTCCTAACTCAAACTCGAGTTATTATTTTCAAAGCATGTTAGTGAATAATTATTGATGATTATTCACATCTATATTGATTATTGAAATTCGCACTTTGTGCAATTGAATTCCTGTTCTATTATTATTGAACTGTGAATTAAATTAAAGTTCTTTTATTTATAAACTGTTTATGAGATAGATCTATGCTAATTGTATCAGCTAGATCAAGCATGTTTAAAATTGTTAAATAAAATGTGTTTTAAAAAGCCGTTCTTATTAAATTGATATGATAAGAACTATTGACTAAGAAAAGGACGAATTTGATTAAGGCATGATATCGATGCTGGATTATTAAGTGTTTATGCATAAATCACGGGATATGAAAGGCTGATCCCCTTGAATACCAAAACTTATTAAGAGGTCCAGTTTAAATGACTGAGAACCTTGGCAAATGTTCATGGTTATTTAAAAACCACTCAGTTCATGTTATTCAATTATTCGAATATTCAATTGTTGATTATAAATTCATATTCCTTCACAATCTTATATTATTGTTGAACATTGAAAGCAAAACTTCTTTCCAGTCATGATATATCTCCCTTGTATATAAATTTGCTAAGCAAATTAGTTGCTTACCCTTGCTATATCATGACATTTATTTCAGCTAAGCCCGAAGGATCCAATACGAAAGACAAAGGCAAGGGCAAGATCCAGGAATAGTTTAGAATGAATATTAATTATTATTATCTGATGGAATTTCTTATGTAAACCTTTTGTAATATGAATGATGTGTTTCAGTTAAGGTTAAGAAGACCTTGGGACCATATTATGGAACTTTATTATAATGAACAATGTATGTTTATTATTTCGTAATAGTTATAGAATGCTTATGATGATGATAGATCGTGAGCACCGGATCTGAGGTTAGAGAACCTGGATTTGGGGGCGTCACAGGTTGGTATCAAAGCCATAGGTTATAAATATTAGGAATACGAAACCTAGGTTATAACCTTCGTAGAAAACTCTTATAGAGTATGTTATGAGATGGATTGTGAAAATTTATCGAGTTTGTGTTGTCCTAAATAAAATATTATTTCATTTTATCAATGAATATATTTTATTGTGGTACTGATGATGGTTTTATTATAGCTATTGTAGGATGTCTGACGAGCGCCAGGACAGTCACTTAGTAGATCAGGATCCCATTAAGCATGAGGTTCCAGAAGAAGCCCCTCATGGTCCTCTGATAGAGGATTTGTTGAGGAGAATTAGTCAATTGGAAGGAAGGGTGGGAGAACTGGAGGTTGAAAACCACACACTGCAGTTCACAGAAGGCCAATACAAGGAGGCAGCTTATCAAGCCCATATGGAGGTAGTCGACCAGAAGGGAAAGTTGGATGAGTCCCAGTTGTAAGTTGAGATGCTGAGGGTACAGCTAGAGCATGAAAAGGCAAAGTTCAGAGAGCTGAGCATAGAGCCTCTGGCGATGCGGGGCGAGTTTGACATGAAGATTGCAGACAAGATTCGTGTGGAGGAGGCATTGTATGAGTCAGCCCAGTGGGTGGACTAGTTGGAGATAACACTGTAGGCCTTGAAGGTCAGGGCCGAGACTTTAGGACTGGCGCTAGACGCAGCGTATGAGGGCCAGTGCAGTGGAACTAGGAGGGCATAGTTTGAGATAGGAGAGTCGAGCCGACTCGTTCAATGTAGAGTTATGGAGGGGTGGTTTCCCATGGAGCCTGTCCAGGTGACCCAGCAGGGCCACCAGTGATGATTATGCTATGGACTAGTTGTAGATAGATGCATTAGTACCCCTTTTGTGTAATAGGGTTTTATGTTGATGTAAACCTCAGCAAGTGTGATGTAGTAGGTAGTTAGGTAGTATCCCTATTTGTGTTTGTAGGGAAGTATCATTTTGAGTTAATCCCATCTTTTGTGTTTAAAATGTGATAGTAGTATTTATAAGAATATACCTGTATTAATCATGTGAGACACTGAAGATTGGTATATGAATATAAATGCATTATTATTATGATATGTGTTGGAAAAATTTAAATAGTAAATTGTCTATTTAATGTTATGTGAATCCAGTAGACTGATTTGGAAAATTTTCTTTAAAAACAAACTTAACCCACTAATTAGGGATAAAGACTTCCAAAATCTTGGTAATTTAAAACTCTCCCATAATGATCATATGATTGTTGAATACAGTAACGTGTTACATGCTAAGTACTTATATGATAATAAAACTCGAGTACTGTGTTAGAATTTTTTTTCACTAGATAATGCCGCCCTGGCGTGTCCTAAGGAACCAAGAGATCGAAGAGTCAGTTAATAATGCAGCGGGAGCTCAACCAAACCCAATGCAAGACTTTGTCAACATGATGGCGGAAGCCATGAGGAATCAAGCTCAACCTGGGGGAAATCAGGCGGAAAACCAATTAGCCAACTTTAAGGACTTCAAGGCAGTAGGACCGCCAGAATTTAGAGGAACAACAGACCCGATAGAGGCCCAGGCGTGGATGAAGGAGATTGAGAAGGCCTTCATTATTGCTAGGGTAGCAGAAGAACAGAAAACAATTTTTGCTACGTACTTAATGAAGGGTGAGGCTAACTATTGGTGGAAACCGACCAGAACAAAGCTGGGACTGGAATCGTGACTTGGGAAGCGTTCAAGAAGTTATTCTTTGAGAACTATTTCCTTGAGAGTACACAAGCGAGAATGGAGATTAAGTTTTTGGAATTGAAGCAGGAGAATATTTCAGTGTCAGAGTACGCCGCAAAGTTTAATGAATTGGCTAGATTCGATCCACATCAGGTAGACACGGAGGTGAGGAAAGCAAGAAGGTTTGAAAATGGATTAAAGTCGTGGATTTATTGTAAGGTAGCGGTTCTTCAAATCACGTCATTCTCAACTCTATTGGAGAAAGCTCTCATAGCGGAAGGTGGAAGCGAAGCGGTCTCAAAGTATAATCGGGAGAAGAACAAGAAGAAAGTGGAAGGTGGGAATCAGAATGTTAGCAGTGGCGGTAGAAACAATAAAAAGCAAAAATGGAGCAGTGGGGGTAGTAATTTGGAGATTCAGCAAGGAAGTGTGCAACAAAAGAAGTCAGTGTGTGGAAACTGTGGAAAGGGTCACTCGGGAGAGTGCTTGAAAGGAAAAACGGTATGTTATGCCTGTGGACAAGAAGGGCATACCTCACCCAATTGTTCTAAGGTGAAGAAGGGAGGTTGTTTTAACTGTGGTGAATTAGGACATCGAATCAAGGATTGCCCAAGGAAGAAAAGCACGGATGGCAGAAACGGTAACAGGGGCAATAACACTAAGACAACCAGTGGAGGACCAGCCCAACCAAACAAGCTGATAGCGAGGACATTCAATATGACAGTGCAAGATGCCGTGGCATCCAGGGAGGTGGTGTCAGGTTTAATTCCGATCAACGATATAAATGCCTATGTGTTATTCGATTCGGGAGCTTTATGTTCTTTTGTGTCTGATGATTTTTCTCAACGATTAAGTTTACCTCGTGAACTATTAGAACACCCAATGAGTGTAGAAGTAGCAAACAAAGAAATTATCCCTGTAGACTACATACATAGGAATTATTGTGCTGATGTAAGAGGGTTTAAGCTTAACGTGAATTTGATACCGATTCGTCTTGGAGAGTTTGATGTAATCCTCGGGATGGATTGGTTATCAAGTCACGGGGTGGTCATTGACTGTAAGAAAAAGTGTGTACTCCTAAAGACTCCGAATAAGTCAAAGGTGGTATTTCATGGCAGTAAATCGCCGAGACAATCTTGTTGTCTGATGATGATGCAAGCAAAAAAGTTGCTTAGGAAAGGTTGTATAGGTTACTTGCCTTCACGTTGTGGATACCCGCAGAGTCGAGGGTGAACTGGGTCAAATACCTATTGTAAGGGAATTCGTTGACGTCTTCCCAGATGAGATTTCAGGATTGCCACCAGATAGAGAGATAGAGTTTGTTATCGATTTAGCACTAGGGACATCACCGGTATACAAAGCACCATATCGTATGGCTCCAATACAAATGAAGGAACTGATGATTCAACTACAAGAATTATTAGATAAGGGATACATTCGACCGAGCGTATTACCGTGGGGAGCACCAGTCTTATTCGTAAAGAAGAAGGATGGGTCGTTAAGGCATTGTATCGACTACCGGGAATTGAACAAGGTCACAATTAAGAATAAGTACCTGTTGCCCAGGATCGACAGTTGAAGGGGGCGAAATATTTTTCAAAAATCGACTTGAGGACCGGTTATCACCAACTGAAGGTGAGGCAGGAGGATGTTCCAAAGACGGCATTCAGAACTCGGTATGGACACTTTGAGTTTTTGGTAATGTCTTTTAGGTTGACGAATGCGCCAACAGCATTCGTGGACTTGATGAACAAAGTGTTTAAACAGTATTTGGATAAGTTTGTAGTCGTGTTCATCGATGACATTCTGGTATATTCAGAGAAAGAGGAAGAGCACGCTGAACATCTAAGGATAGTGTTGGAGATGTTAAGGAGGGAGAAGTTGTATGCAAAGTTCTCGAAGTGTGAATTTTAGTTACGGAGAGTGCAGTGTTTGGGTCACGTTATCGACAAGGATGGTGTTTCGGTAGATCTAGCAAAGGTAGAAGCGGTTATCAACTGGGAACAGCCAAAGACGCCGACAGAAATTAGGAGTTTCTTGGGATTAGCAGGATACTATCGGAGATTCATCTAAGATTTTTCAAAGATAGCATCACCATTGACCAACCTTACTAGAAAGGCAGTGAAGTTCGTTTGGACGGAGAAATGTGAAGAGAGTTTCATGGAATTAAAGAAGAGGCTCAGTCAGGCACCTGTGTTGACTTTACCAGACAACACAGGAGGATTTGTAGTGTATAGTGATGCGTCACACAAGGGTCTTGGCTGTGTACTGATGCAGCATGGCAAGGTCATTACGTACACTTCATGTCAGCTGAAGGACTATGAGAAGGGTTATCCGACTCATGACCTGGAATTAGCAGCAGTAGTTTTTGCCTTGAAGATTTGGAGGCACTATTTGTATGGCGAGAAGTGTGAAATATATACTGATCACAAGAGTCTGAACTATATCTTCACGTAGAAAGAGCTAAATATGAGGTAGCGTCGATGGCTAGAATTGATCAAGGATTATGATTGTAAGATTTTGTACCATCTAGGAAAAGCAAATGTAGTGGCAGATGCCATGAGCAGAAAAGGCAGGGAGAAGTTACTAAAGTTGACCATGCAAGAGGAATTGGTGAAAGATTTTGAACGACTTGACTTAGAGGTTAAGTATCCGATGGAGACCAACGAGAAATTATTTACAATGACAACGAGCCCGACTTTATTAGATAAGGTTAAAGAGGCTCAAGAGAAGGATGAAGATTGCGACACCATCAATAAGCGGTTAGGTAAAGGGGATGAATTAACATACAAGATTGATGGCACCGGACTACTGAGATTCGAAGGGCGAATTTGGGTACCGTTAGTACTAGAACTAAGAGAAGAGATTTTGTAAGAAGCGCACAATACGAGGTACTCGATACACCCAGGAAGCACAAAAATGTATCAAGACTTGCGTCAATACTTTTGGTGGCCAAACATGAAGAGAGAGGTTGCAAAATGCGTCAACAGATGTCTAACTTGTCAGAGAGTCAAGGCAGAGCATCAACGACCGAGTGGATTACTACAGCCTTTAGAGATTCCAGAGTGGAAGTGGGAGCACATCACGATGGATTTTGTGATGGGACTTTCAGTAACACAAAAAGGATACGACGCCATATAGGTGATTGTAGATCGTCTTACGAAGTCGGCCCACTTCTTGCCTATCAAGATCAGGTATAGTTTGGACCAGCTAGCCAAATTGTATATCAAAGAAATTATCTCGAGACATGGCGTACCAGTATCTATTATGTCAGATAGAGATCCGCGATTCACGTCAAACTTCTAGAAGAGTCTTCAGGAAAAAATGGGGACGTATCTACGGATGAGCACTGCGTATCATCCGCAAACCGATGGGTAAAGCAAGAGAACAATTTAAACACTTGAAGACATGCTCAGAGCTTATGTGATGGACTTCAAGGGTAGCTGGGAGGATCATATTCCATTAGTAGAGTTCGTATACAACAATAACTATCACGCCAGCATCGGAATGCCGCCGTACGAAGCACTATATGGAAGGAAATGTAGAACGCCCTGATGTTGGGATGAAGTGGGTGAACGTCGACTGTTGGGACCAGAACTGGTGCAGCAGACTATAGAGATCATAAAGGTGATAAGACCCCGACTGGTAGCAGCTCAAGATCACCTGAAGAAGTATGCAAACTTACATCGCCAGAAGAGAGATTTTGAGGTGGGAAGCCATGCATTTTTAAAAGTATCTCCCTGGAAAGGAAAGATAAGGTTTAGAAAGAAAGGTGAACTGAGTCCAAGATTTATTGGACCTTTCGAGATCTTGAGAAAAATAGGCGAAGTGGCGTACGAGATAGCTCTACCTCCTGAACTGGAACATATTCATAATGTGTTTCATGTGTCAGTGCTACGACCATACAAGCCTGATTACAAACACGTGATATCGTACGAGCCAATTCAGGTCGAAAAGGATTTGTCGTACGAAGAAATTCCAGTTAAAATTTTAGATAGAAAAGAACAGAAATTGCGAAATAAGGTTATACATTCTGTAAAGGTTCTTTGGAGGAACCACAATGCTGAAGAAGCTATGTGGAAACTCGAAGAAAGGATGAGAGAAAATTATCCACATCTGTTTGAGGAACTCTATAAGTAATTCCGGGGACAGACTTCATATAAGGGGGGGATGATGTAATAACCGTGAATTTTAAGTCACTATAGATGTATGTACATTATTAATATTTAAAACTTTGTGTTATACAGTGATTTAATATGTGACAACATATGTGAAGTGGTGTATGGGTCAATTAACATGTATGCTATAGTTATGGATATATACATTTATAGATTTCATTTAAAAAATGAAAGCTTCGTAACCTAATTATACATTATGTGAGACAATTAAATAACCTAAGGGTGATGGTGTTAATGAGAGATTAATATTTAATATGTATACTAACTTAAGTAGATAATCTTATTTTTCAAGTGACTAATAATTTTAAACCTAATTCTTGTGAAACTAATTAGGTTACGAGTTAAAGTCAAACGTATATGTAATTAAATTTCATAAGATTAGGAATGGAAACCATAAATAAACAATTTGGATAACATATATTAAAATTGTTAGACTATGTTTATTGCATGGCCCAAAACAATTAAAGGAGAAGCCCAAAAGAAATAAAATGTAAGCCCAAACTTAGCCCACTAGATTAAGGGTACTTTAGACCTTTGATTTATCTAATTTATGCATTAAAATAAAAGCTAAATGAAGGAATTAGGGGGCATATATATGGCTGTCCGCATTAGCCTTTTAAGGCAACTAATTAAGCTAAGCAATGTCCATTTGTAGTAACTCTTACACAAAAGGACATGGTTGTCAAGCTCCATTGGTTGCCACTTTATTAAGCATCCTTAATCATAATTAGACTAATTAAGGTGATAAGACAAAGCTTATATCCATGGTTATTTAGTAAACCTAAGTGATAGCCCACAAATCTAGCAAGTTTTGAAACCTTTGGAACTGATTTCCCCAAAACAGCCCACTTGGAATGTTAATGGTTCAAAAATCCTAAAATAGTTTCTATCCTGTTTTTCTTGGGTTTGTTTTGGACAATTTCATGTCCTTTAAAAATCTTAGAAAAAATTACATAGGTACCTTGAGAAGTTATCTACTGGTAGAAAAAAGAACGGACACGTTTCGAGTTATAGATTGTGCGTAATGACTATTTCGGTAAAGGACTCCTAAAACTTTACCGTCGAATATCTCACTGTGTATACACTGAAAAATTCCAAAATTTTTGCAGTAGATTCATATATGTTAGGAGAGCATACCCTGAAAATTATAGATGTTTATGAGCAAAACTCAATTTATTAAAAATGAAACAAGATCCGAGTGTTTTGGGAACTTTAAAAATAGTAGATCATTTTCTAAAATTCCAGAAAAATTTGGGGATCCTTGTGGGTTCATATTCTGTCAAAATACAGAAGCTGCAAATTTTTGGAATCAATTTACTATTTTTCCTAAAAATGATTAAGTTATGAATAAAAGAAAATAAATAGTTAAATGATGTATTTAATAAGAAAAATATGATTTTTATGCTTGAATACTCATAATATATCATATCATGACTGTCTTAGAGCACTTTGGTAATTTATGATAATAAATATTATTTATGACCTTTTATGGATATTAAATAAGAGGTTTAATAAAGGGTGAACAATTAGAATAAATTGTTTATTAATTCAATAAATTATTAAAATATTATTATGATATTAATAATATTAGAATATGATATTGATAAGTAAATAAAAATATTAAGATTAAAATTTCTTTAAAATATTATTACATGGTTAATAATATTTGATTTAAGCATTGATAAATGATTAAAGTATTATTAAATAATTAATAATATTAGTAATGGAATAAGATATTATTAAATGATTAATAATATTAGTAAATGAATAAAATATTATTAAATGATTAATAATATTAGTAAATAAATAAAATATTTTTAAATGATTAATAATATTAAATGATTAATGATACTAAAGCATAAGTAAGATATTATTAAAGTAATAATATTAATTAAAATATTATTAAGAGGATTAATAATATTAGTAAGGTATTAAAATATTATTAAGATGTTAATGATATTAGTAAGCAAATGAAAGTATTATTAGGGGACTAATAATACTAAGAGGTGAATTAAATATTATCAAGATTAATAATATTATGTTGTTATTTAATAGTAACATTATCAAGACATGATAATATTTATAAGAACTAAATGTAATGTATAATATTTATGTGATTACATAATCTAATGTTATATCATGACTAATTGAAAGAATAACTATAGGTCTCTCAAAGGAATATAATTTAACTGAATAGTGGATATAAATTAATTGCGTAGCCGTAATCTACAGACGAGGCAAGTGTCCTAACTCAAACTCGAGTTATTATTTTCAAAGCATGTTAGTGAATAATTATTGATGATTATTCACATCTATATTGATTATTAAAATTCGCACTTTGTGCAATTGAATTCCTATTCTATTATTATTGAACTGTGAATTAAATTAAAGTTCTTTTATTTATGAACTGTTTATGAGATAGATCTATGCTAATTGTATCAGCTAGATCAAGCATGTTTAAATTTGTTAAATCAAATGTGTTTTAAAATGTTGTTCTTATTAAATTGATATGATAAGAACTCTTGACTGAGAAAAGGACGAATTTGATTAAGGCATGATATCGATGCTGGATTATTAAGTGTTTATACATAAATCACGGGGTATGAAAGGCTGATCCCCTTGAATACTAAAACTTATTAAGAGGTCCAGTTTAAATGATTGAGAACCTTGGCAAATGTTCATGGTTATTTCAAAACCACTTAGTTCATGTTATTCAATTATTCGAATATTCAATTGTTGATTATAAATTCATGTTCCTTCACAATCTTATATTATTGTTGAATATTGAAAGCAAAACTTCTTTCCAGTCATGATATATCTCCCTTGTATATAAATTTGCTAAGAAAATTAGTTGCTTACCCTTGCTATATCATGACATTTATTTCAGCTAAGCCCGAAGGATCCAATACGAAAGACAAAGGCAAGGGCAAGATCTAGGAATAGTTTAGAATGAATATTAATTATTATTTACTGATGGAATTTCTTATGTAAACCTTTTGTAATATGAATGGTGTGTTTATGTTAAGGTTAAGAAGACCTTGGGACCATATTATGGCACTTTATTATAATGAACAATGTATGTTTATTATTTTGTAATAGTTATAGCATGCTTATGATGATGATAGATCGTGAGCACTGAATCTAAGGTTAGAGAACCTGTATTTGGGGGCGTCACAGCGAGATATAACGAAGGGTTTGGCGCCGCGGTGCCAGACCAAGGGAAGAGAGAAACGTAGGTAGCGTCGCAGTGCGAGAGGAAGAAAGGGGCACGGCGCCGCAGCGCCGGTGCAAGGCAAGGCCCAGAAATGAGACTTTATGTGCTCAATTACTGGGGGATGTGCAAGAAAGAATTATGAACATCTAGTTCAAATAATGTAACACTTAATCAAGTGTTCTAAACCTTTATTAAAGGTTGAACGAAAAGATTAAAAGATAGAGAATGTAAGCGCTAGATTACGTAACAGATATTTGGGGACTGTAGTCGTAATGAACGAACGTGAGGGATTGCTATTGTTGTGATTCCTTAGACGTTGAGTGATGAAGGTCATGAATAACATTTCAATGTTATGTCATGGTAATGAGAGATAAGTGTAAAGCGTATAGACGTTGTGAATGCAACATTGTTGTGATGAACGGTCGGTCTTAGCATACAACGAACGATATGACTTCGACATTAAGAAAGAATAATGAACATGGGGTTCACGGGATGGATAACGATGTAGAGCAACTAAAACCTTGAGTGAAGGTTGAATGAGAGATTAAGAGACGAGCAACGTAAACTTGGAATACGTAAGCGATCCTCGTGAATCGTAATCGCGTCGGATGAATGTTCCAAATGTACAGTGGTTGTATGACTTGGACGTTGATGAAGGTAGTAAGGAAGATATGATTTATCGTAAGAAAGCCGTAGCGAACGGTAATAAGAATAATGAAGGTCCGAGTATGGGTCGGATAGAGAATGTTAGAATAAAGTAAGCATTAAACACTTTAACCAACGTAAGGGTTGAATGTAAGTTAATATTAAACGGGCAGAACCTACACTCCGTGTATGGTTTGACCGTAAGGTAATGAAGACTAAGATTTAGCCATGAACGGTGAAGGAAATGAATAGAAGATAATAACGTATAACGTTAAGAAGCTGAGTTAGTAGTTTTAACTTGGATAACGTTCCGAGTCGAGTGAACCAGACAAGGTAAGATAAAGAATAAGGGATTATAAAATGTTTCACGCTATGACCTCATAGTATTGACATTGAATGATAGCTCTGAGTTTACGAAGGACTGTATGACTTAGACGATAAAGAATGAATCCTGGGGTATGGCATTTAGTTGCCAGAAAGCCGTAAAGAATATGAATTTGACTTAACGAATATTATAGTTTAATGGTTCGGATAAGTTAAGAGAAGTTAGGTTGTGGTACAATCGTAACCTTTGATGGTTGACATATGGGAGCTGGGCTGAACAATTCCTTCAGAGAGCGAAGGTATATACAAAACTGGCAACCGATCTAACTCACTGTGTAGGTAGTGTAGATGAGACTGGAACTTGTTTGTTGGTTGTTTGTGGGAAACCACTCAGAGTACCATATGGACTACTAGCAGAGACACGATGCATGCTAAGTCCTAGGAGAGTTATAAGAAGAAGATAAGAATGTAAATCATCAATGATGATTAACGTTTTGAGTAAGACATCTCCGAATGTCATAAAGTCGTAAACTGGTAATAAAAGTTAGTTATGCAAGCTTAAATTATAAGAACGCGAACCTTAAGAAGTAAGGTTAAGTAAACCAATGCGTAAGTCAAGTATATGACAAATTGGTATACTTGCTAGTTTCTTATGTACTACATAGGAATTGGAATGAGCAGTTCAGCGTAAGCTATAAGCTGTAGCTGTGCGTAAGGCAAGTTTTTCTAACTTCATTCATATTTTACATGAATGCTAGTTTCTTAAACTTCTCAGATGTTGAACTTGAGAAGTTTTGTATGTGCGCGAATGTGTGATATTTGTACAAAGTGGTAGAACGTATGAGGCTTTGTGCCACAATGTGAACACTTCGGTGTTTCTTTGAGATGAACTGTTCTGTGATTGAACTGTTCAATACAAGTATGTTCTGTTTATACATGAACCGTTATTGTTAAGTCTATGCTAATGATTCTAGCTAGACAGAATATGTATGGAAAAAGGTAGAAGAATGAAAGTAGTGTAAAGAGTATGTGATGAATGTTGTAAAATGATAGGAATCAAGACTATTCCTATTATTCAAGCTGCTTCATAACCTTTGTTCGTTTATCGAAGTTTTGAAGAATGTTTAAACTCTTGAAGTTATTTGTTCAACTGTTATGACTTGCTGGGCAATTAAATGATCACACTTGCTTTAAATGAAAAATATTTTCAGCGAATGATGTTAGAAAGAACTTAAGGATCCCATAAAGATCAAGCTGATCGGTATCTAGACGAAGTGCCATTCAGTATGTGAATGTGCGTGAAGAGCAGGTGAAGACTTGTAATATATAGTGATAGAATTAAACTATAGATTAGTTTAATGAATGTTTATGTATCCTTGGTGGTCGATGAAAGTCACTTGTGCAAGATGTAAAGAATAATGTAATTATCATTATTTATAATGA
Organism: Panax notoginseng; assembly: GCA_016801055.1. NCBI lineage: Eukaryota > Viridiplantae > Streptophyta > Magnoliopsida > Apiales > Araliaceae > Panax > Panax notoginseng. Next base: position 114,787,985 of record CM029018.1, read on the forward strand.
AAGAGGTTTTAAGGTTTCGAGAACCTGGGATTTGTGAATGTATGTCATTATATATAGCTATATAGTGATGTGTGTTTGGAAGGAGATGGGATCGTGACACACGGAATTCAGATGTGAAAGTAGACCGAATTTCAGGGCGTTACAGGTTGCCTCATGGGTTTTTCTCACCCGGTGCCCCATCGGTTCGATCCACGGGTCTGGTTCTTGGTTCGGGCTTAAGTTTAATTACTTTGGGCCTAACATTGGGCTTTCATTACTTACCTTTTGGGCTTTAACATAATTTCATTTGGGCTTGCCAAATACACAACCCAATTCCTACACAAATCCTATTAGTCCATTACAATTGGATTAAAGCTTCTAACGTATAATTCTCGTATTCTTTTCGTATACTAGTTCGTATAATCATTCATCATATACGTTATGTCATCTTTTATATATACTTGTACAATACTTCGTATCATACTCGTATTCATTTCTTCGTATAATACTTTCTTATTATAAAATTGTCATTCATTCAAATCTTTACTTTCCTTAACATTCTCGAACTTAGTACGCTGACGAAAAATTGTCTTTGTCATAACTGAATTATTATTACATAATCCATCCTTCCTTATTATTCTGTCATTACGTAAATTTCGAAAGTTCAAAAATAATTCTCAAGCATAAATGGATGAATAGTGTTTTTCAAAAAATTTCTCAATTTTTTTTTATTTTCATCTTGGAAACTCAAACACCTTAATTATATCATGTAGCCAAAATACTACGATTTTATGCCACTTTTAGGTTATAGAACAACCTTCATCTCGTTTGCTCATTATTGTCACGCCCTGAAATTCGGTCTACCTTCACTCCTGGATTTCGTGCATCACGAGTACATCTTCTTCCTTAACATACATCATTATATATTAAATATAACAACATACATTCTCAAATCCTAGGTTCTATTACCTTATAACCTCGTTCATTACAAATAGTGATAATTACATTATTCTTTCTATCTTACAAGAGTGACTTTTATCCGCCACCAAGGATACATAACAATTCATTAACTAATCTTCATTACAAGTCCTGGCTTGATCTTCACGCTCATTCATATACTGAATGGAACTTCTCCTGGATATCGATCAGCTTAATCTTTACAGGATCCTTAATTTCTTCTATTCGTACGCTGAAAATGTTTTTCATTTAAAGCAAGTGTGAGCATTCAATTTCCCAGCAAGTCATAGCAGTTGAATAAATAACTTCAAGAATTTAAACATTCTTTTAAGACTTCAATAATCGAACAAAGGTTATGAAGCAGCTTGAATAATAGGAATAATCCCGATTCCTATCATTTTAAAACATTAGTCACATTCACTTTGAAATACTTTCTTTCTTCTCCCTTTTCCATACACATCTTGTCTGGCTAGAATCATTAGCACAAACCTAACAATAACGGTTCATGTATAAACAGAACATTCTCATATTAAACAGTTCAATCACAGAATAGTTCATCTCAACAAAACACTAAAGTGTTCAAATTGTGGCACAAGGCCTCATACATTCTACCACCTTATACATTTATCGCACACATGCACATAGATAAAACTTCTCATGTTCAACATCTGAGAAGTTTAAGAAACTAACATTCATATCAAACATGAATGAAGTTAGAAAACTTGCCTTACGCACAGCTACAGCTTACGCTGAACTGCTTATTCCAAATCTACATGCACCAATTAGTCAAATACTTGAATTACGTATTGGTTTACTTAACTTTACTTCTTAGAGTTCGTGCTCTTGTAATTTAAGTTTACGCAACCAACTTCCTTTACCGTTTTACGGCGTTACGACATACGGAGATGTCATACTCATACGATCATCATCTTTGATGATTTACATTCTTATCTTCTTCTTATTACTCTTCTAGGACTCAGTACACATCGCATCTCTGCTAGTAGTCCATATGGTACTCTGAGTGGTTTCCCACAAGCAACCAACAAACAAGTTCCCGTCTTGCCTACACTGTCTTTCACAGTGGGTTAGATCGGTTGCCAGTTTTGTATATACCTCCGCTCTCTGAAGGAATTGTTTAGCCCAGCTCCCATATGTCAACCATTAAAGATTACGATTGTACCACAACCTAAACTTTATCTTAACTTATCTGAACCATTAAACTATAATGTTTGTTAAGTCAATTCTTATTCCTTATGGTTTTTTGGCAACTAAATGTTATACCTTAGGATTCATTTCTTATCGTTTAAGTCATACAGTCTTTTGTATACTCAGCACGATCATTCAATGTCAATACTATGTGTTCATAGCATTAAGCATTTTACATTACCTTATTCATATCTTATAACGTATAGTTCATTCGACTCGAAATGTTATCCAAGTTATAATCATTAACTCGACTTCTTAACGTTATACGTCATTGTCTTTAACTTAGTTTTTTCACCGTTTATAGGTTTAATCCTCATTCTTCAGTACATTACAGTCAAACTATACATGGGGTGTAGGTTCTACCCGTTTAATATTCACGTACACTCAACCTTACGTCGGCTAAATTGTTTAATAATTACATTCATTCTAGCATTCTCTATCTGACTCACATTCGGACTTTCATTAATCTTGTTACCATTCATTCCAGCTTTCTTGATAATTCATATCTTACATACTACTTTCATCAACGTCTAAGTCATACAACCAATGTATACTTAGAACGTTCGTTCGATGCGAATACGATTCATGAGGATCATTTACGTATTCTGCATTCACGTTGCTCGATTCTTAATCATTCGTTCAACCTTTACACAAGATTTTAATAACTTTCATTCGTTATTCATTACATGAACCCCACGTTCATTATTCTTTCTTAGTGTCAAAGCCATACGATTTATTGCATGCTAAGACCGATCGTTCATTGTAACTGCGTTGCGTTTACATTCATTACATTCTCTGTCTTTTAATCTTTCCGTTCAACCTTCATTAAAGGTTTAAATTCACTTTTTTAAGTGTTACATTACGTGAACTTTATGTTCTGAATCATTCATTATACTCCCCCTAGGAATTGAGCAATAAAACTCTCTTCACTAGGTTTCGTCCTGCACCGGGGCTGCGGCGCTGGTTCCCTTCTTTCTCCTCGCGCTGCAGCGCGAGTCTCCATTACTCTCTTCTCTGGTCTGGCACTGCTATTCCAAATCCTTCACTAACTCTCGCGCTGCAGTGCCACTTACCAGTACTGATGGCTTGGGTTAGCGCTGCGACACCGCCTCCCAAGGCTTAGCTGGAGCTGCGGCGCCAAGCATCAAACCTAGAAAAATTTTCTAAGTCTTTTACATGCTTGAGACGCTGACTTCGTAATCTCATAACTTCTTCGCTATAACTCGAAACGAGGTCTTTCCAAGGCCATTCTCTTCCTTATCTTACATACTTCAATTTCCCTTGGACAGAAATTCATTCTGAATCTGTTAACATGCCATTCAATTAGCTTAAATTCCATCATTTGTTCGTTTTATGTTATTAACGTTCTTCGTCCGTTCGTCCAAAATTCGGTCATCTGAACTCGGAACTCTAGTCCACGACTCACATTTTCTACGTTCTCTTACATTCTTATGAAACCCTATACATTCGGGTTCATTTACATACTTTCTACTTCTTATTCGTCTTTTATGAAATTTTGCCATAACTTTGTTATAGCTTAGTTTAATCCGTTCTTTACGAATGTTTCTACCATTCCTAACCAAGCAATAAGCAACTAACTTATACACGATAGTTTTAAACTTGTCCATCAACAACAAGTTATACTACGATGGTTTTAAATTTGTCCATCAACAATGTTCTTCGTGTTTTTCGCATTCTTCATTCGTTCTTCATTTTTAATCGATATTTTGATTACGATTTTACTTTTTCTTAGAATTTGATGTTATAAAACACCATTCCTTACTTCTTACACCGAATTGTTCATATGATTCATTCGGATCATTAAAATTCATTACAAATCTTATACTTCCTTAAGAAATTTATAAACTAAACTTCTAATTCTTATTTCTTCGTTTCTCATGATTTCAACCGTATGATATCATTCTTAACAGTTTTTACTTCTTATTCTCATTAAGCTATGTTTTAAACATAAAAAACTTAAAGAAAATTAACTTAAAGGTTAGGTTTTTAATGCATTTCTTCTTTAGTCTCCTCCCGTTGGACAAAGTTTGCTCTCGAGCTAGATTTTCCTCTTCCTTTCTCATCTCATCCGACTTCTCTCTCTCTCTCTCTCTAGTGTTGGTGATTTTCAAAATCACCAACAAATAAGCTTAAGCTCTCCTTTTATAGAAAATCAAAGCTAGGGGCAAAATAGTCATTTCGCCCCCAAAGTTACTATTCCCACCTCCTTTCTCCACCTCCTTTCTATTCACGAAACTTCCATTGGAAGCTTCGTGCTTCCGTCTTACGAAATTCGTCCGACAGTTTTAAAAACTACGATTCTCATAATATAAATATTTTTGGATATTTCGTCTTTCCTCTACAGATTAACTTTTACGCATTCTTCAGAACTCCGAAAAACTGAAAAATACATTTTGATGTTAAGCATTTTCCTTCCCTTTTTCCCCTAACGTAGCTAAATGAATGAAAAGTACATAACAATATTTTTCGTCGTTTTTATTTCGTCGGATTTTTGCACGTTTTTTGAGAAAAACTTTTATCGGCTTTCTTAACTTTTCACGATATATTATCGTCAATGTAACGACCGAGAAATTAAGATCCTTTGTAAAATACTTGAAAGAATTAAATAATGAATAAAATAATATTATTTGTTATTATTATGTGTTAATAAGATGTATGTTGTTCTATAACCTAGAAAGGAACATCGTAGTATTTGAACCACGTGAAGGAATTAAAGTGTTTGAATTTCCAAGACGAAAATAAAAGTTTTTCGAGAAAGTTTTTGAAAAACACTATTCACCATTTACCGCTCAGGAATTATTTTTGAACTTCCTAGAAATACGTAACATTATAATATCGAGGCGAGATGGATTATGTAATAATAATCTAAGTATGGAAAACACAAAATTTCGCATGCGGACTTAATTCAAGAATGTTTATTATTAATTTCTAATGGAATGGAATAATGAATCTTGTATGAAGAATAAGTCCAATAAGATTAAAGGTATAAACCTATTTGGGGTTAATATTTAGCCCAAGTGTTTAATCCTATAAAAACCAAACTATATTAAAGCAAGCCCAAAAGATAAGTTAATTAGATTAAGAACTAAGCCCAAATGATGATCCACTAGTGAATATGATCCATATGTCAACCCATGGGTAAAGTAGTGGGCAAGAACTTTATGTGATGCCCAAGTACTTTATGTGAGGATCAAGTGTTGTGATGAGCAAAAAAGATGAGTGGCTAGCAAGTTTACTTAGTGGTTAAGTAGATGAATAGTAAGGAGGTTTAGTAAGGAGGTGGAAGGTATTAATGACCAAAGTGCCCTAGCTTTGAAAGCTCTATAAATAGCAAGTTAGATTTTCATTATTTAGCTTATTCAAATTTCACCAACAACTTCTAAGATAAGTAACTTATTTGGTAGAGAGAATAAGCAATTGTAAGCTCAACCTTCCATTGTTAGATTTCTAAAAGAAGAAGAAGTTAGTCTTCAAAGGTAATGATCTCATAATCCTATATTCTTCCATCTCTACCATATTAGTTTGATAAGAAAAGGGAAATCTAATGAACTTATATGCTAAGAACATATGAGAAGTGGATAAGCAATGAACTTAAGCCGAATAAGTTATGAATAAGTAACTTGAACCTAAGCAAGTCATAAGCTTATAAAGAATATTAAAGAATTTATTTAGTTATGAACTTATAAGAAATAAGCCATAACCTAATGTGAATATAAACTGTTGTATCATGTAAGTTGAGATGTCTAGTTAATGAAATAAACGCAAGTGGAATGATGAACAAATCACTAGTAATGAAGTTTTGCCGGAACTCACACGATTGGACGATAATCGTCGAATTCGTTAAAATCTCGGAATGGAAGTCATATTTTTTGTTTGAACTTGGAAACATTGGTTTTCGATGGAGACAAGTCGTATTTGGCAATATAGAGTTGTGGACTCGAAAATGACCAGATTCCGACTTAGAACGAAGAAACGAGTGTTAAACGTTCACTAACGTTTATCGTTTTCGTTAAAAATGGACTAATACGTAAACTTTTAGCAAATTAAGTCAAATAGATACAATTCTTGCATGAACACATAGAGTATATAATTTGTGAACAGTAGGATCTTGAACGAGATAATTCGGACTTATAACGAAGAAGTTACGAGCCCGGGAGTTTCACAAAAAGTAAAGTCTGTCAAAAATTTTCTGGTGCACAGAGCTGGCGCCGCGGTGCCAGCCCAAGGGAAAATTACCCGCACCGTAGCGCCGAGAATGGTCGGGTGATGCCACAACCGACTAAAGAGTCGATGTAATATCCCGAGTGTTTTTGATAGCGATCCTTAGAAAAGAAAATGAATGGGTAAAAAGATATATAATACTCATAATATAATTGAGTTCAAGTGAAAGTTATGAAACGAAACCTAGAATTTGTTAAAGTAAGGAATGTTGTATGAAATATAAAATCTATATTTAGATGAAATGATGAAAGATTTCTCTAAGTTATGTGTTTAATTTATGTCTTCGATTCTGGAGACAGAATCTTTGTAAGTAGGGAAGATTGTAACGAATGAATTATTGAGTCGTGATTTTGGGGGCAGAATCCTTTTAAGAGGGGAAAGATGTGACAACCGAGATTTTTGTAAATTAAATTAAATATTTATTAAATTGAATAAATATTTTTTGATGAATTAATTATTAGATTAAATAATTAATTAATGAAATTATGGTAGATTAATGTAATTATATGTGTTATATTTATTAAATTAATGCGGAGAATATTGAATATTCAAGTATGTATTTATGTGAGCTTATTGTATTAAAAGATATATCTAATAAGCCTAATGTTATTTTAATTAATTATTAATTAGAGAGTTAATAATTTGACATTATTTATTAATGAGAAATTTAATTATGTGACTATGTGAATTTATGAGAATTTATTATATTTTATTTAAAGTAAATTAAATAAGATATTGATTTATTTTATAAAGGAGTGTGACATTATTTAAGTATAGTATAAGAGGTTTTATTAAATTAATGGGGTATAAGCTTTTAAAATGATAGCCAAACATGGCCTTAGTGAGAGTTTAGGGAAGTTACCCATGACTGGGTAACTGACCACAACGCGTCAGTTCCTTCCCTTATTATTATTATACGTATTCTTCTTCTCTTCATTTTCTAAGTTCTACAAGGAAATCACAGAGAGAGAGAGAATTAAGAATTTAAGAGAATTGTTAGTTGTTTGATTATTTCAGAAGTTCATCTCTTCTATCTACACTAAGCTGTGAGTAATCTCCTCCTTCCCAAATTTTAATTTACGTATTAAAGTATTTATAAAAATGGCTTTCAGTCTTCTGTAAAGTCTCTGTAATTGGAAATTGTAAGAGTTATGTGCATATTTATGTTAAGATGTTGTTTTAATGTGTTTTTAATATATATTGTATATAATTCCTTATCATCAGTTCATAATTTTATGTCGTATATGTTGCTCAAAATTTATAGAGTTTGGGTTTTGGCCATATGGCCCTTATACGTAAATTTAATGTGTCAAATATAAATGATTTTGTAAAATTTATACTCTTATTTGATTATGCATGATAAAACGAACAAAACGAAACTTAAATGGTTGGATTTGGCCTTATAACGAATCCGTAGTATTAAATTTCATGTTTGTGTTCAAGAACATCAATAAAAGTGCAATTTGCATATTTTAATTATGTAATTATATGTTTTAATGGGTTAAAATCACTCTTAAAGTGTTGGGTAATGGTTATGTAGGAAATATATCATGTGGGTATGTCTAAATTCGTGTCGAAATTAAGAAATTGGAAGAAATTGTCATGTTATGCGATTTTTCGCGAACTGCCATTTCTGCAACAGGTACGCCGCGTCGCAGCGCCGGCTGCCTGCCTTTTTCCCGCACCGCAGCGCCACCGCGCCACAGCGCCAGGTCTCAAGCCGCAGCGCCACGGTGCCGCAGTGCGAAGCCTTAGTACAAAAGTGGCGCCGTAGCGCTACTTTCCAGAAAATTCAGAAACGGAAATTTTAAAGTGTTTAAGTCCATGAATGTGATGTTAACTTAATGTAATGAACATAAAATTATGTCATAAGTATAATGAGATGTTAAAATAGATACTTAACATGTAAATAACATAATTACATATGGATTGAATTATTGATTACATAATTAGCTTGTTAATTGTGAGGTGTAAATTATGTGACAATGAATGTGATAAATTGACTAAGTATAGTCATAATCAAAGTTAGACAAAGAGAATGAACTTATAATGTTTAGTATGTTGTAATTGACTGGTATTGTGAACGTAATTGATATATAAGATTTAAATCAAAGAGCGAATTTACTTAGAGTGTAATCTACGCACGAGGCAAGTATCCTAACCCTACTTGTTATCATTATTCAAGTTTGTAACTTACTTCAAGAAATTCTTGTTATTATTAAATCAAGTTTGATTTGTTATATTAAAGATTAATTATCTTTTCAAAGTATGAATCTGTTATACAATACTTTTTCTATTGTATACCTCTTGAGATTGCTATTCAATTTAAATACCATTTATTGTTGAACCTTGTTAGACTAACGAACCCTTACTGATTCGACTAGTCCATAGTTGGTGAACGTTCTAAATTTTAGAACCCTTATTGATTCATCCAAACCAAACTTTCTTTGGTGCGGACTCTAACATCAAAATGACATGAACAACCCTGCAAAGGGATTACTTATGTGTTAGCGTTAAGTTATTGTGCACAGTATGGTACTAAGGGCTGATCCCCCTAAGTATGAAAAGAAGAGTCCATAGTCTTATAACTGTTATATGTTTCAAAAATAATCCTTGATAACCTAAGACATAGTTCAAGATCTTATGACCCTCAGAATATTTTTTTGATTCTTAGTAATCATTTTTGGTTCAAAAGTTGAGCATCATTTCAGAATTCTTCGATTCACTCGCATGTTATTATATTGTTATTTCATTTTTATACTTGTGGGCAATCGTGCTCACTCTTACGTAATAATAACATGGAAGTTAAGAACGAAAGAACCGATGAGCCTTCTTCTAGCAAAGGCAAGGGCAAAGCTATTAAGTGATGAAGACGTGTTATTAAATTTTAAGAATATTATTGTTAAGACTCGATGTTGTTTAAGACTTATTATTTGTTTATGTTTCCGCACAGATATTTATGGTTAGTATGACCTGGGATTGTATTTATTATTCAGATGTTGTAAGGATTTATTTCTATCTATTGCATGGTTTACTTTTATTATGGGTAGATAGATATATGATTTTTGTTTAGTGAACACCAAATCATGTGGAAATTGAAGTACCAGATTTGGGGGTGTCACAAGTTGAAATCATATGGAAATTGAAGTACCGGATTTGGGGGTGTCACAAGTTGGTATCAGAGCTGTAGGTTATAAACCTTAGGTAGGGGTACCTTAGGCTATAACCTTAGAGAAGAAAAGGTGAAGATAGTGAATGAATAAGCTCAGATAGAGTTTGAACAATAAGAAGTAATTTAAGAAATTTTTATAGAAGGGATTAAAACTTGCGTGGCAGGATTCAAAGAAGAATCTCGTAGAGTTATAAGGAATATGAATGTGGGGTTACCCAACTCCAATAATAAAGATGTAAGGTGATAATAAATAGATAGTGTCTATAAGAAGAGTGATAAAGAAGTTAAGAATAGAAAGTAATATTTAAGTATGGTACAATTGTACTCTTTAGTAGTTGATGTATGGTATCTGGGCTAAACGATTCCTTCATAGAGCGGATGTATATATGAACTAGCAACTCGGAACCTAGTTTGTTGGTTATTTGTGGGAAACCACTCAGCGTACCATACTTAAATTGTTAGAGACTCGATGTGTACCAAGTGTAGAGAATGGATGTGTATGATGAAAGTGTAGAACTCGAATGAAATGTTGAGCGATGTAAATGAAGTTAGAATTCTTAAAGGAAGAATTGTTATATAAACAAGAAAATTTAAAGAAGAATCTTGTAGAGATAAAAAGATAAGAAATGAGAGTTTCTTAACTCCAATAGCCAAGATAACGAATAATGTCGAAAATGATGAAAAAGGGAAAGAATGAGGATCGTAAAACAAAACGATCACGAGTTAAGAAAAGAATTTTAAGGGAGATAATTATAGAATAAGATCACGACGTGATCTGTTTAAGTTATAAAAGGAAGATGGTCTGTAATGTTTGAATGATTATAGCTTGATGCTATGAAGATAACGTACTATGATATAGTACAAGCTAACTCACGAGGAGTTATAGATAATGTGATACGAGGATTTCGTATTGAGCAAGTTAAGGGTAAGTGTTAAGAGTAAGATAGAGTTAGGTGGGATTTCAACTGAGGACTCATGTGATGGTTGAGTTATACAAACCTTTGTATCGGCAGGGCTTTGTGCTTGCACTCAGTTTATCACATTGATAATCATTGGAATGTTGGTGTTTCGCTATCAATGTATGTGTGGTGAAAAGGTGATTCTTTTCTCATGTGTATATTTGATAGTTAGAAACTATTAAGATTAGTCAGATATTATTAAGATTAGGTGCAGTTCTTAAATCTAATGCATTTGGTAAGTTCGTGACTCATAATAATATGGTATATTTTGAACCCCTCAGCGAATGGACGCCTATGGTCTGACTAGGATAAGTTCTTAAACTCATATTATTGTGGTAAGTTCGTGAACTTCCAATGTGCAGTAAGTTTGATGAACTATTTTGGGTAGAAAACGGTCATAGTATAGAGAGCATTAATGAAGTTGTAGAGTATTAGAATGGTTAAGTAATGAAGTAATAAAATAAAGATTGAAGTTGATGGATACTTGGATATTCTAAATCTACTAGCTATGCTAGACTTTCGAAATTTATTGACTTCGTACTGATATTTACACTTCTATTTTCTTGAAAAACATTGGATCAAATGATGGAACCAATGAGTTTTAACAACAATACGATTATTCGTATGTCTATGCTAATTGCTTCGGCTAGACAAAAATGATTTGCAATATATCAAAATGTATTTTATATATCATTAATGCATCATGTAACCTAGTGTAAAGATGATAAAAATGATGGAGTCATCAATGCAGTATTACTTAGTGTTAGATGTGATCTAAAGATCGTTAGCCCACTATGGTATGATGTAGTATGATAAAATCACCAAATGACGAAATCCTCAACGGACTGTAAATACAGTGTGGCATCATGACGTCATAAAAAGATTTTTGAAATTTCTTTAAGATATGAGAATACATATGTATCTATGTATATGTATATTTCGATTGATGTCCGAATTATTGTAGAGGTCTATGTTATTTGATTCAGCTAGACAAATATTGAAAGATGTTCATGAAATTCAAACGTTCATTGAAAAGTTATGCCAAATCAAATTATTTTGGTGCGGATTCAGATGTTGAAAAGTTAAGTTGAAAAGGGGACATGTTTTTAGGGACAATGGATCCAAGCGTAACGCATATAGTCATTACAAAATACTACATTGCGGCCCAACGTAGTGGTACAATAGGCTGGCCACCTAGTGTACGTATGGAGGGTGTTTTCATTCTTTGTGCTTGATAAACACTTTGGTTTGCAGTGTGAAGGTTAGAGTTAAAGCACTAGTAAACCGAGAATAGAGTTCACGGTCTTGTGACCCCTCAGTATGATTTGGAATCTTTTAAATTCCTAAGTTATTCATACTACTTCCCAATTATTGAACAATTGTGGAAGATTCTTGTTATTCTGTAAGATGGAAGTAAAAAGGAAAGTCTTCCTTAGGAAGAAGCAAGTTATAGAATGCGACACTGAATGTTGAGTATGTTGAATAAGTGAGAAAAGAGATTTTGAAGTGAGAAAGATATGAGTTATCAAAGAGTAATGTGAAAAGTTTAATAGAAACGTTTAATAATTGTAGAAAGATCTTTGTAGAAAGAAGTGGTTATAAATCCCAAGCAATGAATATAGTATTAACGTAAAATCTATTTTGATAGATCGGATGAATAAAGATTAATAGATAAAATTTCGATGACGAATTTCTTAGAAGAAAGGGTGAATGTAATATCCCGAGTGTTTTTGACAGCGATCCTTAGAAAAGGAAATGAATGGGTTAAAAGATATATAATACTCAGAATATAATTGAGTTCAAGAGAAAGTTATGAAACGAAACCTAGAATTTGTTAAAGTAAGGAATGTAGTATGAAATATAAAATCTATATTTAGATAAAATGATGAAAGATTTCTCTGAGTTATGTGTTTAATTTGTATCTTCGATTCTGGGGACAGAATCTTTGAAAGTAGGGAAAATTGTAACGAATAAATTATTGAGTCGTGATTCTTGGGGCAAAATCCTTTTAAGAGGGGAAAGATGTGACAACCGAGATTTTTGTAAATTAAATTAAATATTTATTAAATTGAATAAATATTTTTCGATGAATTAATTATTAGATTAAATAATTAATTAATGAAATTATGGTAGATTAATGTAATTATATGTGTTATATTTATTAAATTAATGTGGAGAATATTGATTATTCAAGTATGTATTTATGTGAGCTTATTGTATTAAAAGAAATATTTAATAAGCCTAATGTTATTTTAATTAATTATTAATTAGAGAGTTAATAATTTGACATTATTTATTAATGAGAAATTTAATTATGTGACTATGTGAATTTATGAGAATTTATTATATTTTATTTAAAGTAAATTAAATAAGATATTGATTTATTTTATAAAGGAGTGTGACATTATTTAACTATAGTATAAGAGGTTTTATTAAATTAATGGGGTATAAGCTTTTAAAATGATAGCCAAACATGGCCTTAGTGAGAGTTTAGGGAAGTTACCCATGACTGGGTAACTGACCACAACGCGTCAGTTCCTTCCCTTATTATTATTATACGTATTCTTCTTCTCTTCATTTTCTAAGTTCTACAAGGAAATCACAGAGAGAGAGAATTAAGAATTTAAGAGAATTGTTAGTTGTTTGATTATTTCAGAAGTTCATCTCTTCTATCTACACTAAGCTGTGAGTAATCTCCTACTTCCCAAATTTTAATTTACGTATTAAAGTTTTTATAAAAATGGCTTTCAGTCTTCTGTAAAGTCTCTGTAATTGGAAATTATAAGAGTTATGTGCATATTGTGTTAAGATGTTGTTTTAATGTGTTTTAATATATATTGTGTATAATTCTTTATCTTCAGTTCATAATTTTACGTCGTATATGTTGCTCACAATTTATAGAGTTTGGGTTTTGGCCATATGGCCCTTATACGTAAATTTAATGTGTCAAACATGTGTAAAATTTATACTCTTATTTGATTATGCACGATAAAACGAACAAAACGAAACTTGAATGGTTGGATTTGGCCTTATAACGAATCCGTAGTATTAAATTCCATGTTTGTGTTCAAGAACATCAATAACAGTGCAATTTGCATATTTTAATTATGTAATTATATGTTTTAATGGGTTAAAATTACTCTTTAAGTGTTGGGTAATGATTATGTATGAATTATATCATGTGGGTATGTCTAAATTCGTGTAGAAATTAAGAAATTGGAAGAAATTGTCATGTTCTGCGATTTTTCGCGAACTGCCATTTCTGCAACTGGTACACCGCGCCGCAGCGCCGGCTGCCTGCCTCTTTCCCGCGCCGCAGCGCCAGGTCTCAAGCCGCAGCGCTACGGTGCCGCAGCGCGAAGTCTTAGTACAAAAGTGGCGCCGTAGCGCCACTTTCCAGAAAATTCAGAAACGAAAATTTTAAAGTGTTTAAGTCCATGAATGTGATGTTAACTTAATGTAATGAACATAAAATTATGTTATAAGTATAATGAGATGTTAAAATAGATACTTAACATGTAAATAACATAATTACATGTGGATTGAATTATCGATAACATAATTAGCTTGTTAATTGTGAGGTGTAAATTATGTGACAATGAATGTGATAAATTGACTAAGTATAGTCATAATCAAAGTTAGACAAAGAGAATGAACTTATAACGTTTAGTACGTTGTAATTGACTGGTATTGTGAACGTAATTGATATGTAGGATTTAAATCAAAGAACGAGTTTAGTTAAAGTGTAATCTACGCACGAGGCAAGTATCCTAACACTATTTGTTATCATTATTCAAGTTTGTAACTTACTTCAAGCAATTCTTGTCATTATTAAATCAAGTTTGATTTGTTATATTAAAGATTAATTATCTTTTCAAAGTATGAATCTGTTATATAATACTTGTTCTATTGTATATCTCTTGAGATTGTTATTCAATTTAAATACCATTTATTGTTAAACCTTGTTAGACTAACAAACCCTTATTGATTCGACTAGTCCGTAGTTGATGAACGTTCTGAATTTCAGAACCCTTACTGATTTATCCAAACCAAACTTCCTTTGGTGCGGACTCTAACGTCAAAATGAGATGAACAACCCTGTAAAGGGATTACTTTTGCGTTAGCGTTAAGTTATTGTGCACAGTATGGTACTAAGGGCAGATCCCCCTAAGTATGAGAAGAAGAGTTCATAGTCTTATAACTGTTAAATGTTTCAAGAATAATCCTTAATAACCTAAGACATAGTTCAAGGTCTTATGACCCTCAGAATTTTTTTTGATTCTTGGTAATCATTTTTGGTTCAAAAGTTGAGCTTCATTTCAGAATTCTTCGATTCACTCGCATGTTATTATATTGTTATTTCATTTTTATACTTGTGGGCAATCGTGCTCACTCTTGCGTAATAATAACATTGCAGTTAAGAACGAAAGAACCGACGAGCCTTCTTGTAGCAAAGGCAAGGGCAAAGCTATTAAGTGATGAAGACGTGTTATTAAATTTTAAGAATGTTATTGTTAAGACTCGATGTTGTTTAAGACTTATTATTTGTTTATGTTTTCGCATAAATATTTAAGGTTAGTATGACCTGGGATTGTATTTATTATTCAGATGTTGTAAGGATTTATTTCTATCTATTGCATGGTTTACTTGTATTATGGGTAGATAGATATATGATTTTTGTTTAGTGAACACCAAATCATGTGGAAATTGAAGTACCAGATTTGGGTGTGTCACAAATTGAAATCATGTGGAATTTGAAGTACAGGATTTGGGGGTGTCACAATCGCGCCGCAGCGCGACCCGTAACGAAGGGACTCGCGTCGCAGCGCTGAGTCCGATTTCTAGGCAATAAAAGGTGATGCCGCAGCGCGACACAGAGTGTATTAGTCGGCGCCGCAGCGCCAGCCTTATGAACTAGATAGTGAAAAATGTTTACATGTTGAGCATGAAGAGTAAATGATTAACACTTAACTAAGATCTTAATGAGACATTGTTAAGACATAATTACGCCTTAAGTTTGATCATTTAAGGTTAAAGAAAGTCAGTTACATATGAACGTAAGAATGACATAACGGAAAGCCGGAACCAATAAATAACAAATCTAATATGTAATTAGATTGAGAAGAAGGGTAAGATTCTTTAGGAACCATGTATGGTTATTCATGACCTAATATGCTATGTGATGTTATCATCTACTGTAGAGACCTTAAAGACATACATTGCACGTGTTATAACTGTGGCAGACGCTTAAGGCAAGTACTCTAACCCTTGTTCTAGTTCGATCTGGACAAGCTTTGTGATTCGTGTATTCTTACGCATGAGTTAATGTATGATGAAGTCAAAAGCCAATTCTTTTGGCTAGACTTATGCTATGTTGGAATTCTTATAATCTATCAAGTATTGACAAGGATTTACCAAACTAATATTGTTGTGGTTTTAAAAAGGTGACTGAGTATGCTAAATTGTTTTGTCGTCAAACGACAGCCACGTGAGGTTGCCACAACTTAAACGTATGCACGTTTAATGAATGTAGTGTTGATCAACATAGAGTACTATAGGCTAATCACCTAGACGTGCTCGTAAGCTATGCCGGACTTATAGACTTAGTGTCGGGACGTCCTTTTCATATTACTTATGAAATGCTTATGGTCTTGAACCAGAATTGATGTTTTACTAAATATTGTTATTGTAAAACATTTTGAATGAAAAGGAGTGCTATTTTGAATTATCGATAGTACTTCATAACTATTGTTCAGTTATTAAAGATATATGATTCCTATATTTTAAGCATGCTAGCTTTTTTAGAATTGTTGTACTTGCTGAGCTAGTTAGGCTCACTCTTGCTTGAACCATATGAATGCAGTTAAGGTCGAACGAACCGATGGATCCTGCAAGGATAAAGGGAATGCGAATGCAATCCCGTAGATTACTTATGTAATAGTATAGTTTTGTAAGAATAATATTTGATATTATGACAAAGACACATGTAATTGTTATAAAGAACCTGGGGAATGTTAATATTATTTTTGATATATATATGACATATTCGTTCTTTTGAGGCATTTCAATTGAATGTTTGTGTGAACTGTAGCACAGTGGAGCACCATTTGTCGGGTTGGAAGATACCCGGATTTGGGGGCGTCATAGGTTGGTATCAAAGCCTTAGGTTATTAAACTTAAGGGGGGAAATAAAAACCTTAAGTCATAACCTTAAGAAAAGTCAAATAATAAAAGATGGAAATTAACCTTCTAAAAATGCATTATATATGTTATGTGTTTTTATTATTTTACTGACGTGCACTAATCAAACTTTTTGTGTTGTTGTAGATGTCAGGAGAAAATAGAGACGTACAGGTAGTCAGTGAAGGGTCAGTGAATTAGATAGAGATCATACCGAACCCCATAGTAGCAGAGCCTAAAATAGTAGTGGTTGAGTATGGAGATTTAGAGAGTCTAGACTATATGTCCGTGTTTGACGGCAGTTGGAGGAAGAGGTGGAGGCAGTGTCCTTCAACCCGATAGCTATAGCAGCAGAGATGGCTCCGGGGGAGTCAATGATGTCCCTTTTCATGACAGTGTTAGATAGAAACATCCACTACTATTAGGAGGTTAAGGAGCTAAAAGCAGAGCTCCAGGCGGTGATAGAAGATAAGATAGACGTGGAGTCCATGTGGGAGCAGGAGCATGATGAGAGGATTTTGGCTAAGGACAAAGTCCACGAGTTGAAACAGGAGGTCTTTGAGCTAAGAAGTGAGCTAAAGACCAAGAAACAAAAGATAGGGAGAATGTCCTATATCCATAAGAGTTCTCATGCGGACTTCCAGCTGCAGGTAGCTGGTTATCCCGTAGAGATAGAGAAGACGCGGCATATTATCAGCTGTGATATTATTGCCGGTCTTGCCAAGGTGGATTTCAAGAATGCCTTAAGGCATATGTGATCTAGCAGTGGCTAGAGTAGTTAGATATGTAAATATTTTGTATCTAGTAGTGACATAAAACCATCTTTTGTAAATTCAAGGGTAGTCTTTTGTAAATCCCAATTTTAGGAAAGTAATTACGGGAAAGTAATGTAATCAGCTTAAGCTGTGTAATGTAACCAATGTAGTATTATACTACAAGGAATCAATATAAGTTTTCATTTTCGGAACATGTTGAATAATGAATGTTTGAGTTATTATTTAAAATTGAATAATAACTAACTAACAAGAAATGAATAATAATGAAATGTGTTATTTGTTGTAACAGCAAAATGCCGCCAAGAAGAGTACCGCGTAATCAAGGTGCGAGCGTAAATCAACCAGAGGGAGGTCCGGCTAACCCCATTCAGGAGTTTGTGAATCTTTTAACCGCAGCGTTTAATAGAACTGGGGCTAACATCCTCGTAAATCCTAGAATAGTACGAGCTACTACATTTAAGGACTTTAAGAGTGTGGGTCCGCCGGAGTTCAAAGGAACTACGGACCCTATCGAAGCCCAAACGTGGGTAAAGGAAATCGAAAAGGCATTTGTCATCGTAAATGTCGATGAGGCCCAGAAGGTTGCCTTTGCAACCTACATGATGAAGGAAGAGACCAACTTTTGGTGGGAGGCCAATCAAGCTAGGGTCGGGATCGAGGTTCTAACGTGGACAAGGTTCAAAGAAATATTTTTTGAGAACTACTTTCCCACGAGCATGCAGGGAAGAATGGAGATGTGGTTTCTGGAATTAAAGCAAGGAGACATGACGGTTCCCCAATACGCCATCAAGTTTAATGAACTGACGAGGTTCACTCCATACCAAGTGGAGTTCGAGCAGGGCTTGAAACCCTGGCTCTATAACCGTATTTCTGTGTTCCAAAGTACTTCCTTTGGAATCATTTTAGAGAAGGAAATAATTGCTAAGGGAGGTAGCGAGGCGTTGAGCCAGTACCACAAGGATAAGAAGAATAAGGGGAAGGTGGATGGGGGAGTAAAGGTCGATGGAGCCAGCGGAAGTGGCGAGGGACATAATCGGAAGGTATTTAACTCTGGGAATACTGAAGTGAAACAAGGAGACCCGAAGAGGAGGATGGAGGCCTGCAAGACCTGTGGGAAAACTCATTTAGGAGTCTGTCTCAAGGGTAAGGTCGTGTGTTACAACTGTGGATAGGAGGGGCACATTGCGCCAAACTGTCCAAGTCCAAAGAAGAACCATGGATGCTTTGTGTGTCGGTCAACTGACCACATAGCAAAGAATTGCCCAAAGAAGGGGACAGACGATAATAAGGGCACCAATAGTGGTAAGTTAACAATTGGGGGTCCAGTGCAGCCGGGTAGGCCGATGGCCCGTACCTATAACATGACAGTTCAAGATGCGATGGCATCAGGGGACGTAGTCGCAGGTATTATTTCAATCAACGACCTAAATGCATACATGTTGTTTGACTCGGGTGCTACTTGTTCGTTTATCGCATTTGATTTTGCTAAACGATTAGGATTACTTCGCGAAAAGTTGCTTATACCTTTAAACATTAAGGTAGCAAACGAAGAGATAATTCTTATTAAAGATATTCATAGGAGTTGTTGTGTGGACATACGAGGTTGTAAGTTATCGGTAGATCTAATACCGATAAAGTTACGAGAGTTCGATGTAATTCTCAGAATGGATTGGTTGGTTAATCATGGGGCAATTATAGATTGTCAAAAAAAATGCGTAAATATTAAAACGTTAAGACAACCTCGGATAATATTTTACGGTAATAAATCGCAAGGACGTTCGTGTTGTCTTACCATGACACAAACTAAGAAACTATTAAGGAAGGGGTGTGTAGGTTATCTGTGCCATGTTGTCAATACCCAGAGAGTGGGAGTGACCATGGAACAAATACCTATAGTGAGTGAATTCATGGATGTATTTCCAAGTGAGTTGCTGAGTCTTCCGTCGGATAGGGAGACCGAGTTCGTAATAGATATTGTGTCAGGAGCGACACCAGTTTCTAGGGCACCGTATCGTATGGCACCAGTGGCGATGAAGGAGTTAATGGTGCAGTTGCAAGAACTGTTGGACAGGAAGTACATTCAACCGAGTGTTTCGTCGTGGGGAGCGCCGGTACTGTTTGTCAAGAAGAAGGACGTATCGTTAAGACTATGTATCGACTACCGAGAGTTGAACAAGTTGACGATAAAGAATAAGTATCCATTACCCAGGATTGATGATCTTTTTGATCAGTTGAAAGGGGCAAAATATTTTTTCTAAAATAGATTTGCCAACAGGGTATCATCAGCTGAAGGTTAGAAATGAAAACATGCCAAAGACAGCATTCAAGACTCGTTATGGTCATTACGAATTTCTGGTAATGTCATTTGGGTTGACTAATGCACCAGCTACATTTATGGATATGATGAACATAGTGTTCAAACAATATTTGGACAAGTTTGTCGTGGTGTTTATTGATGATATTCTAGTCTACTCTAAGAGGCCAGAAGATCATTCTGAACACCTAAGAATAGTGTTGGAGACACTAAGAAAATGAGGAGTTATATGTGAAGTTCACTAAGTGTGAATTTTGGTTAGAGAGGGTACAAATTTTGGGTCATGTCATTAACCACTAGGGGATTTCAGTAGATCCAGCGAAGGTGGAAGTCGTGATGAATTGGGAACAACCGAGGACATTGACGGAGGTGCAGAGTTTCTTAGGGTTAGCGGGTTACTATCGGAGATTCATCTAGGATTTTTCGAAGATAGCTACTCCGTTGACTAATTTAACAAGAAAGATGGTGAAATATGCGTGGACTGAGAAATGCGAGGATAGTTTTCAAGAACTGAAGAAAAGGTTGAGTGAAGCGCCTGTTTTGTCATTACCCGATGACACAGGAAATTTTATAGTTTATAGCGATATTTCGCATAGAGGACTTGGTTGCGTGCTCATGCAGCATGGCAAGTTCATTGCGTATGCATCTAGGCAGTTGAAGGATTATGAGAAAGTTTACACTACTAATGATCTGGAACTGGCCGCGGTGGTTTTTGCCTTAAAGATATGGCGACATTATCTTTATGGGAAAAAATATGAGATATACACGGACCACAAGAGTCTAAAATATATCTTCACATAGAAGGAGTTAAATATGAGACAGAGGAGATGGCTGGAGTTGATAAAGGATTACGACTGTGAAATCCTGTATCACCCTGAAAAAGCCAATGTAGTGGACGACGCCTTAAGTAGAAAGGGTCAGGAGAAGTTGTCTATGTTAACGACTCAAACTGAGTTAATAATAGAGATGGCTAGGATGGAATTAGAGGTGAAATTGCCGAGTAAAGCGGAGTAGAGACTGTTTGCGACGGAGATACAATCTACCATTATAGAGAGAGTCAAGGAGGTGCATCTCAAAACTGATGAATGTGACAAGATGAAGAAGCGATTGACCAATAAAAAAGATATTAAGTTTAGTCTTGATAATGAGGGATTGTTAAGATTTGAGGGAAGAATTTGGGTTCCAAATGAGACAGAATTAAAGGAGCAAATTTTATAAGAGGCTCACAGTTCAAGGTACTCGTAGCACTAAGATGTATCAAGACCTTCGACAGAGTTTTTTGTGGCCAAACATGAAGAGAGAAATAGCTGAGTATGTGAGTAGGTGCTTAACTTGTCAGAAAGTTAAGGCCGAACATCAAAGACCAAGTGGCTTGTTACAGTCATTGGAAATTCCGGAGTGGAAGTGGGAGCATATCACGATGGACTTTGTGGTGGGACTTCCGACTACTCAGAAGGGATATAATGCGATTTGGGTAATAGTGGACCGGTTGACGAAGTCGACTCACTATTTTCCAATTCAGTTCATGTATAATTTAGATCAGTTAGCTAAACTTTATGTTAAGGAAATTATTTCCAGACATGGAGCACCAGTTTCGATTGTGTCAGATCGTGACCCACGATTCACATCGAATTTTTGGAGAAGTCTGCAAGAGCAGTTGGGAACACAGTTGAAGTTAAGTACGACATATCATCCATAAACCGATGGATAGAGCGAGAGGACAATTCAGACGTTAGAAGATATGTTAAGATCTTGCATCATGGATTTCAAGGGTAGTTGGGACGATCATCTACCATTAATAGAGTTTGCGTATACCAACAGTTATCATTCAAGCATAGGTATGCCACCGTATGAAGCTTTGTATGGGAGGAAATGCAGAACACCATTGTATTGGGATGAAGTGGGAGAACACAGAATGCTAGGACCGGAGTTGGTGCAGCAGACAGCGAATGCAGTAAAGCTAATATAGATGCGTCTCGTAGCAGCTCAAGACAGACAGAAGAAGTACGCAGACTTACATCGATAGAATAGGAAGTTTGAGGTAGGCTCGTACGTATTTCTAAAGGTATCTCCTTGGAAAGGAAAGATACGCTTTGGAAAGAAGGAAAAATTAAGCCCAAGGTTTATAGGACCTTTTGAGCTATTAAAATGGGTAGGTGAGGTAGCGTACATGGTAGCATTACCTCCAAACTTTAGAACGAATACATAACATATTTCATGTTTCAGTACTACGTCCTTACAAATCGAATTATAAACACGTGATAGAATTGGAGCCTATTCAAATCGAGAAGGACTTAACATACGAGGAGATGCCGACTCAAATCATCGATAGAAGAAGAAATTAGTCTTCAAAGGTAATGATCTCATAATCCTATATTCTTCCATCTCTACCATATTTGTTTGATAAGAAAAGGGAAATCTAATGAACTTATATGCTGAGAACATATGAGACATGGATAAGCAATGAACTTAAGGCGAATATGTTATGAATAAGAAACTTGAACCTAAGCAGGTCATAAGCTTATAAAGAATATTGAAGAATTTATTAAGTTATGAACTTATAAGAAATAAGCCATAACCTAATGTGAATATAAGTTGTTGTATCATGTAAGTTGAGATGTCTAGTTAATGAAATAAATGCAAGTGGAATGATGAACAAATCACTAGTAATGAAGTTTTGCCGAAATTCACACGATTGGACGATAATTGTCGAATTCGTGAAAATCTCAGAATGGAAGTCATATTTTGTGTTTGAACTCGGAAACGTTGGTTTTCGATGGAGACAAGTCGTATTTGGCATTATAGAGTTGTGGACTGGAAAATAACCGAAATCCGACTTAGAACGAAGAAACGAGCGTTGAACGTTCACTAACGTTTATCGTTTTCGTTAAAAATGAACTAATAGGTGAACTTTTAGGAAATGAAGTCAAATAGATACAATTCTTGTATGAACACGTAGAGTATGTAATTTGTGAATGGTAGGCTCTTGAACGAGCCAATTCGGACTTATAACGAAGAAGTTACGCGCTCGGGAGTTTCACAAAAATTAATGTCTGTCAAAAATTTTCTGGTGCACAGAGCTGGCGCCGCAGCGCCAGCCCAAGGCAAAATTACCCGCGCCGTAGCGCCGAGAATGGCCGGGTGATACCACAACCTACTGAAGAGTCCCGCCGCAGCGCGACTCGTAACAAATGGACTCGCGTTGCAGCGCCGAGTCCGATTTCTAGACAACAACAGGTGACGCCACAGTGCGGCACAGAGTGTATTAGTCGGCGCCGCAGCGCCAGCCTTATGAACTAGATAGTGAAAAATGTTTACATGTTGAGCATGAAGAGTAAATGATTAACACTTAACTAAGATCTTAATGAGACATTGTTAAGACATAATTAAGCCTTAAGTATGATCATTTAATGTTAAAGAAAGTCAGTTACATTTGAACACAAGAATGACATAACGAAAAGTCAGAACCAATAAATAACAAATCTTATACGTAATTAGATTGAGAAGAAAGGTAAGATTCATTAGGAACCATGTATAGTTATTCATGACCTAATATGCTATGTGATATTATCATCTACTGTAGAGACCTTAAAGACCTACATTGCACGTGTTATAACTGTGGCAGACGCTTAAGGCAAGTACTCTGTGGCAGATGCTATGTGATATTATTAATTTTTTTAATTAATATTAATATTAATTATAATTTATGTGACAAGTATCGGTGATACGTGTATCGAGAAAGTCAATTTGTGTATTAACTAATAAAATTAGAGTAGAGTTGTGCTTAACAGCTTTAGAAACCCTAACCGTAATTTCTGGAAAGGGATTCGATAGAAAATAATTAAAATAATTATATTGATGAGTACGTGTTTGTACTGTATAGAATTTTTGATCGGATAAGGTTTGAAATTAATAAACCCTAATAAGGGATTAGAAACCCTAATCTCAGATTTAGAAAACCAATGGTACGGTTAAAAACCCTAATCAAAAGACGGGAAACCCTAATTTTAAATTCGAGAATCCTAAACCCTAAATTAGGAAACCATAATCCTAATTGGCAAGCCTAATGTGTGTATTAAACTTAAATATAATTAGAAAACCCTAATTATATTTTTGTTATGCTAATTTCTATTTTACAAACCCTAATTATATTTTAGAAATTTTAATCTTTCTAATTAAAACCCTAATTTGTTGGTTGTAAACCCTAATGACCATTTTGGACCCTAATTGCTAAATTGAGCAATTTTAATTAGGAATATTAATCCTAATTAGCAAGATTGAATTTTAGGATTAGGAAATATTAATATAATTAATGAGTCCTAATTATAATTTTGGAATATTAATTTTCTATTTTGAAAACCGAAATTCAAAAATTTTGGAAATTAAATTCCAAACCTAAAGGGTTTAAACCCTAAACCCCAAAGGGTTCTAAACCCTAAACCTTAACCCAAACCCTAAATCCTAAGAGTTTGTGCATTGGGCAAGAATGCCATTAAAATTAATTTACAAATGACTAAAATACCCTTTTGCATTTTCTTTAATTGGTAACTTGTATAATTGTTAGCTACTTTAGTTGTTCACCAACTAATTTGACTTTGAGACACACCAATCTCAGCTTCCAGTCGAATTTGTTCAGATCCAAGCAACAACAAGCAATATATAAGAGATTTTGGAGAGAGAAAATTCATAAAACTAAGCCAATTTCTCATTTGCTCACATCAACTCTCTCTCTCTCTCTCCCAAACCTATGATTTTGTTAAACAATTCAGTCCCAATATCAGTTACTAGAACAACAAAAACAACTAAGGAGGATTAAGATCAAAGATCTAGCAAGAAGAGGTATAAACCCTAGTTTACTTTTGATCTTGTCTACTTGGGCAAAGTTTTTGTTTTTGTGTTTAGATGTTTGCTAGTAGGTGTTATATGATGATCTATGTTGATATAACATAGATCAATAGCATCAAAATGCTATAAAATCAATTTTTTCAAAAACTGTCAAGAACACAATTTGTGGTCTGACAAGCTAATGTCAAACGCCACAAATTCGTGTGTTAATGATTTTTGTTGTTTGATGTTTTGGATCTGTTGTCTGACATAAGGACTGTAATCTAGAAGTGAAATCACAACCATTACATGTTCAGATTTCTTGTTATTCATGGTCAAAGTGGGTTGACCGAGCTTGACCGGTTGAATTCTGGGTAACCCAGAAATTCGTTTTCAGCGTCTGACAACATCTTTAAGCTCTTAGATCTGTCGGTTATAATGTTTGTTGTTGATCTTGTTGTAGTAAATATGTATTCTGTTGTTTGGACTTTAGATCCCTTCTTTAATATTCTTTAAAACATCAACTAATCGAACGTAAAAGGTGGTCAAACTAGACAATCTGTTCACGGGCACGGTTTCTGGAAAACCCAGAAACTGTAGTAACGATTTTTTTGACAACATTTGACCAGATTGAATCTGGCGATTGTGATGTTTTTGGACTTCGATATTGACATGTCGGTGTTCCTTGTCACGAATACAACATGTATGAATCATAAAACCACAAAAATAAGTATCAGAACCTGTATTAATTTGGGCCGGAAAATGGTCACCTAAAGCTGCCTGGGTTTCTAGGTTACCCAGAAAGCCCAGGAGCCGTCTGACAGCCATTTGGAAAGGCCTGATCTTGCTGTGTTGTTACGTTATGATTCTGTTAATGATTAATAGTTGTAGTGTTACATAAACACTACACAATCACGGTTCAAGTTAGCCTATAAACGTATTACACCGAGAATCAAAGACAGTTAAACGAGCTACCTTGAACACTGACTTTGTCAGTGTTCTTGAGCCAAGAACACCTAAGGCTACAGACAAGTGTCGCTAAAGGCTTTAGCGACGGTTCCTATTTATTTATTTTCTGAATTTCCAAAAAATGATTACAAAATAGAAATAAATTCTAAAAATTACCAAAAATGGTTTTAAAAATTATTTTAAATTATGAAAAATAATTTATGACCAATTGGAATATTTTTCTTTAATATTTATAATTATTTAAATATTAAAAGTATTTAATTTATTTAATTAGTGTATTAAATAAATTAGAAAAAAATGATTTAATATTACGAAAAATCATTTTAAATAAGAATAATGTATTTAAAAATATGTTGAATTATAAAATATAACTTTTGATAATTTTAGAGAATTTTTATTAATAATTTAATATTAATGATATTAAATTTATTTAATTACTAAATTAAATAAATAATTTAAAAATGATTTTAATGATTTAAAAATTATTTTAAATAAGATTAAAGTATTAGAAAATATTTTAAATTATAAAATATAATTTTCAATATTTTTGGAGAATTCTCATTAATAAATTAATATTAATGATATTAGATTTATTTAATTATGATATTAAATAAATGAAATAAAAAAATGATTTTATTGATTTTAAAATTATTTAAAAATGAGAAATTTTAAAAGTATTTTAAGTTATAATTAATGACTTTTAATATTTGGATAATAATTTCATTAATATTTAAATATTAATGGTGATGATTTAAAAAATAATTTTTAATTAATTTAAAAATTATTTAAGTAGAATATTGATGATTTAAAAATATTTTAAGTTATTCATAATAACTTTAATATTTTGACAAGTATGTTATTAATATTTTGATATTATTAAATATCAATAATGATAAGATTATTTGATAATTAAATCATTTAAAAATGATTTAAGTGTTTAAAAAATTATTATAAATTATAATAATTGTTTATAAATTATTAAAAGCTTCCGAAAAATATTATAAACGATATTTGACTTATCTAAAATAATATTGAAGCTTAGAGACCAAGTTTAATTGACAATCAATGTGTTAATTGTCGGATAGGGTGACCAGAACACCGAGAATGGATCGAAATCCAACCAGACCGAAATAGTTAGACTGGATAAGTGTTTATATAGGTTATAAACATTGATGTGATTATGTGGTACTGTGTCTAAGAGAAGTTTGACTGTAAAATACAGTGTTACATGTTATAAAATATTATGCTAATTGTGAGACCGATATTATTGATTATAGGTCTTACGAACGCAGTTAATTATATTATGTAGCTGTAATCAACGCGAAATGCAAGTTTCCTAACCCAACCTTGAGTTATATTCATTCAATTATTTTAATGGTTAATTATTGATAATTATACCATGTCCAGGGAATTTATTGTTGATTATTCGCAGTTAGTGCATGATTAAAATTCAAATTGAATTACTGATTCGGAAAAATATATATTCGTAGAATTACTGCTGTTGGATATTTATATCTACAGAAACTAATATTGACAGTACAGATAATTCCAGTTTATTGTCAAATTATATTGAGAAATGTCTTAGCTAATTATTCTGGCTAGACGAACATTTGTTAGAATTTGATAAATACGAGAAAAGAAATCAATTGTTATTGATAGATCGATGCCAATTTTTTTGGCTAGATCGATAAGTAGATAGAATTTGAAATCACAGTATTTCATTGTTAAATCAAAATCTTGATTCTGAGACTGAGAAGAACAACCTTTTATATAAAGGGAGCATTTTAGGTCGTATATTCGACCATTACGCGCTGTTAAGTACTTGTAGAGGGGTATGATTTAATCTTTATGGTTATCTAATACTCCTGCGTATGTATAAAAGTAAATCTTTGATAGATACCCGAGAAAATAAGTTCTAGATCTAGTGTGATCGCTCTGTATAAATCTGGAAAACATTCCACTTTGTTATTGCGTAGAATTGATTCTTGATTATTCAATAGAATATCGTAGAAACTTTGAAAGCGTTGTACTCTTTCATTATCAAATTATTGTGTTGACTAGAATACGAGAAGACTTGTTATTGATTAACGATTTGTTCAGCCATTTCAAAGTTCACCGAACTTTGGTTTCATTCTATCAAAATAGATAGTATGTTCTTGTTAATTCGTATACATTTATTGTATGTCTTAAATTACGGGGCAAACTTGTTGCTCACCCTTGCTATAAATAAAACTTTTCAGCTAGAGATGAAGTTGCAGAAGGTGCTGCGAAGAAGAACAAGGGAAAAGGCATAGTTATAAATTAGTTATGATGAACAATATTATTATGATGTATTATTTTGTAAACCCTTTTTGTATATCTGAGGGGTATTTCAGTAATGTTAAGGTTAGTGGACCTGAGACTTATGTATTAACAATATATGTTAATGACTTATGTAATCATATTTATATATAAATGAGTAGTTAAATGGTATTATATTGTGGATCGTGAACACCAAACTCGGGGGTCAGGTAACCCGAATTTGGGGGTGTCACAATTCTTACGCATGAGTTAATGTCTGATGAAGTCAAAAGCCAATTCTTTTGGCTAGACTTATGCTATGTTGGATTTCTTATAATCTATCAAGTATTGACAAGGATTTACCAAACTAATATTGTTGTGGTTTTAAAAAGGAGACTGAGTATGCTAAATTGTTTTGTCGTCAAACGACAGCCACGTGAGGTTGTCACAACTTAAACGTATGCACGTTTAATGAATGTAGTGTTGATCAACATAGAGTACTATAGCCTGATCACCTAGACGTGCTAGTAAGCTATGCCGGACTTACGGACTTAGTGTCGCGACGTCCTTTTCAAATTACTTATGAAATGCTTATGGTCTTGAACTGGAATTGATGTTTTACTGAATATTGTTATTGTAAAACGTTTTGAATGAAAAGCAGTGCTATTTTAAATTATCGATAGTACTTTATAACTATTGTTCAACTATTGAAGATATGTGATTCTTATGTTTCAAGCATGCTAGCTTTATTAGAATTGTTGTACTTGCTGAGCTAGTTAGGCTAACTCTTGCTTGAACCATATGAATGCAGCAAAGGTCGAACGAACCGATGGATCCGACAAGGATAAAGGGAGGGCGAAAGCAGTCCCGTAGATTACTTATGTAATAGTATAGTTTTGTAAGAATAATATTTGATATTATGACAAAGACAAATGTAATGGTTATAAAAAACCTGGGGAATGTTAATACTATTTTGAATATATATATGACATATTCGTTCTTTTGAGGCATTTCAATTGAATATTTGTGTAAACTGTAGCACCGTGGAGTACTATCTGTCGGGTTGGAAGATACCCGAATTTGGGGGCGTCACAGTCAAATCTTTTGATCGAATGTCATTTCGATATACCAAACTCTCGAAAAGGATTGATTATTCAAACCCTAACCCTTAGGTTTCTTCGGGTGAATAGTGTTTATTTCGTCTTTTTTTCGAAAATATTTTTATTCCCGAAATTTTTTTATTGTTGTCTTGAAAATTCTTACTCGTTTAGTCTAGCTCGTAGCCAGAATCCTCCCATCTTATAATCATTCTAGGTTTTAGAACGATTAATAAACGCAACATAGAATAGTATTAATAAAAATTCATTTTATTAATAACTAATTTGTGACGCCCCCAAAATAGGTATACAACACCCATTCTGAGTCGCCAAATACATGGTACAGAAACAAATACAACTTTATTAAAATAATTATCGTGCAAAATACGACAACATAAGTACTGTGAGTTTAAATACAAATATTGTCTTCTAGACAATATCCACACTCAAAGAAGTCCTCATTACAATTATTTAAACACTATTCTATAAAATAGTGAGGACTGCTAACACAATTGACTGGAAACATCACTCCACACCCCGACTAGTTCCCGCTATATTCTAGCCTCCTAAGAAAAATGGAATAAAAAGGAAAAGGGTGAGCTCAACTAGCCCAGTAAAGAATATTATGACTAAGATAATATACAACAAATTATCGTTAGTCTTCAACAAGGAAAAATCTGATAAAATATAATAGACAACAAGTTTTAGATCAACAATTGCAGCGGAAACAGCAAACCATTAGAAGAGTAGAGTAGAGAATGAGTTCTACTATCTTCTAAGATTTAAAAGTCCATCATCAATATTTTATCCCTGTAACAACAATCAATAACCAACTTTAATCAAATATTCATCTTTGCACTACAGGCCAAAGATATTCATTTGTATCACCAGTCGGTCATGTTTATCTCAACACCTGTTCATCTTTGCACTACGGGATAAAGAAATTCATCAGTTAATGATTCATCTTTGCACTACATGTGAAACCCCAAATTTTATGAATAAAGATTTAATTTTTTCGAAATATTTTTTGAATATTATGGTGTGAATTTGAGATAATGTTGTAGTTGTGGGTAATATTTATAAATTTTGCAAAGTATGCCAGTTGTTGTATTATATTCGATTGGTCGGAGAATATTATTTTTGTCGGGAAATATTCGTACGATGACACAATTATTGGTGGACCCCATAACAGAATTATTGTCGGATTGAGAAAACGACAAAAATAATTTATTAAAAATAACGGCGGAAGTTTTACCGTTGATACTGTTGAACTACTTGGTAGTAAAAGTACAATATTACGTGTGGTTGCATAGTAGCACAATGTATTGATTATTAATGCTTATGTGAGAAGTCACTCAGTTTGATTCAATTATTGTCAATTAATAATATGAATTATTTAGCGATAATAAAGTTTTATTTTATTCGTATTATTAACGTAATAAAACAGAAACATCTTTTTATATAAAACAGAATACTTTATTAAAGTTATTCTATAAATAGAATATATTATATTTTATTTAAAAGATTTTTCTTTAAATATGGACCGCCAGATTAAAGTAAATCAATCTGGACCGTTCATGAATTAGTTACTATGCATTCCATTTTCTTATAAATAGAAGCTCATTCCTTTATTATATTCTTACGAATTCACTGAACTCTAGAGAGAGAAACTATAGAGAGAAAGAAGAAAAGTATTCTGCTACTTAACTACTTCTTTGTTTCAGTTATTCTTTAAAACGGTAAGGGATATTATTTATTGTACCCGTAAGGGGTATTATTTCTTTTGTATTCATGAAGAGAACTTCTGTTATTCTATTATTTATTATTTAGTTGGAATAACCTGTATACGCGATCTACCCTATACTTCATGACATTCTTCCATTATTCTGTTGGAACATCATGTCTATGTATTTTACACCGGACCTGGTTCCGTCTTTATTATTATTCTGTTGGAACATCTTGTCTGTGTGTTTTACAACGGACCTGGTTCCGTCTTTATTATTATTCTGTTGGAATATCCTGTCTGTGCGTTTTACACCGGACCTGGTTCCATTATTTATTATTCTGTTGGAATAACCTCTCTGTGCGGTCTATCGCATGCATGGTGATTTCTTTTGTTATTCGATTCTTTATTATACTCAGTTGGTTAAAACTTTGACTTCTATACTCCATGAAATTAGTGGAATATCCTTGATATTTACGCTTCATCCAGTATCTTTTCATGTAAATATTCTTCTGAGCATTCTTGAATTTTACTCTACAAAGCAGTATCATGTTGACAATTTGAACGTTATCAGTTCCTGGATAAATTAATTCTTAAACTTGTTTTATTGAATTCTTATATCATTGTCATCATCCTCATGTTTATATTTTGTTGAAAGTCATCTATGGCCTGTAGTGCATAGATGGACTTGGTATGCTTATGACCAGGGATTAATCGGTGTAATCATGACCGTAATATTACAAATGATGTGAAAAAAGTCCTCATTGGCCCGTAGTGCATTGATAGACAGTTTTTGGTATGATTATAGCTACGAATTCTCTTTGTTCGTAGTGTAGAGATGAATTGTTTTATGGCATGATCAGGACCGTTGATGAAAATATGATTATCTTTAGCCGTAGTGCATGGATAATTCATGGTCGTGATACTAAAGAATATCCTTGGCCGTAGTACAGGGGTGATTCAATGATGTGTATTATTTATTAAGCTGAGTCTCAGCGATAAAAGTAATGAAAAACCTTTTAAATCATAAAAGATAGTAGATTTTATTCTCTACTTGACTCTTTTAATGGATTGTTGGTTCTGCTACAGTTAAACTTGACGTCTATTGTATTTTATCAGTTTAACATTATTGAAGACTAATGATAATTTATTCTGCATTATCTTAGTCATAATATTTTTTTACTGGGCTAGTTGAGCTCACCCTTTCTTTCACTGTTCTCTTCAGGAAATGAGAACGTAGCAGGGACTAGTCGGGGAACAGAGCGATGGTCCTAGATGATAGCATTAGTAGTCCTCACTATTCTATGTAATAGTGTGATAATAATTGTAATGAGGACTCCTTTTGAGTATGGATACTCTCTAGAAGATAATATTTGTATTCAAACTCACAGTTTATGTTCTGTCGTATTGTACACGACAGTTGTATTATTAAGTTGTATTTAAATTCTGTACCATGTATCTGGCGACTCAAGATGGTTGATGTATACCTAATTTTGGGGGCGTCACACTACAGGCCAAAGATATTCAGTAATATCATCATTTAGGACTGAGGATGATGAAAAATATCTTTAAAAAAATGAATCCAATGAGCCAGAAGGACAAATATTAGGAATTCGTATTACAGTTTATCAATGTGCAATAATACTCCATAACAACCAATTATGAAGTAGAATTCAAAAATAAAGATCAATACATGGATATAATCAAAGATAGTAACCATAATAGACATCTTGAACAAAAAAGAAAATTTTTATTTTTTGGTGAATAGTGCCGTATTTGTGAATAGTGCCGTATACATGAATAGTGTCGTATACGTGAATAGTAAGCCCGACACAAAAAGTTCCAAATTTGATAAAAAGTTCAAACCAATATTTTGGCATAATGATATTGAAGAAAATAATATCATTTAAGAAGAAAATAACATCCCTTACCTCAAAATAACAGTACTTCTGATCGGAATATCCGATATGAGGCTAAATGAAACTTGTGCTGAATAGCAACTCTCAAAGTATCAAAATACTCACAAAATACGCTCAATAATATAGAGAGAGAAAACTTGTTTCTGGTGTGATTTTCAATTCTAACTTAGCCCTCTATTTATAGAAAAATGTTAGCACGCCGAAGCAGACTTGACCTGTAACCTGATGGCTTTACCTGTTACTATTCCAATCCACCACATTTGAATAAAAATTCTAGCACATTTCTCACCAACAAAAAGTGGGGCCCACCAATTCTAGAATTTTTCACCAAAATGATAAATTCTGAAACTTCAACAATTTCTGAACTAGTCATCTCTTAAAATTCATAACAAATCATACGTTCATTTTTAACGGTTCAAAATTTGTGGACATATACTCAACTTATATATGTATAACATATCCAAAATTTACAATGATCCAACGGTCGGATTAAAAATTATAACTCACGGAATATAACTCAAAAACACTGCTTTGATTTTTAATACCTCCATTCCGACAAAAATACTGATAAAACAACTCAGCATTAATTTTTTCATTTATAACCACAAAAATATATCCCTCATTTATAATCACAAAAAAAAATATTTCCTTATCATATAAATCAATAATTAATTATTCACAAATAATATTACAAAATCACAATTATGACAACCAGACCGTTCTCAGGAAAGAGGGGGCTTTCCAATAAGGATTTCTCCTTACTGGCGCGCAATTAGATGACCAAACTTCTCCTTAGACAGAACTTTTTAGACATTGCCAATAATGCTATCTAATAATATTATTCAAATAATATGAATTATTGATCTGATAATGGAAAATACTGTGCAGCGACAATTATTGAAACAACAATAACATAAAATATCAACGTAGCAATTATTGAATCAATAAAATAAAATATTGAACAGTAATTACTGTAACAATTATTGAGTAGTGTCTTCTTACGTAAGAATCAATAATTGGTGTAATATCGTGTACTACTGTGTTTTAACCACCGGGTATTCCAACAGTATTAACGGTAACAACTACGTCGTTATTTATTAACAACCTATACTTGTCGTTTTCTTTATCCAATTGCTTTCCGTTATGGTGCCCACAAAAGGCTGCGCCGTCGTACGAATATTCCCCGACAGCAAGAATATTCCACGATCAAACGAATATTCCCCGACAAAATGAATATTTTATAACCACTTGATTATTTTGCAAAATTTGCACATTTCACCCATAACCAAAGCATTATATCAAATGAACACCTTATTATTCACAATAATAGTTGGAGAAAATTTGATTTTATTCATTAATAAGTTGGGGTCTTACAACCTCCCCACTTATGAAATTTCGTCCTCGAAATTGACGTACGTACCTAGTGTTTCGAAAAGATGAGGATACCTCTCTTTCATTTCTGATTCCAACTCCCAGGTCATTTCTTCAGTAACATGGTTTCTCCACAAAAGCTTAACTTGTGAAGTAACCTTCGTGCGTAGAACATGCTATTTCCTATCCAAGATCTTAACAGGTACATCCTCGTACGTTAAATCTTCGGTTATCTCGTTTGGTTCTAACTCAATTATGTGGTTCGGGTCTTTTACATATTTACGAAGCACAGATACGTGAAAAACATTATGAACACGAGACATGCTTGGAGGTAATGCGAGTCAATATGCCACAATTTCTATTCGGTCAAGTTTGAAAATGGACCAATAAATTGTGGATTGAGTTTTCCTCTCTTCCCAAATCTTGTAACTCCTTTCCATGGTGCAACACGTAACAATACATGATCCCCAATACTAAATTCTACATCATTTCGATGAAGATCCGCATAACTCTTTTGTCGATCCTGTGCCGTTTGTATACGTTGTCGAATCGTTTGGATCTTCTCTGTAGTTATGCGTACCTATTCTGGTCCCAACAATGTTGCTTCACCCACCTCGTCCCAGCATACTGGAGAACGACACTTTCGTCCATATAAGGCTTCAAATGGAGCCATACCGATACTTGCCTAATAACTGTTGTTGTAAGAGAATTCCACCAGTGGCAAGTACTTATCCCAACTTCCTTTAAAATTTAGAACACAGAGTCTTAATAGATCTTCAAGGGTTTGAATAGTCCTCTCTGATTGCCCGTCCGTTTGAGAATGGTATGCTGAACTGAATCATAAATCCGTGCCCATAGCTTTCTACAAGCTAACCTAAAATCGTGAAGTGAATCTTGGGTCACGATTCGAAACTATAGCTAATGGCATGCCATGAAATCTCACAATCTCATTCATGTACATACGAGCAAGACGTTCAAGGGAATAAGTCTCACGTATAGGCAAGAAATAAGCAGAATTGGTTAATCTATCAACAATAACCCAAATTGCATTTATGCCTTGAAAAACCTTGGAAAGACCTGTAACAAAATCTATGGTAATGTGTTCCCACTTTCATTTTGGGATCTCAAGTGGTTGCAATGGACCCTTTGGCACTTGATGCTCTGCCTTTACATGTTGACAAGTTAAACACCTTGAGATAAACTCTGCAATCTCTCTCTTCATATTGCTCTACCAAAATGTATGTCGAAGATCATGATACATTTTGGTACTTCCAGGATGGATTGCAAACAGTGTGTTGTGTGCCCCCATCATGATTCTATACTTCAAGACAGAATCGTTAGGAATACAAAGTCTGGAGTTAACTCGAAGTATTCCTTTTTCATCGATTCTTGCTTCTGGAATAGCACCTTCTTGCACTTTCTTCTTCATACGCATCAGCTCCATGTCCATAGCTTAAGCAGCTTTTACTTTATCGATTAAAGTCGGTTCTACTCGTATATTTGATATCATCATGTGGGTACTTGGAGCCTTCATCTCTATCTTCATCCTTTGCAAATCATTCAAAATGGGCATTTGTGTTAACAATATTGCACTCATACCCGCATATGATCTTCTGCTCAATATGTCAGCTACTACGTTCTCTTTTCCAGGATGATATTGGATGGTATGATTGTAATCTTTCAATAGCTCAAGCCAACGTCGTTACCGCATGTTGAGTTCCTTTTGGGTGAAGAAATATTTGAGGCTTTTATGATCCGTATAGATCTCCACTTTCTCCCCATACAAGTAGTGTCTCCAAATCTTCAACGCGAAAACGACTGCTGCCAACTCAAAATTGTGAGTAGGATAATTCCTCTCATATTCTTTGAGTTGTCACGAGGCATAGGCTATGACTTTCCCATGTTGCATGAGAACACATCCTAACCATTTGCCTGAAGCATCGCTGTAGATAACAAATCCATCCGAACCATATGGTATTGTCAGAACAGGTGCCAAAATGAGTCTCCTCTTGAGTTCTTGAAAACTCTTATCACAATCCTCGCTCCAACCGAATTTTTTATCCTTCCGAGTCAGCTGAGTTAACGGAGTAGCGATTCTAGAAAATCCTTCCACGAATCTCCGATAATAACCAGCTAAACCCAGAAAGCTACGTACTTCGGTCACCGAGTTCGGTTGCTCCCAACTTTGTATGGCTTCAATCTTCACTGGGTCGACAGATACTCCATGTTTTGACACCACGTGCCCAAGGAATGCTACTTCGTCAAGCCAAAACTCACATTTCTTTAGCTTGGCATAAAGTTTGTTATCGCGAAGCCTTTGTAGTACCAGCTTCAAATGGCGCTCATGATCTTCACGACTTTTGAAATAGATGAGGATGTCATCAATAAAGACAACAACGAACTGATCCAAATATTCTTTGAACACACGGTTCATCATATCCATGAAAGTAGCAGGAGTATTAGTCAATCCAAAACACATGACTAAGAATTTATAATGCTCGTACTGAGTTCTGAAGGCAGTCTTTGGAATATCCTCAGTTTTAATCTTCAGCTGATGATATCCAGAACGAAGGTCGATCTTTGAAAAGAATTGTGCTCCTTGTAACTGGTCGAATAGGTCATCAATGAGAGGTAGTGGATACTTATTCTTGATGGTGACATGATTCAATTCCCGATAGTCAATACAAAGTTGCATACCACCATCTTTCTTCTTTGCTAATAAAACAGGAGCACCCCAAGGAGATGTACTAGGACGAATAAAACCGATGTCCAACAACTCCTGTAGTTGGACCTTTAACTCCTGAATTTCAATAGGAGCCATTCGATATGGGGTTTTAGAAATGGGCTTTGTACCGAATTCAAGGTTAATAAAGAATTCAACTTCATGTTCTGGGGGTAGACCAGAAAGTTCTTCAAGAAATACGTCAGGAAATTCACTAACAACAGAAATATTATTCAAATCTGACGTGTTTTTGTTCAAGTCCATAACATGGACTAAGAAAGCTTGACATCCGTTTTTGAATAAGCGAATAGCTTTATGGCTGGATATGACAGTGATTAATTTTAGTGGTTTAGTTGCTTGAATTCGCATAACAGGTTGGTTAGGAATATGAAAACTAACAACCTTACGAAAGCAATCAATTTTGGCATGATGAGTAGTTAACCATTCAATCCCTAAAATCACATCAAATGCAAGTATGTTTAAATAAATAAGGTCAACAGGTAATGTGATGGTGTCAACTTGGATTAAGCAAGATTTATAAACTGTAGATGTAACAAAGGTTTCACCCAATGGAGTTTCAACAGATAAGTCAAAGGTCAATTTCTCCGAATTCAAGTTTAAATATTGAGCACAAGTAGGAGAGATAAATGAATGGGTAGAACCGGTATCTAGTAAAGTATAAAATTCGCAAGAATTCAAGATTAGCTTACCCGTGATCACCTCGTTCGGGTTTCTCGCGTTTTGGCCAATCACGACAAACGCTCTTCTAGGAATCGCTGATTTTGACTTATCCGGGACAACTTTTGGAGTCACCATCCCCGCTGAACTTGGTTTTGCTATAGAACACTCTCGAGCTATATGACCCTCCTTTCCACAGTTATAACATACCTTGGATTGTTGTGGGCAGTTTGGGCTGATATGTCCCTCTTTTCCGCATTTGTAATATACGACCGATGGTCGTTCTCCTCCCCTAGAAATAGTTGATGTTTGTGCTGACTTCTTCACGTTATCATTGTTATACCTTCTCTTCTTGAAATCTCCTCCTGACTCTCTCCTTCTATTATCACGGCCACGATTACCACCAAAGTGGTTACCGCTTTTGTCCGAATGTTTTCCTCCCTGCTGGTTTTTATTGCTCCGATGACTGCCACCACCGGTATATCCCTGGTTGTCGTCCCTCGGTTGAGCATACTCATTATCTCGCTCTAATAATTGAGCCCTATTTACAATATCTGAATATAAAGAAAATTTATGAGAGATAAGATATTGCCGAATCACGGGTTTTAGACCTCTCAAAAACATCCTTGTCATATGTTCCTCGTTCTCCACCAAATGATGTGCAAACCTGGATAACTCCGTGAACTTCGCCTCGTACTGAGACACGGTCATGTTGTTTTGTTCTAGTCTGATAAACTCTACCTCCTTCATATAACGAATACTTTCAGAAAAGTACTTATCATTGAATAGCTTCTGAAACGTTTCCCAAGACATGCTGAGTTCGGCTGGCTGGGTACGCTTTACAGATTTCCACCAGTAATCTACCTCACCACGAAATATAAATGTGGCGAATGGAACCTTCTGTTCCTCCGTGCATCCCAAGACATCAAATATCTTGGTAATTTTTTGACTCACGTTTCAGCCTTAATCAGATCCGGCTTTCCCCAAAATTCTGGTGGTCCCAACTCCTTGAACTGCTTGGCTGTGACAAACCGCGCGTTGCCATCATTTCCACCCGTATTTTGTACATGAGTCTCCCTCGTCTGATTTTGTATTAATTGCAAGAAGCTCCTAAACATTCCATCATTCATCGTTTGCTCGGTAATGTTATTTACAGGAGGAATATTGCCTTCCTGTTGCACGTTCTCCTGGTTTGTGACTAAAGGTTGTTCCACAGTATCATATACTCCATTGTTAACGTTCTCAGCTGCCATTCTAAAATACTGCCATAAAACAAGGGTTAATTAAACAAATTAACATATCACATAATATCCTTATATTATGACCAACCAACAAATAAGCTTAGGTAGAACACATTAGCGAAGGATTTACTCGTCTCTCCCCTCCTAGTTCTATTTCCCGATATCCGCTAGAGACCATATCCCTAAGCTCTGATACCAACTGTGACACCCCCAAAATAGGTATACCACACCCATTCTGAGTCGCCAAATACATGGTACAGAAATAAATACAACTTTATTAAAATAATTGTCGTGCAAAATACGACAACATAAGTACTGTAAGTTTAAATACAAATATTGTCTTCTAGACAATATCCACACTCAAAGAAGTCCTCATTACAATTATTGAAACACTATTCTATAAAATAGTGAGGACTGCTAACACAACTGACTGGAAACATCACTCCACACCTCGACTAGTTCCCGCTATATTCTCGCCTCCTGAGAAAAATGGAACAAAAAGGAAAAGGGTGAGCTCAACTAGCCAAGTAAAGAATATTATGACTAAGATAATATACAACAAATTATCGTTAGTATTCAACAGAAAAAAATCTGATAAAATATAATAGACAACAAGTTTTAGATCAACAACTGCAGCGAAAATAGCAAACCATTAGAAGAGTCAAGTAGATAATGAGTTTTACTATCTTCTAAGATTTAAAAGTCCATCGTCACTATTTTATCCTTGTAACAACAATCAATAACCATCTTTAATTAAAGATTCATATTTTCACTACAGGCCAAAGATATTCATTTGTATCACCAGTCGGTCATGTTTATCTCAACACCTATTCATCTTTGCACTATGGGCCAAATATATTCATCAGTTAATCATTCCTCTTTGCACTACAGGCCAAAGATATTCAGTAATATCATCATTTAGGACTGGGGATGATGAAAAATATCTTAAAGAAAACGAATCCAATGTGCCAGAAGAACAAATATTAGAAATTCGTATTACAGTTTATCCAAGTGCAATAATACTCCATAACAACCAATTGTGAAGTAGAATTCAAAAATAAAGATCAAAACATGGATACAATCAAAGATAATAACCATAATAGACATCTTGGACAAAAAGAAAAATTTTTATTTTTCGGTGAATAGTGTCGTATTCGTGAATAGTGCCGTATACGTGAATAGTAACTCCGACACAAAAAATTCCAAATTTGATAAAAAGTTTAAACCAATATTTCAGCATAATGATATTGAAAAAAATAATATCATTTAAGAAGAAAATAACATCCCTTACCTCAAAATAACAGTACTTCTGATCGGAATATCGGATATGAGGCTGAATGAAACTTGTGCTGAATAGCAACTCTCAAAGTATCAAAATACAAACAAAATACGCTCAATAATATAGAGAGAGAAAGAGAGAAAACTTGTTTCTAGTGTGATTTTTAATTCTAACTTAGCCCTCTATTTATAGAAAAATGTTAGCACGCCGAAGCAGACTTGACCTGCAACCTGATGGCTTTACCTGCTACTATTTCTACCTACCATATTTGAATAAAAATTCCAGTACATTTCTCACCAACCAAAAGTGGGGCCCACCAATTCTAGAATTTTCCACCAAAATGATAAATTTTGAAACTTCAACAATTTCTGAATCAGTCATCTCTTAAAATTCATAACAAATCATACATTCATTTTTAACGGTTTAAAAATTATGGACATATGCTTAACTTATATATGTATAACATATCCAAAAATTACAACGATCCAACGGTCGGATTAAAAATTATAACTCACGCAATATAACTAAAAAACACTAGTTTGATTTTTAATACCTCCGTTCCGACAAAAATACTGATAAAACAACTCATCATTAATTCTTTCATATATAAGCACAAAAATATATCCCTCATTTATAACCACAAAAAAAAAATTTTCTTATCATATAAATTAATAATTAATTATTCACAAATAATATTACAGCATCACAATTATGACAACCCTGCCGTTCCCAGGAAAGAGGGGGCTTTTCAATAAGAATTTTTCTTTACTGACACATAATTAGATGATCAAACCTCTCCTTAGACAGAACTTTCTAGACATTGCCAATAATGTTATCTAATAATATTATTCAAATAATATGAATTATTGATCTGATAATACAAAATACTGTGCAACGATAATTTTTGAAACAACAATAACATAAAATATCAATGTAGCAATTATTGAATCAATAAAATAAAATATTGAACAGTAATTACTGTATCAATTATTGAGTAGTGCCTTCTTACGTAAGACTCAATAATTGGTGCAATACCCTGTGCTACTGTGTTTTAACCACCGGGTATTCCAACAGTATTAACGGTAACAACTACGCCGTTATTTATAAACAACCTATACTTGTCGTTTTCTTCATCCAATCACTTTCTGTTATGGGGCCCACAAATGGCTGCGCCGTCATACTAATATTCTCCGACAGCAAGAATATTCCACGACCAAACGAATATTTCCCGACAAAATGAATATTTTATAACCACTTGTTTATTTTGCAAAATTTGCATATTTCACCCATAACCAAAATATTATATCAAATTAACACCTTATTATTCACAATAATATTTAGGAAAAATTTGATTTTATTCATTAATAAGTTGGGGTGTTACATAATTCTTTAAACCTAAATTCTGGACAATCCGATTTTCTGGGTTGTCACATTCTTACCCCCTTATAAAAATTTTGTTCTCAAAATTTCTTTAACCATACCCATTCCCGGGTCATCACATTCACCCCTTCTTCACAGAATATAATCCTCAAAATTTTAGCTTATTCCCCTTCTCAACTTCTCTTCGAAGAAGTTCTTATCTTTTAAATATTCCCTAATCTTCATAATTTATCAAGAATCATTAAGTAGAAGGAATAACAAGGAATATAAAGATTCCTTTAAACTATTTCGTACTTTTGCTGAGGGGTAAAATCGACCATGAACTCTTACTAGGTTAAACATCATTTCGCCGTAAACCCTTCTTTAACGGTCAATTTACAACCACAAAGAAAGTAAACTACCTCTTCTATACGTAGGTGATCAACCCATCGTATAATCCCATTTCGAGGTATGTTCACCTCAGACTCATTCATTAGATTTCGTACCAAAATAATTTGGCTTGGCATAACTTCTTCAAAGAAAGCTCAATTTTCTTTTAAACATGACATACCATTTGTCTTATGTAAATCAAATAGCTTAGACCATACCAATAAATTGGACATCAACTTGAAACATTCGTCTAGTCAAATCAATTGACATCGACTGCTTCTTTAAATTATTTTACAATACATCAAAACGTTACATGACGTCATGATACCGTACTCTTTACAGTACGTTGAGGACTTCATCTGTAAGACCCCAACTTTTTATAAATAAAATTGAATTTTCTTTAATTACTATTTTGAATAATAAGGTGTTAATTTGATATAATGCTTTGGTTATGGGTGAAA
The DNA here is from genome assembly GCA_016801055.1 of Panax notoginseng. NCBI lineage: Eukaryota > Viridiplantae > Streptophyta > Magnoliopsida > Apiales > Araliaceae > Panax > Panax notoginseng. Next base: position 114,830,083 of record CM029018.1, read on the forward strand.
TGTTCAAATTTTGTAAAATAAGTAAGTGATTATAAAATATTCATTGTTGTTGGTATTCATTTGGTCGTGAAATATTCTAGCTGTCGGGGAATATTCGTACGATAGCGCAACTATTTGTGGGTCCCATAACAGAAAACGGTCGGATGAAAAAATGACAAGTTTGAGTTTTTATAAATAACGGCGCAGTTGTTACTGTTAACACTGTTAAAATACCTGGTGATTAAAATACAGTAATACGCGTGGTTGCACCGTAGCACACGATATTACACATTATTTTTGAATTATTGATTCTTACATAAGAAAACACTACACAATAATTGTTACAGTAATCACTGTTCAATATTTTATTTTATTGATTCAATAGTTGCAACGTTGATATTTTATATTATTGTTGTTTCAATAATTGTCACTGCACAGTATCTCCATTATAAGATTAATAATTCATATTATTTGAATACTATTATTAGATATCATTATTGGCAATGTCTAAGAAATTTCTGTCTAAGGAGAGGTTTGGTCACCTAATTGCGCGCCAGTAAGGAGAAATCCTTATCGGAAAGCCCTCTCTTTCCTGGGAACGACTTGGATGTCATAATTGTGATTCTGTAATATTATTTGTAAATAATTAATTATTGATTTATATGATAAGGAAATATTTATTTTATGTGGATATAAATGATTGATATATTTATTTTATGTGGATATAAATAAAGGAATTAATGCTGAGGTGTTTTATCAGTATTTTGTTGGAATTGAGATATTAAAAATCGTCCGTATATAGATTTCGAACATTTTCTGTTTGGAATTTGGAAACACTTAAAGCTACAAAGTTGTAAAGAATTCGATTTCCTATGGAATGGATATAAAATTCGTATATTTTCTGAAATGAGCTATTTATTATGAATTATTGATGTTTCAGAAATTAAATGTTTTTATTAAAATTATGGGTGGGACCCACTTTTGTTTTTTATAAAAACATGTGCTGGAATTTTTTTTCCAAATGTGATGGCCTGATGGCTTTCCAAAATGGCATTAGTAGAAAAGAAGAAATAATAATATTATTTTATTATTTAGTCTACTTTGGCGTTCTATCATTTTCTTATAAATAGGCGCTTAGGTTAGAATTGAAAATCACACCAAAAACATAAGTTTTCTATTTCTATATTATCGAGCGTATTTTTGTGAGTATTTAGATATTTTGAGAGTTACTATTTAGTGCAAGTTTTTTTCGGCTTACATCCGATATTTCGATCAGGAGTACTGTTATTTTCAGGTAATGGATGTTATTTTTTTCGTAAATGATATTATTTTCTTCAATATCATTATGCCGAAATATTGATATAAATTTTATTGTGGAATTTCTATCTTTTTGTGTAGGGGTTACTATTCACGTGACGGCACTATTTACGTATACGACACTATTCACGAATACGACACTATTCACAGAAAAATAAAATTTTCTCTTCTTTGTCCAAGATGTCCATTACGGTTACTATCTTTGATTGTATCCATATTTTGATCTTTATTTTTGAATTCTGCTCCACAATTGATTATTATGGAGTATTTTTAAACTTGGATAAACTGTAGTACGAATCCCTAATATTTATTCTTTTGTCTCACTAGATTCATTTTCTTAAAGATATTTTTCATCATCCTCAGTCCTAAATGATGATATTACTGAATATCTTTGACCTATAGTGCAAAGATGAATGATTAATTGATGAATATCTTTGGCCCGTAGTGCAAAGATGAACAGATGTTTAGATGAACATGACCAACTGGTGATACAAATGAATATCTTTGGCACGTAGTGTAAAAATAAATATTTGATTCAATACGTATATTGATTGATGTCACAAGGATAAAATATTGATCATGAACTTTTAAATCTTAGAAGATAGTAGAATTCATTCTCTACTTGACTCTTCTAATGGATTGTTGTTTCCGCTACAATTATCGATCTAAAACTTGTGTCTATTATATTTTATCAGATTTTTCCTTATTGAAGACTAATGATAATTTGTTGTATATTATCTCAGTCATAATATTCTTACTGGGCTAGTTGAGCTCACCCTTTTCCCTTTTGTTCCATTTTTCTCAGAAGGCGATAATATAGCGGGAACTAGTCGGGGTGTGAAGTGATGTTTCCAGTCAGTTGTGTTAGCAGTCCTCACTATTTTGTAAAATAGTGTTTCAATAATTGTAATGATGACTTATTTGAGTGTGTATATTGTCTAGAAGATAATATTTGTATCTAAACTCACAGTTTATGTGTTGTTATATTTTGCACGACAATTGTAGTAATGATATTGTAGTTGTTTTTGTACCATGTATTTGGTGACTCAAAATAGGTGATGTATACCTATTTTGGGGGCGTCACATCGTCAGTTTATGACTTCATCATTATACATCATACCATAGCGGGTTGTTGATCATAAGATCAAATCCAACACTAGGTTTAATTGTATTAATAACTCTATCCTTTTACCATCTTTGCATCAAATGCATTGATGATATAAAATTCATTTTGATATTTCAAATCAACTTCTGTCTAGCCAAAACAATTAGCATAGACACACCAAGAATATTTCTTTTAAAATCCATTGGTTCCAAAAATTGAACCAATTCTTTCCTTTTCAAAACGCACATAAGCACGATTTTAATAAACTTCAAAATCTAGTATAGCTAGATGACTTGAAATATCATTTTCTCCATCTTCCTTCATTGTCTTACTGTCGACGTCGGGATTTTATTTGTCCCTTTTCTATTCTTATTCTTTGGTGTTCTCATGTTAGGTGAGATTTGTCTGAAAAAATAAGTTATGCACTACTACAAATTACTAAATAGACAACGCTTAAACCACAACGTTTTTTTATAAAAGCGTTGTGGTATTTTTTTTCATAACGTTTTAAAAAAAAACGTTGTAGATGTATATGCAAAAACGTTATCTATTTAAAAGGACATTTTTTTTATTTTAACTAGATAACATTTTTATTTTAAAACATTGTCTATCAGACAAAACACGGAGCTTAAAAAAATGTGGAAGTGAAAACACGGAGCTTAAAACGTTTCCTATACAGAAATTTCATTCCCTCCTTACTTTTTCCCTAATTTTCTCTGATCTGATATTCCCTCCTTCCCATTTTTCACACAAAATCTTTCAATTTCTTCGCCTCCACCGCTCTAAGCTCTAGCGACACATCGGCGATGGAGTAGAACTTCTGCATCTGGAGAATCGGGATCAAGTTCAGCCGCCACCGGTGAATGGCCGTGAACGCCGGTGAATCGGGATCCAGAGCGCGTCTATTACAGCGTTCGCAACAGCTCTGTTGAATGGAAACCGTCTCCGGTTGTAGCCTTAGCCACCAGCACTGACGACTCTCAAGACGCTGCCGCTCGAGAAGACAGTTCCCTTAAGATTTGGAGCGTCTCCCCCGGCTCAGTCGGCTGGAATCGTCAGCTACTACACACCCACTCCTTGCTATGTTTTCTTCCTATGTGTTTGAGATTAATTTGGTATTTATTTTTCTATGTACAGACGATACATGGAGACCCTAATTCGAGAGTTTCATCCCTAGTTTGGTGGCCTCAAATGAGTATTATTTCGGTAAAGATTTCCTGGATTAGATCAATTTTATAATTTTTGCAGTAAATTGTTATTCGAACTATATTGAGAAGAATGTTTTTGGGAGGTAATATGATTTTATTTCTGTTGTTGCTGTGATTGATTGCAGGCTAAAGGCAGCTGGGATCAGGTGCCCGACTCCACTTCTTTTGAGGCTTCATGGTCTGGTTATGGAGTTTATAAGTACTCTATTTTATTTTTCTGTTTGAAAGGTTGAATCTGTTAGATTAAGTTATTAACCATTTCTGAACTTCTTCCGCCTTTACATTCTTTTCTATTATTCGTTATTGTTCTTTACAATGGTTGAATTCTATTTCTTAGTCACATTCTGTATGACTTCTTATTCCCAATTCTAGTCTAATTTATAACATTTCTTTGGATAAAATAAATCAAAACCAATTTGCTATCTGAATTTTAAAGCTTTGATTGTCTTAACTGCCAGATTACATTTATTTTCAACTGGGTGATGTGACGCCCCCAAATCTGAGTTCTCAACCCCAAGTTTGGTGCTCACTATCCATCATCAACATAAACATTCTATATACTATTACGGAATAATAAACATACATAGTTCAATATAATAAAGTCTTATACAATACCCCAAGGTCTATTACCTTAACATAAACATACCTTACTTAAGTTACACAAAGTAACACAAAAGGTTTACATAAACATCAAACATAGTATGTCATGATACTTAAACATTTATAATAACTATTCTTGGACCTTTCCCTTGCCCTTATCCTTCTTACTTGAACTGTCTGGCTTAGCTGAAATAAATGTCATGATATAGAAAGGGTAAGCAACTAATTTGCTTAGCAAGTTTAAGTAAAAGAAGATATATCATGATTAGCAAGAAATTTATCGTTCAATGTTCAACAATAGAAATTAATTGCGATAGAACCTGAATTAAGTCTTGGCAACTGAATATTCGAACAATTGAATAACAGATACTGAGTGGTCATAATGACCATGAACATATGCTAAGGTTGTCAGTATTTAAACTAGTCCTTTTAATAAGTTTTGGTAATCAATGGGATCAGCCTTTCATACACGGTGTATTATGCATAAACACTTAATTTACGAGCAATAATTATTTTTCAATAATGCTTTAATCAAATTGTTCTTTTTCTCAGTCTTGAGTCCTTACCAAATCAATTGGTGAAGAACAGCTTTTAACAACATATTTGATTAAACAAATTTAAACATACTTGATCTAGCTGATACAATGAGCATAGATCCATATCTTAAACAGTTCATGAATAAAAGAACTTTAACCAATTCATAGTCTAATAATAATAGAACAGTAATTTAATTGCACTAAGTGTGAGCATCAATAATCAATATGGATGTGAATAATAAACAATAATTATTCACTAACATGCTTTGAAAAGAATAACTCAAGTTTGAGTTAGAGAACTTGCCTTTACTGCGATCTACTGCTATATAATTTAATTTAATCTCTTTATTGTAAAGACCTATCATTGTTAAGATTGATCTTACAATCAACATATCATACTTTATATCAGAATACAATTACTCTATCAGCAATTTACTTATCCACATAATCAATTACCTGAAAACATTCTTATTATTATCATTCTTTGATAACATATTATTTACTTTATCATATTCCTTATGCTTTAACACTTAATCTTGTCCTTTTATTAGCTCTTCCTTATAATCTAGTAAGTTGAATACTAACATCATAGTCTAGATTATTCAAGCATGCAATCCAGCCACCTGGATTGGCTAATCCAGCTAACTGGATTCAACAAACTTCTAATCCAGCAAGTCAGGATTCCAAATCCTGCAATCCAGCAAGCCTGGATTCTAAATCTTTCATTCCAGCAAACTGGATTCAACATTTTTTTCCAATCCAGCAAGCTGGATTCCATATCTCCTTTACGAAAATACCAAATCAACTTATTATTTTTTTATCCTTTGGCCATACTTATATACATGTATTTTATACATAAAAAGTATTTTTTTCGTAATTTTTCAATTTCTTTTACTATTTTTCAAAAATCATTTTTAGTGCATGGCTTAAGAAATTAACCCATCATGCTCAACTCCAGAAATTCCCATCTCCTGGCATAATCTCATACATGTTAACGTGACCATCCAGTTTAAATTTCATGGCCATTGGAGTTATAGAACTCCGATTATAGCGATTTTCGTCCGAAAAACCTAAATATTGAAATGGTCATACCATGGTCATTTTAAGTCGGAATATGCTCATTTTTGGACAGGAGCTACTTTATGTCATATATTTTCATGTCCCAAAAGGCCGGAATTTATTCCCTAATTTAAGTGGCCGAAACTGCCCTTGTAAAATTTTGGGCAGATTGTTTTCGGACTTTTCCTCTTTTACCTAGTTTGCTAAAATCAGTCCATACGGAAATCTACAAGTCATTTTTAGGTGATTCCACTTGGGTTTGAAAGATAACTCATCATATTACTCTCCCAAAGTTTTCCAAAATTTTTAAATGCCAAAAAAATGACAAAAATACCCCTTGTATTGACTATTAAAAAATAGTTTATTTTTCTTTCAAAAGACCAAACTGTTTTTACTAAAATAGTTGCTACCACTTGTGTATTCAACATTTTTGAATGCTACAACTTGGGTTTAGTAGTTAACTTACATATCTAGTACCCCTCTTTGATGGATCACTAAAAGAAGGTGTAGATCAAAAACGGTAGTCGATCAAAGGATGTGAAATAAACTAGAGTTTTCTAACAAAATAAAACTAGTTGCTCTTATATCCTTTTGATTCACTTTCTAACACTCAAATATGTTAGATCCATACATGAAACCATAAAAAACATGTAGATAGATGGTTTTAGACCTCTAGATCATAAACCTTAGATAACCAAAATCAAACAAAATAAAAAGGAAATCCACAAGTTTAAGATTTATACCTAGATCTTTGAGCACCTCTTCTTAATCTTCCAAAGTAACTAACAAACTTAGGATGCATCAATGGTGTAACTCCTTTCTCTCTCTCCTCTTGCTTCCACCGAAATTATCTCCCTCTCTCTTTTCTCTTATGTTTTTGCTTAGCTAGTTTAAGAGAAAGTAAGATAAAGTAAAATAAAAGTGGAAAGAGAATGGGCTTAGGTGTTGGAAAAATATCTATAGATACATTAGTATATCTCTACCTAATCCACTAACATATCTCTTCCCTTCTCTCTCCATATAACTTGTAATCTTGGCAAAAATGGGTGGCTCCATGCTAAAGTTGACACCTAGCCCATCTTGCACTATCTTTGGAAATTTGGGAGCTTGAAATGATGACATTCATTCCCCCTTCCTCTCCTTATCTTTGGCCGGCCAAGTGGCCTTCTTATCTCCAAGTTTTGCTTTTGTTTTTATTGAAATATCTAGCATACTGAATGTCTAAAGTACCCTCATCAATTGTGCTACAAGTTGGGCCATTATAAAAGATGTTTTGGGCTTTCCACAAATAACCTATTGGACTTTTAATTAACTAGTTTGACTTACTAATTAATATGAACTTGGGCCTCCTCCCTTAAATAATTGTGCTACTAGCATACTTGCCTATTAAATTTAATAGTGGGTTAGCTTAACAATCAAATTATCTACAAGTCCAATGCTTAAATAATTATTGGGCTTATTTAAACTACTAGCCATCCTTAGTAATATTAACCCTATTATCTCATGAACTATTACTCATTATTATTGATATTTACACATTCACATCAATCAATAATGTTAATTAACTTACATAACCCAATTAGACTTGTCTTATTCAAGTTTATTCAGTACTTACTTAGGGCTTAACATCTTAAATCTATTTCCTAGATTATTAAAATACTTAGGTTAGTTCACTAACTTATATAATTTATTGGTGATACTTTCTTTAATATTATATCATATTATCCACATAATCACTTAATCATTCACAATCTATTACAGATTATTTAATATATTTATTTACAATATATCATAGAAATTCTTGGTTATTACAGGTGATGTTTTATATGTTCTGTGATGACCCCCAGACTTGCAGTCACCGACAAGTTCTGTATAACTACGTGAGTAATCCAAGATACCACTTCTGTTGAATCCCACCAACTGTGCCAGATTTCTTTGATACTTGAATAAATCTTTAGTCTTTACTGTATTTTATCTTTGAATACGTACTTGTACCAGTAGAAAAAGTAGTTGTTATTCTTAGTACCGTATTCAGCTAAATATTGTTTTATTTTTTAGTTCATATCAGTGCTCTTAACTTTTAGAGTTACAGGAAAGGAAGATATATTTACAGTCATTTCCAATATTTGTATGTGATCCATTTGCTCATTTTAATATGACATTCAGAATGTCAAAAAGTGGTTTCATAGAGGTACTTTCTTGCTAGAATATTTCTCTTTAATATACACTTGATTTAAGTTGAAGGATAAACATGACAAATTGATATCTAGATGTCATTCACTCTATTTCTTGAGTGCAATTCATTGATTGTACTAATATTTTCCCAAAATAACAGCTCCAAGACGAGGCTACTTTAGCACTAAGTTGCTTGGATAAATGTAGAGATGGTGGATTTGTTGAAGTTTTTATGACCAGTGTTGACTTTCCTGCTAAATTTGACCACTGCATTAGGTATTTATATATTTGAGAGCAAAGTTGTTATGCTTGTAAATTATGCTTAACAATTGTATTTGAATCGAATATACTTAAATATCCATTCATTTGGTTCTGTTTGAGGTTCAATTTCTTAGGTTTTGTGTAAGTAATGTCCAAGGCTTTAGGTTCAAGGGTTATTTTATGGTCAACGGGCTCAACTCTGCCAATTGGTTCACTACTACGAGGATGAGTCTACACCCACGGGTACTTGTGCTGTTTGTGTAGGAGGTGGTGAAAGGTCAGTTAAAATAGTCTTGTTTCAAGGTCCTATATGTGCCTGCAAAATTCCTATTATACAATCATTAATCTCTTATCACCTTTTGTCTACCTTGGCCAATAAAATTTTTTGTAAACTATATATGCAGGTCTCTTGTTGCCAATTTGTCAGCTGCCAATTGCTACAAATTTGAACATTTGAAGAAACCAAAAAATTGGGCATTGGGTACCATTTACGAAACAGAAGCAAGAACATTCTCAAAAGTTCATGACTAGGAGGTAATGATTCCATGAACAGCATAGATGGTGACTTGTTCTTTCACTTTCTTGACTATTTATTTGATTCTGCTAATGACTGGCCAGACTGAGAATGTTGAGGAAATAGCAATAAAAATCTCCTAGTGGCCAAAGGCAACTGGGGCACACAAGAGGATTACAGTTAATACTCAGGGTGCAGATCCAAGGTTATTTCATGTATTAATAGTATTATCTTTTTTAATTTGTTAATTGATTTCTTGTTATTCAAATATACCTTGTCATGTTATCTTATTATGCACCATCTTATAGTTTGGGACAAAAACTGTTGTTGAGTTTAAAGGTAACCAAGTATAGTACTTGCTGATTTTATGTTTTTTTCTAGACCCAACTGGGAAGGTGGTCAGTATGACGGTGATGACAAAAGTCGACTGAACGTGCTTCAATTGGCCATGGAATTGGGAGCTGATTACATTGATGTGGAACTTCATGTTTCTTTCCCCTTAAATTTTGTTTACACGGTTCAAAGACTGACATTCATTGCAATGTAATAAACAGCCTAAAAAATTGGTTTGAATGCAAATATTGTGTTGGTTGATTGTTTAATTAATTTTGGATCCAAAATTAATTAAACAATCAACAAACACAACTCGTAGTACATGTCTATTCTATTAATCTGTTTAATCTGCTGCATATATCGTCCCATTTTAGAACCATTATTATACCAAGTCAATAATAGTTGAAGGAACACAACTTATAATATTTGTTATTTTTGGTTAGGTATAGACAATTTGGTTACTCTTAAACCCCTAATGCTTATGTGAGAACCATGCTGATGGAGATAGTTTAATTCCAACTGCCTAGTGGCAAGCTTGTTATTTTCTGATCTTCCTAAATTCCTAAACATATATTCCACATGAGGTTGAAATTTATATTCTTGTATATAACTTATTGCTGATATTCTGTAGAATATGTTAATGACCTGCAACTTTAGTTCTCCTTGTTCCTTAATATATTGCTATTATGATTTGTAAATGCTATAATCATATTCTGAAAATAAAGTTATATTGCGATATGGATTAGCTAGAGTACATTTTAATTCTCTCTGGTCTGTTGGTGGGTTGTTTTGTAGCTTGAAGATGATGCAGTCAACTTAGTTGTTGGAGAGAAACCTAGCGATGTTTACTCAAAAATTGCTTCAAGGTATGGTGTATAAGTATGTATTGTTAACATAGGACTTTAAATTGGGACAAACTAAACATTATTTTCTTCTTCTTTATTTGCAGACTTGTATACTTTGACATGCCATGTAGATCAGCTTTTAAAAACATAACGTGTTAGATGGTTTTATCGTTTTTTGTAAAAAAAAAAACAAGGTTCATTAAGTAGACAACACAAAAAGAGCCATGTTCCAACTCTATCCACATTCACTAATGTTGAATTATTTATCAATACTCCCAGGTTAGGTGCAAATCGCCAAAACATTGTACTGATGAAGGGGTGAAGCTAGTTGTGACTGACTAGCAGATTTCCATGAGCATAGCAGGTTTCTAGAGTACATAGCCATACTACCAATATACCAGGCTAGTGTAAATGACATCACTGTATTCTGAGAGCCTTATAATAAGTCGTGCTCTAGTTTAAAATAATTCTTATTCAGGTAGGGCTTTCAAACTCTACTGGATGTTGAAATTTCTTTGCTTTAGGTAATTGTGTTGGGCCTTATATCAGGTTTTCTTTGTAGGGTTCAATTGCTCATGTTGATATTTCTTGACCTTGTAAACTTGTCTGATTTGTAATGACACTGGGATTTCAGTATACACCTGCTATTGATATTGGAGTATTGGCTTTATCTTTGCTGAGGTTCTGATAGGGAAGCCACTTTTTCTTGGGAAAAATATTGTTTATCAGTTAGATTTGATGACGGACTTTCTTGGGTCACCTTCAGCAGATACCATATCTAGGGTATGGAAAATTATGTTGTTTATTTCCGTCGTTACACTTGGTAGTTATGACTTTTAATATTCCTAGCCATTGATATATACTATCTCAATTTTCATTGTCTAATGAATGCAGATTCGAAATAAAAGTGCAAGGAAATACTTGGCAGATATGTGTAAAAAGCGACCTGTGCCATTTGCTGAGAAATTTCCAAACTCAGACCCTCTAGCAATTTGCTTATTGCAAAGGCTGTTAGCCTTTGATCCAATTGATTGACCAACTGCTGAAGTTGAACATAGCTAGTGTGATCCCCAGTGATTGGAAGGCTGGAGTTGAGTAGAAGAAAGCCAAATTTTTCTGTCATCTGCTTGAGAAAGGTGAGGTCAGTACCGTGGTTGAGGAAGATAATTATGTAATTACTAAATACCCCTATGTGATGTGAATTTGAGATGTATATATGGATAGTTTGGTATATATTTTGCGAATATAGTAATTTGAAATTATAAACGAATGGTATTATTGGAATGTATTTTGAATGGTTGATACATTTTGGTTATATATCATGGCATGAGCATATTGCAGGTGCATTGGTAATATAGGTGAACCAAATCTTTTTTTTCTTTTTTTTAATCTACAACATTTAAAAAACGTTGTCTGATATACTAAACAGCAACATTTTTATCCAAAAAATGTTGTGGAATCATACCTTCTACCACATTTTTAAGCATATGCTAATTTTTGAAAAATAGAAAAATCGTTGTGTATTGTGCTTAACTACAACGTTTTAAAAACGTTGTGTAAGGGTGTCAAATAGACAACACCCTTAACCACGACGTTTTTCTGACAGAAACCACAACATTTTTTCCGCGTTGTTTATTTACTGTTTTGTAGTAGTGGTGAAATGGTCCGACATTTATATGTCGACGATTTGACTGTAAGAGTCGCCAGGTGGTTTTTTAAATGGTTGTACCAACACAACCGAGAAAAGGTTTCACATTAACCCAGTGATGTGACACTACTAAACGGGTCTATGAAACCGAGATTCATTAGGGTCCGGGGACTTGCTTATGCAGAGGGAAGGTGTTAGGCACCCCCCGACATCCGTGTTGCCACGGTTACCGCCACTTTTCAAGAAACTGTTAAATGAATATGTGTGTGTGTGTGTGGATCAATGTGCAGTTATTTGGAAGTAGTGTTATGCCTCGTTTGCACTTATATACAAAGGGTTTGATTTTTTATAAAAATTCAGTTTTAAATAGGATATAACAGTGATGTTTTGTAAAAAGATGTTTTTCAAACCCTTGTGCTCCATAGTAATTGAGGCCTTTGATACTTCCATTTTATTATGTATTCGGCTTGATTGCTTTTATTTTTCGAGATGCGAAACATCTTCGAGAAAATAATGTACAAAGCAGTACCGAACTCCTTGTGGGCATAAGAGCCATCCAAGGACATTCGAACACTGTGAATAATTTACAAGCTGCTTACAGTTGAAAATGTCCATCACGGGAACCGAATCTAGATTCAGTAGACTGAATCTGTGATTACATGATTCTTAGGCTCACATGATGCTGCAATTTATATCAAAGCAGTAAGCAGTTATATATATAAAAGTAGTAAATATATATATATACAGACTTGATCAACCACCACGAAGCATCTTCATGGGGGATCAGAAATGTAAATATATAAAAGCGGTATATATATATATATATATATATATATATATATATATATATATGTGTGTGTGTGTGTGTGTGTGTGTGTGTGTGTGTGTGTGTGTGTGCACGCATATAATCAACCACCACGAAGCACCTCCATGGGGGATTATAAATGTAAATAAAGCATAAAAACCCAGCAACCACCACGAAGCACCTTCATGGGATATTAATAATGTAAATAAAGCACTAAAAATCAATCGACCACCACGAAGAACCTCCATGGGGGATTGAAAATATAAATAAAGCAATAAAACGATCAACCGCCTTGAAGTAAACTCCAGGCGGGACTGGTTTCTTTATGGAAATGTGGAGAGGAGTGTATTCCCTACCATCTTTGGTGTCTTGGGACTCGTTTCTATATGGAAATGTGGAGAGGAGTGTGACTTTCCTTTCCGAGATCGATCGCACCACATATGGTCGCCAGTACTCCTATTTAAGAGGAGCCCAGTTAGTTCCATCTCTTATGGATTGGTGTTTCCCTTTGAGGAACAACCGCAACTTAGATGGTCGCCGATCCACCCATTTATGGGGAGGTCGGGTAGTTCCATCCCTTTGGTCTGAAGCCGATGAAATGTGACGTATTGAAGGTTAATCCCACAACCGCTGACAAATGTTTGTGTTTTGGTAGGGGGTTAGACCGAACCATGACTGGCTACCTACGTATTAGGGGGATCAGCTCGGCATAGTTCGCCCCATGTTCAGGACGGTTTGCAGCCAATGAAAAGTTTGATCCCATGTTCAAGACAAACTGCGGGTGAGAAAGTTTAATCCCATGTATAGGACAAACTGCGGGTGTGAAAAGTCTTATACCTAGTGGGGTAAAACTGCGGGTGTAAAAGGTTCAATCCCTAGTGGGGTAAAACTATGGTTGAAAATTTTTATCATCTACCATATGTTCTAAATCTCTGATTTATTACTGTTGAAGGCTATTGATAATTTATTTACCTTTAGTCATCATATTTTTTACTGGGCTAGTTGTGCTCACCCTTCTATTCCATAATTCCTTTCAGGTAATAAGAGTGTAGCTGGGTCGAGCGGGGGTAACAGGGAAATAGAACGGTGGTCATCATTTAGTAGTTATATTTGGTGAATTAAATAGGGTGAGGCGAACCCAACGTTGGAAGGGTGTTTTATCACTATCATACAAGATGTCTAATGACATACAACCTCGTGTCATCATAAGATAGGATTGTGCACATCCACTTACTGAGTATATCTACGAGGACTACCTATATAATCTTGGTGTTTGGTTAAAGTACAATTCTCAAGTAGAGACAGTGGAGATAATTATATGTCAAGAGAAGACTCACCATTGAAAAGATTATGATAGTAATGTTCTTATTTTTCTTTGGGGTCTATTGGGTCAACCAAGGATAATTCTGTGGACATATGATATCTATCATAACCTAGATGCATGGCCTCTCATGTACAAAGGTTTCCTTGAGCACTTCTCAAAAATTTTAATTTCTAAAACAATTTTTGACTATACCTTTATGTAAGGTGCCATTGTGACGTGCTATCCAAGGTTAGGATGAGAGTCAGAGTTGGTATATATTCGTATTAAAACTCACAGCATATGTGTTATTGTATTTTGTACGACAATTGTTGTAATAAAGTTGTAGTTGTTTTCTGTACCATGTATTTGGTGACTCGGAATAGGTTGGGTGAAATGGACCTATTTTGGGGTTGTCACATTTGGAATCAGAGCTTAGGGATATAGTCTCTGGCGGGATCGGGGAATATAACTAAGAGGGGAGAGATGAGTAAATCATTCGCTAGTGTGTCCTACCTAAGCTTATTTGTTGGTCAGTCATAATATCGAGATATTATGTGATATGTTAATTTATTTAATTAACCCTTGTTTGATGGCAGTATTTGAGAATGACTGCTGAGAATGTTAACAATAGAGTGAATGAGACCGTGGGGATACCTCTAATCACCAACCAGGATAATGTGATGTCAGGCGAAGAAGGAATTAGAGAAATTCATGTGGTGAGTGAAGAATTGATAGTTGCACCCGAGATGGTCGCAGAGATAACAGCTGAGAGTGAGGAAGAAGAGGTACCTGAGGAGAATTTATTAGAGGTATTATATGATCAAAATGTAGAATTGCAAAATCGTATTCATGAGTTAGAAGAGCAGGCTGAAGAACGACAGGCGGTTGTGGAGCAAAAGGATGCAACAATTCAAGCTTGTGTTACCCGATATGTGATGCTTGAACAGAAGCATTATTTGGCAGAGTATAAGATGATAAAGCTGGAATCTGAGCTGAAAGAAGAAAAAAGTGAACGAGTAAGAGTGAGTGATGCATGGGGAAAAGCCGCACGACGCATTATTATTGTGGAAAGAGATGTCCGATCTAAGAAGGCTAAAATAGATGATATGTATTTCTCTTTTTGGACAGCAATTGGGAGAACCCAACATCGAGTTTTGAATTACTCTGTATAGAGCGGTCAACCTGAATTCGATATGGATCGAAGATTGATGATTCAGATCATGAATCAGGAGTACGACGAAGCAGTTGAGGGTGGAATATGCCCTATAGAAAAGTATATTCCAACGGTAGTGATGACACCAAATGATGTCCCAGACAAGTCAAAGCCAAGTAGTTCAAGGGATAGCGGTTGTCATGACTTTCCAACAAGTGAGGAACCCAAATGAAGTTATCACGGGAGATGAGCAATGGAGAAATCATGGTAACCGGGGAGATAAAATTTGGAATGAAAGCAATGTATTCTCAACTTTTTGAAATACCAGGTACGTAAATTCCGGGGACGAAATTTCATAAGGAGGGGAGATTGTAAGACCCCGAATTTTATGAAATAAAAGTATTCAATTTTTCTTATAATTACTATTCAGTAAATGGTTAAATTGATAAAAATTAAAGTTAAGGGTGATATATGATTTTTTTTTAAAAATACGCAAGTGGTTATAAAATATTCATTGTTGTCAGTGAATATTCGTTTAGTCGTGGAATATTCTTTCTGTCGAGAAATATTCGTACGACAGTGCAATCATTTATGGGCCCCATAACAGAATAACTGTAGAATGAAGAAAACGACAAATTTAATTTTTTATAAATAATGGCGTAGTTGTTATCGTTAACACTGTTGGAATACCTGGTGGTTAAAATACAGTAATACGCGTAGTTGAACAGCAGCACATGGTATTGCACAGTATTTTTTTAATTATTGATTCTTACGTGAGAAGGCACTACTCAATAATTGTTACAATAATTTCTGTTCAATATTTTATTTTATTGAATCAATAATTGCTGCGTTGATATTTTATATTATTGTTGTTTCAATAATTGTCACTGCACAGTATCTCCATTATCAGATCAATAATTCATATTATTTGAATAATATTATTAGATAGCATTATTGGCAATGTCTAGAAAGTTTTGTCAAGGAGAGGTTTGGTCACCTAATTACGCGCCAGTAAGGAGAAATCCTTATCGGAAAGCCCCCTCTTTCCTGGGAACTGGCTGGTTGTCATTATTATGATTCTGTAATATTATTTGTTAATAATTAATTATTAATCTATATGATAATAAAATATTTATTTGATGTGGATATAAATGATGGATTTATTTATGTGGTTATAAATGAAAGAATTAATGTTGAGGTATTTTATCAGTATTTTGTTGGATTGGAGGTATTTAAAGATCAAATCAGTGTTCTTACAACTTTATTGTGTGAGTTATAATTTTTAATCTGACCGTTGGATCGTTGTGATTTTTGGATATGTTATACATATATAAGTTGAGTATATGTTCGCAAATTTTGAACAGTTAAAAATGAACGAATGATTTGTTATGAATTTTAAGAGGTGACTGATTCGGAAATTAGGTTTATAAATGATTTTGGTGGAAAATTTTAGAAATGGGTGGGCCCCACTTTTGGTTGTTGGGGAAGATGGCTGATTTTTGGTGGGTGGAATAGTAGTAGGTAAAGCCATCAGGTAGCATGTCAAGTCTGCTTCGGTGTGCTAATATTTTCCTATAAATAAAGGACTAAGTTAGAATTAAAAATCACACCAGAATTCATAAGTTTTCTCTCTTTTTCTCTCTAGATTATCGAGTGTATTTTGTGAGTATTTAGATACTTGGTGAGTTGCTATTCATCAGTGCAAGTTTCCTTCAGCGTCATATCCGATATCTAGTCAGAAGTGCTGCTCTTTTGAGGTAAGGGATAGTAAGGGAGTTTAAGGGTTGTTATATTTTTCAGTTTCATAATTTTTCTGACTTTCAAAAATTCTGGAAAATTTTGAAATGATAATTTGATGATTTTTCTTGATTGTGTCCAAAAATTATTATTTTTGGATGTATAGATTAAGAGTTGTGAATTTTATGAGAAAAGACTCTTTTAAAAGTAACCGCTTATAACTTCTTGTGGTTAACTCCAAAATTGGTGAAAATTTTATTGAGAGTACATGTATATGATAGAAGTATACTCTGTAAATATTAGAATTTTTGGATAAAAGTATAATTTTTGATAAATATCTAAATATTCGGCTGTTTTGGCCATATGAAAAATAGTAAATGATTTTAAAAAATTCTGAAAAAAATATATGTTCAATATGGGACTATATTCTACTAAATCTCATAAAAGAAAATTTGTTTGTACTAATTTGGTATTTTTTTCATGAAAATGTACTAGTTATAGGTAAATGAATTAAATATGTTATGTGAAGTAGGAAAATTGGAAAATAGGATTTTATGGCTTGAGAATCCTATATGAGGTATATGCAGATTTTTGATGAGGGTTTTGGTTATTGGCAATGAGATCTTATGAGTTTGGAATTTTAGGATGATGAAATGTATTATTTAGAAAAGTGTAAACAATTAAAATAAATTGTTTATAAGTTTAAAAAATATTATTTCAATATCATTATACCGAAATATTGATATAAATTTTATTGTGAAATTTCTACCTTTTTGTGTCGGGTTTACTATTCATAAGTTACTATTCACGAGTTACTATTCACGAAGTTACTATTCATGAGTTACTATTCGGGAAGTTACTATTCACGAGTTACTATTCATGACAAAATTGGTTTCTTTTTCTAACCAAATTATAGTTGATTTATGAATATTACTCTTGAGATTAAATCTAGATGTTTTGATTACATTGATTTTACTATTATATATAACATTTTTATAACCCTAATGATAATATTTCTATTTGAGTTGAGTGTAAAGATGGGTAGAGTTTTGGTATGATCATGACTATGGGTTCCCTTTGGCCAGTAGTGCAAAGTTGAATTGTTAACTGGTATGATCATGACCATTAAATTTATAATTTAATATCTTTAGCTTAAGTGCAAAGGTGAAATGATCAACATAGTTATAATTAATGTTTATATATTTATAATTGAAATGATTATAATATGAACTGTTGACGAATATCTTTGGCATATAGTGCAAATATGAACTGTTGATGAATATATTTGGCCT
Organism: Panax notoginseng; assembly: GCA_016801055.1. Classification (NCBI taxonomy): domain Eukaryota; kingdom Viridiplantae; phylum Streptophyta; class Magnoliopsida; order Apiales; family Araliaceae; genus Panax; species Panax notoginseng. Next base: position 114,847,953 of record CM029018.1, read on the forward strand.
ATAGTGCAAATATGAACTGTTGAGTAATATCTCTGGCCTGGAGTGCAAAGATGAATTGTTGATGAATATCTTTGGCCCGTAGTGTAAAGATGACCTGTTGTTGAATATCTTTGGCCAGTAGTGCAAAGATAAACTGTTGACTAATATCGTTGGCCCGTAGTGCAAAGATGAATTTATTAGTATGATTATGAATAGGAACTGTGATTTGGTATAACCATGATCTTTGATGTTGCAGGTAAATACATGTGATGAAAATTATCTTCGTCCTGGATGCGAAGAGAAATTTAGAATCACAATTATGATTATGAGTTATTTATATGATTGTGGACCAGAACTATTGATTAATGTTACAGGAATAAAACATTGTTGATGGATTTTTAACATAGAGAAGATAATTGATTTTATGGTCTATTTGACTCTTCTAATGGATTGCTCGTTCCGCTGCAACTATGGTTGAAATTTTTTATCATCTACCATATGTTCTAAATCTCTGATTTATTACTGTTAAAGGCTATTGATAATTTATTTACCTTTAGTCATGATATTCTTTACTGGGCTAGTTGTGCTCACCCTTCTGTTTCACAATTCCTTTCAGGTAATAAGAGTGTAGCTGGGTCGAGCGGGGGTAACAGGGGAATAGAATGGTGGCCATCATTTAGTAGTTATATTTGGTGAATCAATTAGGGTGAGGCGAACCCAACGTTTGAAGGGTGTTTTGTCACTATCATACAAGATGTCTAATGACATACAACCTCGTGTCATCATAAGACAGGGTTGTGCACATCCACTTGTTGAGTATATCTACGAGGACTACGTATATAATCTTGGTGTTTGGTTAAAGTATAATTCTTAAGTAGAGACAGTGGAGATAATGATATGTCAAGAGAAGACTCACCATTGGAAAGAATATGATAGTAATCTTCTTATTTTTCTTTGGGGTCTATTGGGTCAACCAAGGATAATTCTGTGGACATATGATATCTATCATAACCTAGATGCATGGCGTCCCATGTACGAAGGTTTCCTTGAGCACTTCCTAAAAATTTTAATTTCTAAAACAATTTTTGACTATACCTTTATCTAAGGTGGCATTGTGACATGATATCCAAGGTTGGGATGACAGTCACAGTTGGTATATATTTGTATCAAAACTCACAGCATATGTGTTGTTGTATTTTGCACGACAATTGTTGAAATAAAGTTGTAGTTGTTTTATGTACCATGTATTTGGCAACTCAGAATATGTTGGGTGAAATGGACCTATTTTGGGGTTGTCACACTCATATTCTATTACGTGCTTATAATTTGGCTTATAAGGACGTAACACATATACATTAAACACATTGTGTATGCGTTCGAAGTCTGGAGGTAATGCTACTATGTAAGCTATCTCTCCTACCCTTTTTAGTATCTCGAAAGGTCCTATAAACCTTGGACTTAACTTTCCCTTCTTTCTAAAGCGTATCTTTCCTTTCCAGGGAGATACCTTTAGAAATACATACGAGCCTACTTCAAACTCTATGTTTACTCGATACGAATCTGCATAGCTGCTACTAGACGCATTCGTATCAACTTAACTATATCTGCTATTTGCTGCACCAATTCAGGTCCTAGCATTCGACGTTCTCCTACTTCATCCCAACACAATGGTGTTCTGCACTTCCTTCCATATAAAGCTTCGTAAGGCGGCATGCCTATGCTTGTATGATAACTGTTGTTATACGCAAAATCTACTAGCAGTAGATGATCATCCCAACTACCTTTGAAATCCATAACGTAAGATCTTAATATATCTTCTAGCGTCTGAATTGTTCTTTCGCTCTGCCCATCTGTTTGTGGATGATAAGTTTTACTTAACTTCAGCTGCGTTCCCATCTGTTCTTGTAAACTTCTCCAAAAGTTTGATGTGAATTGTGGATCACAATCTAACACTATCGAATCTGGTACCCCATGTCTGGAAATAATTTCCTTAACATAAAATTTAGCTAACTGATCTAAGTTAAACTTAACTCTTATTAGCAAAAAGTGAGCCGACTTTGTCAACTGGTCCACTATTACCTATATAACATCATACCCTTTCTGTGTAGTCGGAAGTCCCACCACAAAGTCCATTGTGATATGCTCCTACTTCCATTCTAGAATCTCCAATGACTGTAACAAGCCACTTGGTCGTTGATGTTCGGCCTTAACTTTTTGACAAGTTAAGCACCTACTCATATATTCTGCTATCCCTCATTATCAAGACTATACTTTAACTCTTTTTTATCTGTTATCCGCTTCTTCATCTGGTTATACTCATCATTTCTATGTTGTACCTCCTTGACTCTCTCTATAATGGTAGATCGAATATCAGTTGTAAACAATTTCTGACCCGACTCACTCGATAACTTCACCTCTAACTAAATTATAGTCATCTCTGTTATTAACTCAGTTTGAGCCGTTAACATACACAACTTTTCCCGACCCTTCGTACTTAAGGCGTTGGCCAGTACATTGGCTTTTCCTAGGAACACAATTGAGGTTAAGAACAGCGTATCATCCTTAGACGGATGGAAAAAGTGAAAGTACAATTCAAATGTTATAGGATATGTTAAGATCTTACGTTATGGATTTCAAGGGGAGTTGGGACGAACATTTGCCTTTGGTGGAATTAGTTTACAATAATAGTTTTCATGCTAGTATAGGCATGCCGCCTTATGGAGCGTTATATGGGAGGAAGTGCAGAACTCCATTGTGCTGGGATGAAATAGGTGGACGTCAAATGTTAGGACCTGAGATGGTACAACAAACAGCAGACATGGTAGAGTTAATACGTACTCGATTGGTAGCTACTCAAGATAGACAAAGGAAGTATGCAGATCCTCACCGTGAAAATAGGGAGTTTGAGGTAGGGTCGTATGTCTTTCTAAAAGTATCGCCATGGAAAGGGAAGATACACTTTGTAAAGAAAGGGAAGTTAAGTCCAAGGTTTATAGGACCTTCTGAAATTTTAAGAAGGGTAGGAGAGATAGCTTATGAAGTAGCTTTACCTCTAGAGATGGAACGAATACACAATGTGTATTGCGTCCTTATAAACCGGACTACAAGCATGTAATAGAGTATGAATCTATTTAAGTAGAAAAAGACTTAACGTATGAAGAACTCCCAATTCAGATTGTTGATAGGAAGGAACAAGTCTTGAGAAATACGATAATACCTTCGGTGAAGGTAATTTGGAGGAACCACAATGTCGAAGAAGGAACATGGGAACTCGAGAAAAAAATGAAGGAAAATTTTCCTCATTTGTTTATGTAATTGTAGCGAGATTCTGGGGACAGAATCCTTATAAGGGGGGAGAATGTAACGCCCGAGAAAATCAGATTTTATGTGAATTAAATTTTTATTTGATTATTTGAATTAAATGAACTTAATTGTTTATTTTTGTGAGTAAGCTTTTGAAGGTCGTTCTATGACCTAGAATGCGTGGATATGTTTAGGATTCTGGCTATGTGCTAGGATTAATTGTTATGAATTTCCAAGATGAAAATGGAAGTTTTCTGAGAAATTTTTGTAAAAACACTATTCATCCATTTCTGCTCGAGAATTAATTTTGAATTTCTGAGAAACGCTTAATGATAAGATTTTAAGACGAGATGGAATATTCAATAATATTTCAGTTATGGCAAATGAAGTTCTCGCTTGCAGACTTAAAACCTAAGGGTTAGGAAAAACAATTTTTAAGAATTAAATGACTATATATAATGATTATTATTATCATACGTGAGAAATACAAGTATGAAACTAGTTATTATACGAGTATAGTATAAATATTATTACGACGTATAATACGAATACCGTACGAATAATATACGAAGAGAATACAAGAATTGTACGAGTAGAATACGATTAGTTCTTATTGGACTTTTAGTGATTGGACTTTGTCCTTCCCAATTGGACTTGGATTATGTCAAGCCCAATGTGTTGTTAAATCAAGCCCAAGATAGGCTCAATACGATTTAATTCTAAAGCCCAAACCAAGAAACCAAACCGCGGATCGAGCCGATGGATCACCACATGGGTTATATACATGGGGCAACCCATATGGGACCCAAAGGAACTAGGTGGGCCGGCCACTTGGTGGTCAAGTAAAGTGATTTACTTGGTGGCTAAGCAATGAATAGTAAAGAGGTGGGTAGCTTGACCAAATTGCCCTCCATTGAAATTTCTATATAAAGAAAGCTAGGGTGGTTCATTTGTTGTTTCACCAACTCTAAACAAATATATTGAGAGAGAGAGAGAGAGAGAGAGAGAGAAAAGAGCTTTAACAAGTAATCAAGAGCAATCCAAAGTACAACATACAAGCTTTATCCAAGAACGCGAAGAACGTTAAGGTAATAATACGTAAACCTTATTCTTCGATCCTTTTCTATTTATTTTTCGTAGAGAAGAATGAATTGCTAGAGCATGTCTCTTCCATAGTAATAAGGATGGCTATTAGTGGATTAAAACATTGATAATCGAATTCTGACTTAAAACGAAGAAACGAGTTATGAACGTTCACGAGTGTTAATCGAACGCATAATAGAACGTTAAATAGTGAATTCATTGTTAACGGATTTAAAAACTACTTTTGTCCGAATGAAATCGAAGTACATGAGATATGTAAGATAACGGCTTTTGAACGAGCCAATTCTGACTTATAACGACCAAGTTAGGAGTCCGAAAAGAATTGAACTTGAAAAATTTAGGAATTTCTCAAGGGCTCAGGGTCGGTGCCGCAGCGCCGCTCTAAGCGTATAAAACTCACGCCGCAGTGCCGAGTCGGAGAGGTAGTCACTGCTAAGTTGTTGTAACAATCTAGATTTTTATTATAATATTTAAATATTTATTGAATTATATAAATATTTAATGGATGTGTTTATTGTTGAGTAAGTATTTGTTTAATTGATTTGATATGATTTGATTATTTATTTGTTTAATAAATAATTAATGAGTTAAGAAAAGTAATTATTTTGAAATAGTAATCTAATTTAATTTAATAATTAAGTTATAGAATTTATAATGATTAAATAAATTATTATATTATGCAATGAATTGTTATTAGAATTAATTAAATTAAGTATGAAAACGTAATTAATTAGAAGTGTGATAAATAACTATATTATAAGTGGTTATTAAAATAAATTAAAGTAGTTGTAATTTATTTTTCCAAACAAGGCTTAAATATATTAAGTCTTTAAATTTAAATAATTTTGCCAAACAAAGCCCTATGGCTTTTGGATTTTTAAATTTGATTTATTAGTAATATAAATTAAATTAAACAAAATATAAATATAATATATCTATTATTTTGGTTACTAATAATTTATTAGTATATTAAGTATAGCGTCGGTTTATACGTTTTAAAAACCGTACGTCATTTGTATTTTTATTTTACTTATATTCTATTTGGCTAAAGCCTAAGTAAGAAAAGAGAACTAGTTTTGTCAGAGAAAAACTTAGAGACATGAGAGTTTTGAGAGAGACTGTCAAGGGTTGGAGAGAAAGTTCTGAGTTTTAACAAGTGGTGGTCAAGCAAGTGAAGGTATGTATATAAAACTTAAAAAAATATTACAACATAATTTTATTGAATGTGGTGTATGTTATAAAGTTTTACAAAAATTGTATGAAAATCATGTTTTTATAATTACGTATGATATTAAGTGTATCTGTAACTGTAATTGTTATATTAGCACATGTATGTATATATGAGAAGTATGCTAGCATTCACAAAGAAAGAAGAATTGGTTTTACAATAAATATTCACGTATGAACATGGTTTGTAGAAATATCAAAATTAGTATATGTTAATTGTGAAATTGTGAAATAGAATTGCGAATGGTTAATTGGGTATAAACTACAGAGAATCGTAGTTTGAAGTAATTAAAATCAAATTGGTATGACAGTGTATAAACGTCAGTTATGGAGTTTGGTTTTTAAAATAATGCTTTTAATGATTTAAGATTTCTAGAATCATGGTTTAGTCGTTGGTAATTAGTATATACATGTTGGGTAATGTGTATATATGTAACTGGCTTAGGTTATACATGTTAATTGGGGTTAATTGATATTAAAAATAAAGACAGTAGCTTTGTTATGTTCTTCGTGGTTGGGTTCTGCAAGTTTCGGCGCCCCAGCGCCAAAATTTGAGCCCCAGCGCCAAAAATCGCGCCCCGGCGCCAAAATTCGAGCCCCAGCGCCAGAAGTTAGTGCCCCATCGCTGAAATTCGCGCCCCAGTGCCAATCTCGCTCCCCAGCGCCACTAGTTGGCTTAGTCCTCGCGCCCCAGCGCGGGGACAGAAGTCTGACTTGGACAGTTTTGACCTCCTGTAGTAAAATGGCCATAACTTACTCATACAAACACCAATTGAGGTGATTCAAGATGATCCGGAATGATGCCGAGTAGACCTACAACTTTTGTTCTTTACGTTTTTCAATTTGAGGTTATTAGGATGGGTCCAAATGGTCATCTTTAGGACTATTGTGTTTTCGGAGGCAATCGGAGGGTGTCGGGCATGCACATATGCATGTGTAGTGCTCCAGACCGTAAAAGATGATGTCCTAAGTTATAAAACATGAATCTTAGTAAATATAATGATGCTTAACATTAATAAATAATGTATTAGATAAGTTATAGAAACATAGTAAGCGTACACAAGAGAGGCAAATCGGGCGTGTGACGATTGAACGTCGAAATGCCGTGCCAAGTGTTAATGAACTTAAAAAGTGTTTCAATTCCATTGAAATGGATATTATAAGATATGGAATGGGTTTAATATAAAACCAATAAGTAGTCCTAGCAGGACTTAAGCACTTGAACTTCGAGTTTGACTAAGAAGAAATATAGTGAGTCATAAGTCGAAAAGTTAACACAATCTAATTGACCATTGTGTATTTACTAATAGGAAAGATTATGAGATGTGGAGTAGAGTTTACATTACAATTGCTATGTGTTGTTATGTGACTAATAGTTGATGTGTATGATTATATAATTGTGTAGGGCACGTGAAGTGCAGATAACTTTAAGCTGTTAAGCTATTATTGGTAAACAACGATCAAGGCAAGTCTTTCGGTTCCTATTTTTTACGTGGACTTGATGAACTATTTTAAATTGCATGATATGTTATGCATGTTGAAATCATGAAATGTTAAAGTCAATATATGACTGCATTATTTTGGCTAAGTAATGATGATTGAGTAAGGAACTCAATCTTCATATTTGCTATGTGAATTAAAAGCATGTATGCCATGTCACTTTAATGAGATGTATATCGAGCATGTTATTATGTGCTATGTGATGCATGAAAACTGTTAGACTTTGCTGGGCTGTCGAGCTCACTCTTGCAAATAACCACTTTTGCAGGTCAAGATTTTAAGGTAAAGATACGTGCTATGTGAGTTATAGAGATCTATATTCACGAAGATTACTTATGTTTTATGAGAAATGTATTTCATATTTTGAACGTAACATGTTGTTGAATTGTAAGTTGAGCTATCCAATGTATATGGATATTTAGTTATGATGTAAGACTTTGTATAGTCATTTTGTTGTAACGATTCATGATATAAGATTGAATCAAAGAGATGTAATGTAATAGTTGCGATTCAGGGCAAGAAAGAAGGAAATGTATAAAAGTTTTAAATATTCCGCAATTTTATTAAGTTTAACATCGAAAAATGATGTATTATTTAGAGGTTGAATGTATGGTTAACGACCGAAGTTGGGATTTAAATTGTATAGATTTTGGGGTCGTTACAGTTGGTATCAGAGCTGTAAGTTATAAACCTTTGGTAGGAGTACCATAGGCAATAACCTTAGAGAAGAGAGGTGAATATAAAGAATGAATAAGCTCAAATAGAGTTTGAACAATATGGGATTAAAACTTGCGTAAAAGGATTCAAAGAAGAATCTCGCAGAGTTATCAGGAATATGAATGTGGGGTTACCCAACTCCAATAATAAGGATGTAAGGTGATAATAAATAGACAATGTCTATAAAAAGAGAATGATAAAGAAGTTATGAATAGAGAGTTATGTCTAAGCGTGGTACAATTGTACTCTTTAATAGTTGATGTATGGTATCTGGGCTAAACGATTCCTTCATGGAGCGGAGGTATATACGAACTAGCAACTCCGAACCTAGTTTGTTGGTTGTTTATAGGAAACCACTCAGCGTACCATATTGAAACTGTTAGAGACTCGATGTGTACCAAGTGTAGAAATGGACACGTATGATGAGAGTTTAGAACTTGAATGAAATTTTGAGAGATGTAAATGAAGTTAGAAATTCTTAAAGGAAGAATTGTTTTATAAACAAGAAGATTCAAAGAAGAATCTTGAAGATATAAAGATAAGAAATGGGAGTTTCCTAACTCCAATAGCCAAGATAACGAATAATGTCGTAAATAATGAAAAAAGAGAAAGAATGAGGATCGTAAAACAAAACGATCACGAGTTAACAAAAGAATTTTAAGAGAGATGATTATAGAATAAGGTCACTACGTGGTCTGTAATGTTTGAATGATTATAGCTTAATGCTATGAGATGGTGTACTGTGAAATAGTACGAGATAACTCATGAGGAGTTATAGATAATGTGATACGAGGAATTTATATTAAGCAAGTTAAGGGTAAGTTGTTAAGAGAAAGATAGAGTTAGGTGGGTTTTCAATTGAGGACTCATGTGATGGCTGAGTTGTACAAATCCTTGTATGGGCGAGGGTTTTGTGCTTGCACTCAGTTTATGCCATTGATAATCATTGAAAGGTTTGTGTCGCGCTATTTGCTATATGCCTGATGAGAAGGTGATTCTTTTCTCATGTGTATAACAGATAGGTAGAGTTTAGTTAGAGAATAATATAAGGTTAAGTGCGAGTTCTTAAAACTCATACTTATGGTAAGTTCGTAACTCATAATTATATGGTATGTTTTTGAACCCCTCAGCGAATGGACGCCTATGGTCTGACTAGGATAAGTTCTTAAACTCATATGATTGTGGCAAGTTCCTGAACTCATAACGTGTGGTAAGTTTGACGAACTGGGTAAAGCTAAGTGTGAATGGAGTATTGAGGATGATAGGAATAGATAGACCTATTAAGCAATGGATCATTATAGAAAGAGGAGTTGATGGTCGAAGCATATGTATTCTAAATCTACTAGCTGTGCTAGACTTTCGAAATTTATTGACTTCGTGATGATGTTTACACTTCTATTTTCTTGAAAAACATTGGATCAACTGATGGAACCAATGAGTTTTAACAACAATACTGTTATTCGTATGTCTATGCTAATTGCTTCGGCTAGACAAAAATAATTTGCAATATATCAAAATATATTTTATATATCATTAATGCATAATGTAACCTGGTGCAAAGATGATAAAAACGATGGAGTCATCAATGCATTATTACCTAGTGTTGGATGTGATCTAAGGATCGTCAGCCCACTATTGTATGATGTAGTATGATAAAGTCACCAAATGACGGAATCCTCAACGAACTGTAAATACAGTGCGGTATCATGACGTCATAAAAAGATTTTTGAGATTTCTTTAAGATATGAGAATACATATGTATGTATGTATATGTATATTTCGGTTAATGTCCGAGTTATTATAGAGGTCTATGCTATTTGATTCAGCTAGACAAATATTGAAAGATGTTCATGAAATTCAAGAGTTTCTTGAGAGGTTATGCCAAACCAAATTATTTTGGTGCGGATTCAGATGTTGAAAAGCTGAGATGAACAACCCTTTTATAGGGGATTACGCGGAGGCGTTGAGATGTTTGTGCACAATACATTGTACGAATGGCTGATCACCCTAAGTACGAGGAGTCTCTATAGTCTTATGACTGTTAAAGTTTAAGTTGAAAGATTACTTATAACTATGGACATATGCATGGTGTTTAAATGTTTGTGCACAATACATTGTACGAAGGGCTTAACACCCTAAGTACGGGGGTCCTTATAGTTTTATGACTGTTAAAGTTGAAGTTGAAAGATTACTTGCAACTGTGGACATAGTTCGTGGTCTTATGACCCTCAACATGATTTGAAATCTTTTAAAATTCCTGAGTTATTCAAATTACTTCCCAATTAATGAACAATTGTGGAAGATTCTTGTTATTCTGCAAGATGGAAGTGATAAAGGAAAATATTCCTCAGAAAGAAGTAAGTCATAGAATGCAACACTGAATGATGAATGTGTTGATTAAGTGAGAAAAGAGATTTTGAAATGAGAAGGGGACGAGTTATCAAAGAAATTTGTAAAACTTTTAATAGAAACGTTAATAATTGTAGAATGATCTTTGTGAAATAAGTGGTTATATAACCTAAGGAATGAATATAGCATTAACGTAAAATCTACTTTGATAGATGGAATGAATAAATATTAATTGATAAAATTTCGAGGACGAAATTCTTAGAGGAAAGAGTGAATGTAATATCCCGAGTGTTTATGATAGCGATTCCCGAGTGTTTATGATAACGATCCTTAGAAAAGGAAATGAATGGATTAAAAGATATATAATACTCAAAATATAATTGAGTTCAAATGAAAGTTATGAAATGAAACCTAGAATTTGTTAGGTAATGAATGTAGTAGAAAATATAAAATCTATATTTAGATAAAATGATGAAATATTTCTCTGAGACATTTGCGTAATTTGTGTCTTCGATTCTGGGGACAGAATCTTTGTAAGTAGGAAAGATTGTAACGAATGAGTGGCTTGAGTTGTGATTCTGAGGACATAATCCTTGTAAGGAGGGAATGATGTAACAATCCAGATTTTTATTATAATATTTAAATATTTATTGAATTATATAAATATTTAATGGATGTGTTTATTGTTGAGTAAGTATTTGTTTATTTGATTTGATGTGATTTGATTATTTATTTGTTTAATAAATAATTAATGAGTTAAGAAAAGTAATTATTTTGAAATAGTAATCTAATTTAATTTAATAATTAAGTTAGAGAATTTATAATGATTAAATAAATTATTATATTATGCAATGAATTGTTATTAGAATTAATTAAATTAAGTATGAAGACTTAATTAATTAGAAGTGTGATAAATAACTATATTATAAGTGATTATTAAAATAAATTAAAGTAGTTGTAATTTATTTTGCCAAACAAGGCTTAAATATATTAAGTCTTTAAATTTAAATAATTTTGCCAAATAAAGCCCTATGGCTTTTGGATTTTTAAATTTGATTTATTAGTAATATAAATTAAATTAAACAAAATATAAATATAATATATCTATTATTTTGGTAACTAATAATTTATTAGTATATTAAGTATAGCGTCGGTTTAGACGTTTTAAAAATCGTACGTCATTTGTATTTTTATTTTACTTATATTCTATTTGGCTAAAGCCTAAGTAAGAAAAGAGAACTAGTTTTGTCAGAGAAAAACTTAGAGACAGGAGAGTTTTGAGAGAGACTGTCAAGGGTTGGAGAGAAAGTTCTGAGTTTTAACAAGTGGTGGTCAAGCAAGTGAAGGTATGTATATAAAACTTAAAAAATATTACAACATAATTTTATTGAATATCACTGTGTATGTTATAAAGTTTTACAAAAATTATATGAAAATCATGTTTTTATAATTACGTATGATATTAAGTGTATTTGTAACTGTAATTGTTATATTAGCACATGTATGTATATATGAGAAGTATGCTAGCATTCACAAAGAAAGAAGAATTGGTTTTACAATAAACATTCATGTATGAACGTGGTTTGTAGAAATATCAAAATTAGTATATGTTAATTGTGAAATTGTGAAATAGAATTGCGAATGGTTAATTGGGTATAAACTACAGAGAATCGTAGTTTGAAGTAATTAAAATCAAATTGGTATGACAGTGTATAAACGTCAGTTATGGAGTTTGGTTTTTAAAATAATGCTTTTAATGATTTAAGATTTCTAGAATCATGGTTTAGTCGTTGGTAATTAGTATATACATGTTGGGTAATGTGTATATGTGTAACTGGCTTAGGTTATACATGTTAATTGGGGTTAATTGATATTAAAAATAAAGACAGTAGCTTTGTTATGTTCTTCGTGGTTGGGTTCTGCAAGTTTCGGCGCCCCAACGCCAAAAATCGCGCCCCGGCGCCAAAATTCGCGCCCCAGCGCCAGAAGTTAGTGCCCCATCGCTGAAATTCGCGCCCCAGCGCCAATCTCGCGCCCCAGCGCCACTAGTTGGCTTAGTCCTCGCGCCCCAGCGCGGGGACAGAAGTCTGACTTGGATAGTTTTGACCTCCTGTAGTAAAATGGCCGTAACTTACTCATACAAACACCAATTGAGGTGATTCAAGATGATCCGGAACGAGGCCGAGTAGACCTACAACTTTTGTTCTTTACGTTTTTCAATTTGAGGTTATTAGGATGGGTCCAAATGGTCATCTTTAGGACTATTGTGTTTTCGGAGGCAATCGGAGGGTGTCGGGCATGCACATATGCATGTGTAGTGCTCCAGACCGTAAAAGATGATGTCCTAAGTTATAAAACATGAATCTTAGTAAATATAATGATGCTTAACATTAATAAATAATATATTAGATAAGTTATAGAAACATAGTAAGCGTACACAAGAGAGGCAAATCGGGCGTGTGACGATTGAACGTCGAAATGCCGTGCCAAGCGTTAATGAACTTAAAAAGTGTTTCAATTCCATTAAAATGGATATTATAAGATATGGAATGGGTTTAATATAAAACCAATAAGTAGTCCTAGCAGGACTTAAGCACTTGAACTTCAAGTTTGACTAAGAAGAAATATAGTGAGTCATAAGTCGAAAAGTTAACACAATCTAATTGACCATTGTGTATTTATTAATAGGAAAGATTATGAGATGTGGAGTAGAGTTTACATTACAATTGCTATGTGTTGTTATGTGACTAATAGTTGATGTGTATGATTATATAATTGTGTAGGGCACGTGAAGTACAGATAACTTTAAGCTGTTAAGCTATTATTGGTAAACAACGATCAAGGCAAGTCTTTCGGTTCCTATTTTTTACGTGGACTTGATGAACTATTTTAAATTGCATGATATGTTATGCATGTTGAAATCATGAAATGTTAAAGTCAATATATGACTGCATTATTTTGGCTAAGTAATGATGATTGAGTAAGGAACTCAATCTTTATATTTGCTATGTGAATTAAAAGCATGTATGCCATGTCACTTTAATGAGATGTATATCAAGCATGTTATTATGTGCTATGTGATGCATGAAAACTGTTAGACTTTGCTGGGCTGTCGAGCTCACTCTTGTAAATAACCACTTTTGCAGGTCAAGATTTTAAGGTAAAGATACGTGCTATGTGAGTTATAGAGATCTATATTCACGAAGATTACTTATGTTTTATGAGAAATGTATTTCATATTTTGAACGTAACATGTTGTTGAATTGTAAGTTGAGCTATCCAATGTATATGGATATTTAGTTATGATGTAAGACTTTGTATAGTCATTTTGTTGTAACGATTCATGATATAAGATTGAATCAAAGAGATGTAATGTAATGGTTGCGATTCAGGGCAAGAAAGAAGGAAATGTATAAAAGTTTTAAATATTCCGCAATTTTATTAAGTTTAACATTGAAAAATGATGTATTATTTAGAGGTTGAATGTATGGTTAACGACCGAAGTTGGGATTTAAATTGTATAGATTTTGGGGTCGTTACAGTTGTGCCGTAGTGCCACTTGTATGCAGAAGTCTCACACTATAACGCTGAGACAAGGGTCCAGGTACTGTTAGTTGACGCCGCATCGCCAATGTAACACTTGAGGATGGCGCCGCAGCGCCGAGAGAGGAAAATGTTTAACTTAGTTATTTTTAAACCCAATTGTTTGCAAGACAATTATGGGGCAAGTGTATATACTTAATATACATGTTAAGACCATTCCTATATTACATGTATAGTGATGACTTTAGGAATTTAACGTTGTTTAACTAGTAATTAAATGAAGAACGTAAAATGTAAGAAAGTAAACCGTATTCAATTACTATGGTACTTAACCAATGGTTGTTAAGTGTTGGTTTGGTGACGTAATAACGTTAATAAGCTGTAAAGAAGGATAATTAACTGTAAACGAGTTTTATTAATGAAATACATTCGGTTAAGTTATAGAAGAGAAAGAAGTTGGTAAAAATAATGTGATTAAATTGTTTGGTAACTAATTGCAGTGTGCTATGTGAATATATCATGTAGAAACTGTAAAGACCAAGAACGATTGAATTTTATTTGAAGACGCTTGAAGGCAAGTTTTCTTAACACTTGTCTAACCTTCATGTTAGCTAAGTTTTCTGTGATTCAAGTTATGAGATGCATGAATTGTTTTACGAAAGGGTCGATGCAAGTTTTAACTTGGCTAGACTAATCTTAAGAGTTTGATTGATTTGTTTACAAGTCTTTTGATATAGTATTGATAACGCTATCCTATGCCAATCGTTTGGTACGGATTCAGAGGTATGCCTGAGTATGAATAAATGAATGTATTTTACATCGAGTATTCGATGGGCACGTGCGGTTGCCAAAACTTAAACGTAAATACGTTTAACGGATGAGTGTTGATCAACATAGAGTACTATAGGTTGATCACCTAGAAGTGCTTGTAAGATATATCGAACTTACGAACTTGTCCTTTTTCATGAATGAAAACTAAAGAGAATGTTCATGGTATTTTGACCTACTCAGAATTCCTAAGTTACTGTATGTACTCTAGAATTGTTTTTATGAGAATAAAAAGTGCTATCGAATGTTTCATAGTACTTCATAGCTATTTGTTCAATTACCGAAGAATAATCATATGATTCTCGACGTGATATTTATATTATATATTACTAGACTTGATGAGCTAGTTATGCTCACTTCTTGCTTGAATTATATGATTATAGCTAAGGCCGAGCGAACCGAGGGTTCTAATAAAGGAAAAGGCAAGGCTAAGATGGATAATTAGTTTATCCTATAATAGACTAGTATTTTGTATGAATTATACTATGACAAACGAAGAATGTATTTGGTTAACAGAACCTGGGAAAGGATTTATTATTATTTGTAATAAGAATGTAGTAATACACTCATTTTGATGTTGTTTCAATGGAATGAATGTATTGTTATGAGTACAGTGTAGCACCATATCTGTGGGTTGAAAGTACCCGGATTTGGGGGCGTCAAATGTGACACCCCCAAATTCAGACCAAACTTGTATCAAATTTGATTGCCACGCAATAGCTCTAATGATAAATCAACATCTTATATATCGCGGAATAATAGAATAATTTACATTGGCATAACATAATTATTCTCGTACCAAGGGATCGAAACTTAACATTCCTTACATAACTTAACCATGATTAAACATCGTTTAGACATAGCTATTACGTAATACAACACAACTTAAATTAAACATAGATAAACAAGTTCTTCCACAACCCAAAGCGTAGCACATTCCTAACAACCTAGAAATAACTACTCCAAAGCCTTTTCTTTACCCTTGTCCTTGCCAGAGGTTCACCACATTCTGCCTTCACTGAAAGTTTTAGGGAAAATAAGGATGAGGAACAATTTGCCCAGCAAGTAATATAGCAAAAAGGGTATTCAATATGGTTTTCAATTTATCAAGGGTATATTAATAATGATAGTTCAAGATAGCAAGAAGTATCAATGATTATCAACAACAATTGCTATGGACAAAAATATCAATAATATTCAATGGTTTATCAATTCAAGATTTCAAAGTAATGAATATTGAGTAGTCACTAAGGACTATGAACTTCTCCTAGAACTAACAGTGTTACAACTGATAATTCTACAAAACGAGTACGACAGGTGATCAACTTAAGGTACCTTATGTCAATGCATTACATTTAGTCTTTCTCAGGTGCGCACGTCGGTTCCCTGACAATATATAAATCCCCTACTAAGAGGGTTGTTCTTCTCAGTTATAAGAGTCCGCACCAAGTTAATTTGGTTTGGATAGCTTTCGATCAAATATAAATAGTCTAGCTGAATCAATGGCTTAGATAGTTTCATTCACAATAGATATATGAACAATTATCCTTCGAATCAAAGTTAAAATTTCATTACGAACTATTTATTCATTCAAAGATTTACTTGCACGATCCGTAATTGCACAAGTTCAAAATAATGCTCAATAAAGAGTAAGGTTCGAGTTCTTGCATTCAATATACGAATCAAATGAAATTCGAGAACTTGCACAAAATCCAAAGTCGTGTAAGTTAGGAAACTTGCTCAATATAAAAGAGAGTTTCAGATACTTGCCTCAAGCGTAGTTTATCAAAATTTAGCTATCAACACCCTTTCAAATCCTAACATAATATAATACGCGTATATGATATTCATTAGCTACATATGCTCATACATGATAAACATCTAACTTAGTTGTATACTCTTCACATACTTTATCTCACACCTTATGTACATATAGCACAAAATCAGTTTATAATTTACCATGAAGCCAAGCAATCATAGGCTCTAATCATTATTTTAAAAATTACAAATACCTTGGACTTATTATTTGAATGTCTATAATCACTTCGTTAAACATTCAATTCTATAACCTAGCATGCTTTCTAACACATTAGATTATGTACTGGTCATATATCACATGTTATAGTAACAATACAAGCATGCAAACACCTTTGAACTATTAGCAAAAACTGACCTTACTGCAAGTTGGCACGGCTGCGCTTGGTTTGTATTGAGGAGTGGCGCGGTCGTGCTGCTCCTGGTACAAACCAAGACTACAACATTGTAGCGGGCCAGACTTGCACATCCTATCACAATTAGGATAACTCTTGCATGATCATACATGACGTGATAATTATGAATAGGTTTGGTCTCTTTTATAACTTGTCCCTTACATAATTTATCGAAACTTGCAAAATCAAGACTGCACATGTTGATTTAACAAAGTCCTTCATGCTTAGTCATTATACACATGCTACACGGTCCTTTGGTCTCCACTAAACATGCTTATGTTAATTAACCCACATATTCCAACTTATGAAGTTTTACATCACCTAAACTTGTCATATTCCGTTTACCATGCATATGTCTAGTTAGGCATTCATGTTAAATCACATCCATAGACATAACACACCTGCTCATAATGGTCCATTTCAGAATACTTATAAGTATCTATTAGTAAAAACTAGTTTTCTTTTCATTCTTAAGATTTCCTTTGAGAATCTCATGTTAAGCAACCAAGCATGCAAAGCCAATTTACTTACTATACTTCATGCTCTCATATATACATTTTGGACCACATAAGCATGCTCACAAATTCCTATATAGTTTATCAAGATTGTAGTTGCAACTTTAAGTTTCCACTAGCCAAACTTATCCAAGCATACAAGATGAGTTCACATAGTGTAAATCATGCTTTCACAATCACATAATAGATCACATAAGCATATCTTTAAGTTCAAAACTTAGTGTATACATAGTTCATTTATATATTTAGCCAATATAGTCTTTTTTATTGAAATTCCCATTTTTAATCATGCTTGAATATCTTATATTGCCTTCAAACATATAGCTAACATATTGTCACATGATAAGGTTAGTTACATGCATAACCTAACTATCATATCATGCTCATAATAATACAGAAACATTAAAGCAGTATCTAGGAAAAACACCACGCGTGGGCGCGCGATATTAGGCTATAGAAGTGGCGTGGCCGCGCCACTTCGTTCTGAGGCAAAAATAAATGGCTCTGCTTCTGCAGAGCCTTAGCACATGTATTGTAAATTCTCAAACCAGACTATCTGTGACACTTCAGAGCATCCATAGCAACTCAAGTAACACAGAGAAATGCTAATTTACACTAATTTGATAGAGAAAACAACAATTACTAGAATTTGATAAAACTTTAAACTAAAAATATAAATAGAAATTATACCTCTTGTAGTTTAATTTGAACTCCCTCACTTCTCTAGTTATACTTCCCTCAATGCTCATCAACTCACACACTCTAATGCACTTACTAGTGAAAGTTTTAGCAACTGAGAATTGAAGAGTTTGGCAGCTATTTATAGATAAATGGTTGCCCAGTTCATGGCTTTGTTCCATGGTTTGATTTAAAGGAAATTAGAAGAAGATGTTGGGTATAAGGAGAGTTGGCCAACTGCTCACCTCCATAGCCATCATCACTTCCATTCTAGCTTCAACTACCAACTTGTGTTTGTGTATTATAGAGTGAGTTACTGTTCATGTACTGATTATATAACTGAGCTTCTCAATTCTTATCAACATGGTTAATTTGCCTAGCTTAGTGTGTTTTCTTATACTCCCAAAATATAATTTTAATGTGTTAATACTACTACACAATAGAAAGTTAGGGATTATTTATGTAACGACCCCAATTCGGGGTCTTACAATTTATGTATTCACATCATATAATTCATGTACATTAGTCTAGTCTAATTTTTATTTATAATATGTATGGACTCCATTTAATTAACCACTAGTAATTTAATATCTCCTTAAAACTTTATTATTCCAGTTAGACTCACTTATTGGAATAATTTGCAATTCTTTGATAGAGTACTTCTTTTAATGTTTTCACACATACTAAATGTCACATAAACAATTATTTATGTAACTTATAATTCCCAACACTTTATTATCTAGTTTTCTATATAATACATAGTTATATTAATGTGTCACACCCCATTTTCTTTTTAATGTAGGAATCATATGTTAACACATACTCTACACACATCAATTAAGTGATATAAATCTAATTTCTCCATTTACTTTACTCACAATAATTAATTAATAATATAATATTAATTAATCCTCCACTTCTTAATTAAATTAATTCCTTAAATCTCAATTCTCATGCCACACAAGACATTTTCTTAATTCTCATCACAATCCACATTAGTACAAATTCAATTTAAATTAGTCGACTTATTCATTTCACAACACATCAATATTTATATTCAAATAAATATTCATTTTCTCATTTTATCAAAATAATATTTATTCAAGAAATTCTCGGTTTTTACATCCTCCGCCCCTTATAAAAATTCTTTCCCGGAATTGCTACAAGGTTACACAAATAGTTGGGGATAATTCCTCATCATCCTATCTTTTAACTCCCACACTGCCACCTCGACATTGTTTGTACGCCAAAGTACTTTTACAGAAGAAATGACTTTGTTCCTCAAAGTTTGCTCCTTCCTATCTAGAATTTGGATAGAAATTTCTTCATACGCTAAGTTCTTCTCCACTTGAATAGGCTCGTACAAAATCACATGCTTGTAGTCGGCCTTGTACGGTCGCAACACAGAAATGTGGAACAGATTGTGGATGTGCTCCAGCTCGGGTGGTAAAGCAACTTTGTACGCTACCTCGCCCACTCGTTTCAGTATCTCGAATGGTCCTATGAATCTTGGACTCAGTTTTCCTTTCTTGTCGAAATAGATCTTTCCCTTCCATAGAGATACCTTCAAGAATACGAAATTACTGACTTTAAAATCTCGGTCCTGTCGATGCAAATCTGCGTACTTCTTCTGGCGATCTTGAGCTGCTACTAGTCTAGCTGTTATCACTGTCACCACGTTTGTGATTTATTGTACTAACTCTGGTCTGAGTATTCATCGCTCTCCGACTTCGTCCCAACATAATGGCGTTCTGGACTTTCTCCCGTAAAGAGCTTTGCACGGTGGCATGCCGATACTTGCATGGTAACTATTATTATACGTAAATTCAACTAAGGGTAGGTGGTCATCTCAATTTCCCTCTAAGTTCATCACGTAAGTTCTAAGCATTTCTTCTAGTATTTGTATCATTCGTTCACTTTATCCGTCTGTCTGAGGGTGATATGTGGTATTCAATCTCAACTGTGTTCACATATTCTCTTGCAAGCTTTTCCAGAATTTTGACGTGAAATGCAGGTCTCTGTTAGAAACAATCGATACCGGCACTCCATGTCGTGAAATAATTTCCTTTACGTACAGACTCACTAACTGATTTAAATTGTAGCGAATCTTGATCGGTAGAAAATGTGCGGTCTTCGTAAGTCGATCCATGATAACACAAATGGCATCAAAACCTTTTTGCGTGACTGGAAGTCCAACCACGAAATCCATCGTAATATGCTCTCATATTCACTCTGGTATTTCCAACGGTTGTAGTAAACCACTCGGCCACTGATGCTCTTCTTTTACCCATTGGCAAGTCAAACATCTATTAACGCACTCTGCGACTTCCCGTTTCAAACTGGGCCATAAAAAATGTTGCCTCAAGTCTCAATACATCTTAGTGCTTCCTAGATGAACGAAATACGTCGTATTGTGTGCCTCGTGCAAAATCTCTTCTCTAAATTCGGTTATTATTGGTACCCACACTCTTCCTTCGAATCTTAAGATATCGTCTTTATCCATTCGAAATTTCTCTTCCTCATTTTGTAATAACCTGGAATTTTAGTTTATCCAGAATTAAGATTTAAAGAATTAGTTATTAATAAAATAAATTTTTATTAATACTATTCTATGCTATGTGTTTATTAATCGTTCTATAACCTAGAATGATTATAAGTCGGGGGGATTCTGACTACGAGCTAGATTGAACGAGTAAGAATTTTCAAGATGAAAATGAAAGTTTTTCGGGAACAAAATATTTTTCGGGGAAAAAGACGAAATTGGCACTATTCATCAGTTTCTGCTCGGAGATTTATTTTGAGATTCCAAGAAGTTATAGATTACGTTTTATTCTGAGACGTGATGGAATATTCAATAAAATTTCAGTTATGGCAAAAACAAAGTTTTCACCTGCGGACTCAAAATTTAAGGGTTTAGAAAAGTGAGTTCCGAGAATGTTATGATCACATATAATAATTAGGGTTATTATGCGTGAGAGATACGAGTATAATACTAGTTATTATACGAGTATAGTACGAAGATTAGTGCGACGTATAATACGAATATCGTACGAGTGATATACGAAGAGAATACGAGAATGGAATGCGTAGAATACGATTAGTCTTAATGGAATTTGAGTTCATGGACTTTGTAGAATCCAATTGGACTTGGATTATGTCAAGCCCAATGATTTGTGAAATCAAGCCCAAGTTAAGCCCAATAAGAATTAGGGTTAATGCCCAAACCAAGAAGATAAACCGTGGATCGAACGGATGGGTAAAAACCATTGGGACAACCCATGGGATGACCCATGGGCATGTGGGCCGGCCACTTGGCCACCAAGTAAGGGTGGTGGCCAAGTAAACTTGGTGGCTAAGGGATGGAGGAGGTGTGAATAGTAAGGAGGTTAGGAGGGGAAATGACTAAATTGCCCTAGCCTTGAAAATCTATAAATAGAAAGCAAAACTTTCATTTTCTAGGATTTTGAAAATCCTAGAACTTGAGAGAGAGAGAGAGAGAGCTCGGTTGGGAGAGGAGAAGAAAAAGATTAAGCATGAATGCTCGGATCAAAAGTGATCGAGAAATAGAAAAGCTCGCAAATCGTCGGCTTTGTCTAACGGAAGAGGATTAAAGAAGAACGGTAATCCGAACCCTAGTTCTTCTAATATTTTTCTTTAAGTTTTTATGTTCAAAAATATAACTTAATGAACATAAGAAGTAGTTGAAGTTAAGAATGATTTCATATGGTTCAAATCATGAGAAAATGAAGAAATAAGAATTAGAAATTTATTTTATGAATTTCTTAAGGAAGTATAAGATTCGTAAGGATTTTGAGCGATCCGAATGAATTTTATGAATAAGTAGGTTAAATTAGTAAGGAATGATGTTCTATAACATCAAATTCTAAGAAAAAGTAGAATTGTAATCCAAAATATCGATTAAAAATGAAGAACACGCGAAGAACACGAAGAATGTGGTTGATGGACAAATTTAAAACCATCGTAATGTAATTGTTGTTGATGGAAAAGTTTAAAACCATCGCGTATAAGTTAGTTGCTTATTTTCTTGGTTAGGAACGGTAGAAATGTTCATGAAGAACGGATTAAAACGGAGCTATAACGAAGTTATGACGAAATTTTCATAAAAGGTGAACGAGAATTAGAAAGTTAGCAAATGAACCTGAACGTGTAAGGTTTCATAAGAATATAAGAGAATGTATAAAACGTGAGTCGTGGACTCAAGAACGAATGAATTCCGTGTTCGGATGACCGAATTACGGATGGACGAACGAACGAAGAACGTTAAAAACGTTAAAATGAACGAAGAGTGAAGATTAAGCCAATTGAATGGCATGTTAACGAATTCAGAACAAATTTCTGTCTATGGGTAATCGAAGTACGTAAGATAAGGAAGAGAATGGCTTTGGAACGACTTCGTTTCGAGTTATAACGAAGAAGTTATGAGATCGGAAAGTAAGCGTCTCAAAATGAAGTTAACACTTAGAAACATTTTCGGGAAGAAGGACTTGGCACCGCAGCGCCAGTCATGCCTGGAGAGGTGGCGCCACAGCGCGAGCTCAGCCATAAAATTCTGGAGAGTGGCGCTACAGCGCGAGAGATAACAAAGGACTTGGCGTCGCAGCGCCAGACCGGGAAGAGATGAGAGAGAAGAAGGTCGCGCCGCAGCGCGAGAGGAAAGAAAGGGCACGGCGCCGTAGCGCCAGTGCATAGCAATGCCCAGAAATGAGATTTTTAGTTCTCAATTTATCGGGGGATGTGCAAGAAAGAAGTATGAACATATAGTTCACGTAATGTAACACTTGAGTAAGTGTATTAAACCTTTAATGAAGGTTGAACAGAAAGATTAAATGATATTAAAAGAAGGTGAACGCGAGTTACGTAACCGATGTTCGGGGACCGTAGTCGCGATAAGCGAACTTGAGGGATTACTATGATTGTGATTCCTTAGACGTTGAGTGATGAAGGTAACAAGTAACATTTCGATGTTATGTTGTGATAATGAGAAATAAGTGTAAAGCGTATAGACGCTATGAACGCAACGTTGTTGCGATGAACGATCGGTCTTAGCATACAATGAACAGTATGGCTTCGACATTAAGAAAGAATAATGAACATGGGGTTCATGGGATGGATAACAATTGAAAGCGATTAAAACCTTGAATAAAGGTTGAATGAGAGATTAAGAGACGAGCAACGTGAACGTTGAATACGTAAATGATCCTTGTGAAATGTATTCACGTTGGACGAACGTTCTAAGTATACCCTAGTTATATGACTTAGACGTTGATGAAAGTAGTAAGTAAGATATGAATGGTATCAAGAAAGCCATAAGGTAATGAAGAATGTTGATTAACCGTGAATGGTGAAGAAACTGAGTTGAAGACAATAACGTATAATGTTAAGAAGCTGTGTTAATAAGTATAACTTGGACAACATTCCGAGTTGAAGGAACCGGACGTTGTAAGGTATGAATAAGTTCATATAAAAAGTTTAACGCTATGACCTAGTTGTATTGACATTGAAGGATCGTTCTAAGTATACAAATGACTGTATGACTTAGACGATAAAGGATGAATCATGAGGTTTGGCATTTAGTTGCCAGGAAGCCATAAGAATTAAGAAGTTGACTTAACGAACATTATAGTTTAATAGTTCGTATAAGTTAAGAGAAGTTAGGTTGTAGTACAATTGTAACCTTTGATGGTTGACATATGGGAGCTGGGCTAAACAATTCCTTCAGAGAGCGAAGGTATATATGAAACTGGCAATCGATCTAACTCACTGTGATGGCAGTGTAGATGAGACGGGAACTTTTTTGTTGGTTGTTTGTGGGAAACCACTCAGAGTACCATATGGACTACTAGCAAAGACACGATGTGTGCTGAGTCCTAGGAGAGTTATAAGAAGAAGATAAGAATGTAAATCATCAAAGATGATAAATGTATGAATAAGACATCTCAGTATGTCATAAAGTCGTAATCTGGTAATGAAAGTTAGTCGCGTAAGCTTAAATTACAAGAACGCGAACCTTAAGAAGTAAAGTTAAGTAAACCAATGCGTAAGTCAAGTATATGACTAATTGGTGTACGTGTTATATAGGGATTTGGAATGAGCAGTTCAGCGTAAACTATAAGCTGTAGCTGTGCGTAAGGCAAGTTTCCTAACTTCATTCATATTTTAAATGAATGCTAGTTTCTTAAACTTCTCAGATGTTAAACTTGAGAAGTTCTGTCTACGTGCGAATGTGCGATATTTGTACAAGGTGGTAGAATGTATGAGGCCTTGTGCCACAATGTGAGCACTTCGGTGTTTCTATGAAATGAACTGTTTTGTGATCGTACTGTTCAATACAAGTATGCTGGGTTTATTCATGAACCGTTATTGTTAAGTATGTGCTGATGATTCTAGCCAGACAGAATGTGTATTAAAAAGGTAGAAGAATGAAAGTATTTCAAAGTGAAAGTGAGTATGGTTTTAAGATGATAGGAATCGAGATTATTCCTATTATTCAAGCTGCTTCATAACCTTTGTTCAGTTATTGAAGTTCTAAAGAAATGTTTGAATTCTGAACTTGTTTGTTCAAACTGTGATGACTTGCTGGGTAATTGAATGCTCACACTTGCTTTAAATGAAAAACATTTTCAGCGAACGATGTTAGAAAGAACTTAAGTATCCCGTAAAAATCAAGCTAAGCGGTATCCAGACGAAGTGCCATTCAGTATGTGAATGTGTGTGAAGATCAAGTGAAGACTTGTAATGTAGAAAGATGAATTAAACTATAGACTAGTTTAATGAACTGTATGTATCCTTGGTGGCGGATAAAAGTCACTCTTGTAAGATGAAAGGAATAATGTAATTATCATTATTTGTAATGAGAAGGGTTATAAGGTTTTGAGAGCCTTAGAATTGAGAATGTATGCTGTTATATTTCAGTATATAATGATATATGTTGGATGAATGATGTACTCGTGACGTACGGAATCCGGGTGTGAAGAGAGACCGAATTTTGGGGTGTTACACATTTTCTGAAATCCTTTTCCTGATCTTCTCACATTCCTCACCTTTCTCATGTGCTTCTTTTACTCTATCCAACAATGTCGGATAAGCTTCCATTATAAATAAATTCTCTTCAGACCTCTCCGGTCCCTTTACCTCTATTTCCTATTTCTCCATTTCTCTTATTAACTCTTCTTGAGTCGTCAATTGCATCAGTTTCTCCCTTCCTTTCCTGCATAGAGCGTCAGAAACTAAGTTTGCCTTCCCCAGGTGATAAAGAATATCACAGTCATAATCTTTGATCAATTCTAACCACCTCCTCTGACGCATATTCAACTCCTTCTGTGTGAAGATATATTTCAGACTTTTGTGGTCCATGTATATCTCACATTTTTCTCTGTACAAATAATGCCTCCATATCTTCAACACAAAAACTACTGCCGCTAATTCTAAGTCATGAGTAGGGTATCGTTTTTCATAATCCTTCAATTGTTGTGACGCATACGCAATGACCTTGCCATGCCACATCAGCACACAAACCAGTCCTCTATGCAGTGCATCACTATACACCACAAATCCTCCTGTATCATCTGGTAATGATAATACAAGCGCCTCACTTAATCTCCTCTTCAACTCTTGAAAACTCTCTTCACATTTGTCGGTTCATACAAATTTCACCGTCTTCCTTGTCAGATTAGTCAACGGGGTCGCTATCTTAGAAAAATCTTGGATGAATCTTTAATAGTACCCAGCTAATCCGTCGGGTTTCTCGGTTGTTCCCAATTACTTACTACTTTGACCTTTTCGGGGTCTACTGAGATTCCATTCTCATCCACCACGTGGCCTAAGAATTAAACCTTCTTCATCCAAAATTTGCACTTTGAAAATTTCGCATACATCTTCTCCTTCTGTCGTGCCTCCAAAATAATCTTCAGATGTTCGGCGTGTTCTTCCTTTGTCTACGAATAGATCAAGATGTCGTCGATGAAAACCACCACAAATTTATCCAAGTATGGCTTGAAAACTCAATTCATCAAGTCCATTAATGCTGTCGGAGCATTAGTCAAACGAAATGACATTAGCAAAAACTTGTAATGTCCATAACGGGTTCGAAACGCAGTCTTTGGTATGTCCTCATCCCACACTTTCAGTTGGTGATATCACGTCTATAGGTCGATCTTCGAGAAACATTTTGCTCCCTTCAGTTGATCAAATAAGTTGACTATCCTCGATAGTGGATATCTATTCTTGATCGTTACTCTGTTCAATTATCGATAATCGATATAGAGCCTCATCGATCCGTCATTTTTCTTCACGAATAACACTGGTGCTCTCCAAGGATACACACTCGGTCGAATGTACCCCTTATCCAATAACTTTTGAAGTTGTATCATCAATTCCTTCATTTCTACTGGCGCCATACGATATGGAGCTTTCGAAATTGGTGTTATTCCTGGTGCTAAGTCTATTACGAATTCGATTTCTCTGTCTGGTGGAAGACCAGGCAGATAGTCTGGAAACACATCTTGAAATTCATTTACTACGAATATGTCTTTAATTTCTACTCCCTTTTTCCCAGTATCTATGATGTAAGCTAAATAACCTATACATTCTTTTCTTAACAATTTCTTGGCATGCATCATCGTAACGCAACACGATTGCTTAAGCGATGAGCTACCATAAAACACTACCTTAGACTTACTCGGAGTCTGAAGGTTCACGCACTTGTTCTGACAATCAATTACCGCTGCATGGTTATATAACCAATCCATTCCCAATATTACGTAAAATTCTACTAGTTTATTAGGAATCAAGTCTACGCTCAGCTCATGTTCTCTAATGTTTGCGCGACAATTTCGATAAACGTATTCTACATGGATTACTTCCTTATTCGCAACTTCTATGTTCAAGGGATTTCCTAATCGTTCTCGGGGTAAATTAAGTCGATTAGCAAATTCCTCAAATACAAAAGAACAGGTGTCACCCGAATCAAATAATACATAGGCATTCATATTATTGATTGGGATGATACCTGACACAACGTCCTTTGCAGCTACGACATCTTAGACGGTCATATTAAATGTCCTGGTAGTTGGACGGTTGGATGGCGTTGGTCCGCCAATCATTAGTTTTCCACTCCCTCTGTGCTGGCTGCTTCCTCCGTCGCTTCCTTTCTTCGGGAAGTCTTTGATCAGGTGATCCGCCGAACCATAAGCATGAAAACCTTTGATCTTCTTCGGCTTTGGGTAGTTAGGTGAAATGTGCCCCTCGTGGCCACATTTGTAACATACACTGCGCCCTTTCCAACACTCACCTTGGTGATACCTTCCACACTTTGGGCATCCTTCCACCTTCTTCTTAAACTCTCCCCGAAATTTCCCCACTTGATTGTTGAGATTCTTGTTGTTGTTGTTATTATCCCACTTCCTCTTTCCTAAGTTGCTACCTCCGCGGTTTTCTCCACCTGTGTTATTTCCCTTCTTCCCTTTGTTATACAAACTTAATGCTTCACTTCCTCCCCCGACAATAATAGCCTTTTCCAACAATGTTGTAAAAGAGTCAATTTGAAGAAACGACACCTTGTTAAACAACCAAGGCTTCAGTCCTAGCTCAAAATGCCTAGCTTTTCTCTCTTCATCTACCACCTGGTGTGTTCAGCAAACTGGACTAGTTCATTGAAATTAACCGCGTATTGCGCCACCGTCTTATCTCCTTGCATAAGTTCAAAGAACTTTACCTCCATCTTATTCTTCATGCTCTTTGGGAAATAATTCTCAAATAGCAGAGTCTTAAACCTCTCCCAAGTGACTATCCTTTCTCCCGCTCTCTGCTAATTCACCTCCCACCAATAGTTCTCTTCGCCTCTCATCATATAGGTTGCAAATGCCGTTTTCTGTTCTTCAACCACACGAGCGATGGTGAAAGCCTTCTCCATCTCTTTGATCCATGTCTGAGCCACGATCGGATCGGTAGTGCCTACGAATTTCGGAGATCCTACACTCCTAAAATCTTTAAAGTTTTTAACTTGAACTGCTTGGGGAACGGGTTGTACTGATTCACTCCTTCCCCTAAGAGCTTCCCCTAACAGATCTATAAGCCTCTGTATCGGGTCTACTGGTCCTCTCTCATCATTAACTGACTCTTCCGGTGCCGTTATTCTACGTCTGGGCGGCATGTTTCTGCATCATAAAATTTTCATTTTATTATCTAGTTATATTACTTAGACATTCCTCATTGAAATAAAATTTTAAAAGATGTTTTTGAAATAAGATCATTTATATTTATATGCCAAATCGTTACAATTACGTGATCCTCTCTAGCATACTAGTATAAATGATAACACATATCCCCTATTATCACAAAAGATGGGGACAACACTATCGTACTACCCCTCTAATATGTTTCAAAAGCTTGGGGGGTTTTCAACCATCTTACATCTTACACAAAAAACTGAGATTTTAACAACAACAGATTAAATGACACATAAAAAGATATAAAAATACATCTACTAAGCTTTTTCCTCTAGACTTAATCTAACATTTCATGCTCCACGGCGCTCTGATATTCCTTCTGAGTAATGTGCACCACCATATCTCGGCTTATGGTATGTCGGGTCTGTCCTTGCTCAGCTAGGTAGTGATTTACCCCCATCAATCAACTTCTCCATGGCCGTGCTTAGAGCATGTCCCATCTTGTTCATCTTCCTTCTCTTATACCTCACTTCATCCTCTAGATCATTAGCTCGATCACTGGCTACCTCTCACTTCTCCTCGAAGTGAATCCTATCCATCACATCTATCTCTAACTGAGTACAGAAAGCCTCCTTCTCCGTCCTCTCGCTTAAAACCCTCTGCTCCATTTCCTCCAGCTTCCCTGCCAACTCTATGTTCATAGCCACTAATCGGTGAAACAAAGTCCCCATCTGGATCCCTGTGTCCTTACGGTGAGCAATCTCCACCTCCATATCCTGCATCGCTAATCGCCTCTGATGGTCCTCGTCCCTCAATTTCTGGAACTCAGACTCCTTCTCCCTAGCCGCAGCCTCCAGCTCCTCCACCCTACATCCTAACTCTAAAATCTGCTCCTCATATTCCCCGAACATCTGATCCAGAAAAGTAGCCTCGTCAGAGTCCTCCATAGGCTCGGGCTCCTCTTCCCGATCAGACTCCTTAGGTAGAGGCTCCATATCCTCCTCCTCGTCATCGTCATTGATAGGGGCCACTACTGATATAGGCTCTGCTATCAATGGTGCCACATATACCACGAGGATGTCATGTGACTCCTCCTCTACCACTCGGCTAGGTCCTCCTATGTCGGTCATCCTACAACCACCAACACAAGACAACAAAAATAATAACTCCATCAGAAGGTTAAATAAACATAAGTTCGTTGTATATAATGAAATTATATTTCATAACACACTAAGTCACTCTCTGGGAATACTCTACATGAGTTTTATCTCCTTCCTAACATCTAAGTTTTCCTAAGTTATAATCTAAGGATACTCGCTCCTAAGGTTTATAACTACAGCTTTGATACCAACTTGTGACACCCCCAAATTCAGATCACACTTGTCTCAAATTTGGTTGCCACGTACTAACTCTAATGATAAATCAACATCTTATATATCGCGGAATAGTAGAATAATTTACATTGGTATAACATAATTATTCTCTTTCCAAGGGTTCGAAACTAACATTCCTTACATAACTTAACCATGATTAAACATCGTTTAGATATAGCTAATACATAATACAACACAACTTAAATTAAACATAGATAAACAAGTTCTTCCACAACCCAAAGCGTAGCACATTCCTAACAACCTAGAAATAACTACTCTAAAGCCTTTTCTTTACCCTTGCCCTTGCCCTTGCCCTTGCTAGAGGGTTCACCACATTCTTCCTTCATTGAAAGTTTTAGGGAAAGCAAGGATGAACAACAATTTTTCCCAGCAAGTAATATAGTAAAAAAGGGTATTCAATATAGTTTTCAATTTATCAAAGGCACATTAATAATGATAGTTCAAGATAGCAAGAAGTATCAATGATTATCAACAACAGTCGCTATGGACAGAAATATCAATAATATTCAAAGGTTTATCAATTCAAGATTTCATAGTAATGAATACTGAGCAGTCACTAAGGACTATGATCTTCTCCTAGAATTAACAGTGATACAACTGATAATTCTACAAAACGAGTATGATAGGTGATCAGCCTAAGGTACCCTATGTCAATGCATTACATTTAGTCGTTCTCAGGTGCGCACGTCGGTTCCCCGACAATATATAAATCCCCTACTAAGAGGGTTGTTCTTCTCAATTATAAGAGTCCGCACCAAGTTAATTTTGTTTGGATAGCTTTCGATCAAATATCAATAGTTTAGCCAAATTAATGGCTTAGACATTTTCTTTCATAAAAGATATATGAACAATTATCGTTCGAATCAAAGTTGAAATTTCTTTACGAACTATTTATTCATTCAAAGATTTAATTGTACGATCCATAATTGCACAAGTTCAAAATAATGCTCAATAAAGAGTAAGGTTCGATTACTTTCATTCAATATACGAATCAAATGAAATTCGAGAACTTGCACAAAATCCAAAGTCATGTAAGTTAGGAAACTTGCTCAATATAAAAGAGAGTTTCGGATACTTGCCTCAAGCGTAGTTTACTAAAATTTAGCTATCAACACCCTTTCGAATCCTAACATAATATAATACGCGTATAGGATATTCATTAGTTACATATGCTCATACATGATAAACGTCTAACTTAGTTGTATACTCTTCATATACTTTGTCTCACACCTTGTGTACATATAGCATAAAATCAGTTTATAATTTACTATGAAGCCAAACAATCATAGGCTCTAATCATTATTTTACAAATTACAAATATATTGGACTTATTATTTGAATGTCTATAATCACTTCGTTAAACATTCAATTCTATAACCTAGCATGCTTTCTAACACATTAGATTATGTACTGGTCATATATCACATTTTATAGTAACAATACGAGCATGCAAACACCTTTGAACTATTAGCAGAAACTGACCTTACTGTAAGTTGGCGCGGTCGCGCTTGGTTTGTACTGAGGAGTGGCGCGGCCGCGCTGCTCCTGGTGCAAACCAAGACTGCAACATTATAGTGAGGCCAGACTTGCACATCCGATCACAATTAGGATAACACTTGCATGATCATACATGACGTGATAATTATGAATAGGTTTGGTCTCGTTTATAACTTATCCCTTACATGATTTATCGATACTCACAAAATTAAGACTGCACATGTTGATTTAATAAAGTCTTTCATGCTTAGTCATTATACACATGCTACACGGTCCTTTAGTGTAACTCTTCCAAATCCGGGTTACCTGACCCCCGAGTTTGGTGCTCATGGTCCAACATATAAATAACATCTAACTACTCATTCATTTATGAATATAAACATACATCTCATTAACTTATATTGTTAATACATTACCTCGTGTTCTCTAACCTTAACATTACAAACATACCCTTAGATATACAAAAAGGGTTTACAATACAACATAATAATAATAATGCTCATTATAACTACTCCAGCATTATGCCTTTGCCTTTGTTTTTCTTAGACCCGCTGGCCTCTTCGTTCCTTGCTGAAATATTTTATTTGGCAAGGGTGAGCAACAAGTTTGCCATGCAAGTTAAGACATACAATGAATGTATAAGTATCAATAATAACATACTATCTAATTTGATAGAATAAAACCAAAGTTCAGGGAACTTTGAAATAGCTGAACAATTCGTTAATCACTAACAAGTCTTCTCGCAACCTATGCAACACAATAATTCGATAATGAAAGAGTAAAACACTTTCAAAGTTTCTACGATATTCTATTGAATAACAAGATAGAATAACTTTCTAAAGTTTATGCCAAATGACCCCAAAGGATCTTAAATTTCTCTTCTCGAGTAACTATCACATATTGACTTTGATATACCCAATAACAAGATGGAAATATTTTTCCAAAATTTATGTGGAGTGATCCCTAAGGATCTTGAACTTCTCTTCTCGAGCAACTATCAAAGATTTACTTTGATATACCCAGGTGTATCAGATAACCATAAAGATTAAATCATACCCCTCTGTAAGTACTTAGAGCGGCCAACTCCTTGCACCCTATATTATGCATAATATTCAAAACGCACGCAATAGTTGAATATACGACCAAAAGGTTCCCTTTTGTATAAAAAGGTTGTTCTTCTTAGTCTTATAAACATAAGTTATATTATAACAAAGAAATACGATGATTTTAATTTCTAATCTCTTCTCTTCTCTTCTCGAACCTATCAGGTTTGCTTTATTGATCTAGCCGAAACAATTGGCATCGACCTGTTAATAATAATTTAGTTCTATTCTCTTCTCTTCTCGAACCTATCAGGTTTTAACAAAAGTTCATCTAGCCAAAATAATTAGCTAAGACATTTCTCAACACGATTTAACAATAGACAGAATTTGACTGTACTATTTGTAATCAATAATAACTTCTACGGATGTAAATATCCAACAACGGTTATTCTCCAAGTATATTCTTAGAATCACTAATTCAATTTGAATTAATAAACATGCACTAACTACGAATAATCAACAATAATTAACCATCATTATATTTGAGAAGATATAACTCAAGGTTGAGTTAAGGAAACTTTCCTAATTCGTTGACTACTGCTACGCAATTTAAGTTAACTTCTTTTGTAAGACCTATCATTAATAAGATTGGTCTTTTAATCAGCATATCATACTTTGTATCATAATACAATTACTTTATCAATCAATTATCTAACACTTAATCACATAATTAAATATTAGATAACACTTTACAACATTAGCATTATTATCATCATTTAATAATTATTTAATCATTATATCATATATATTATGTTTTTACACTTACTTTTTTATTTAATAAGTTATTCTTTAACATCTAATAAGTCAAATAATAATCCAGCAACCTGAATTCTAAATCCAGCAATCAAATCGCCAATCCAGCATACTAGATTCCAAATCCAGTATCTAGATGGCCAATCCAACAAACCAAACTGCAATCCAGCAAACTGGATTCCAAATCCAGCAACTAGATTGCAATCTAGCAAGCTGGATTCGACATATTTTAAATTCAATAAACTGTTTTTCAATCCAGCAAGCTGAATTTATCAGATTTTTCAATCCAGCAAACTGGATTCATTTTCCTTCCATCCAGCAAACTGGATTCTTAAATTATTCAATCCAGCAAGCTGGATTCCATATCCTTTTCACGAAAATACCAAATCAACTTATTATTTTTCTATCCTTTGTCCAAACACATATACATATATTTCATATACAAAAAGTATTTTTCCATAATTTTCCAACTTTCTTTAGTATTTTTCAAAAATTATTTTTAGTGTGTAGCTTAAGAATTTAGCCTCGTCATGCTAAACTCCAGAATTTCCCATCTCTTGAAACAATCTTATACGTGTTAACGTGAGCCTCTAGTTTAAATTTCATGGCCATCGGAGTTATAGAACTCCGGTTATAGCCATTTTTGTTGGAAAATCAAAAAAAATAAATGGTCATAACTTGGTCATTTTAAGTCGGAATGAGCTCATTTTTGGACAGGATGTACTTAATTTCATAAATTTTCATGTCCCAGAAGGTTAGAATTTTCTCAAAAATTATGTGGCCGAAAAAGCCCTTACAAAATTTTGGATAGTAGCTTTTTGAAAAAATTTCAATTTTCCTACTTTGTTAAAAATAATCCATACGGAAATATACAACTCCTTTTTCAGTGATTCCACTTGGAGATGTTAAAAAAAATTTCATAGTATCCTCCCAAAATTTTAAAGAATTTTTTAATGTCCAACAAATGACAAAACTACCCCTACTCTTGACTATCTAAAAATAGTCTGTTTTCTTTTTTTTAACAAAGAAACTATTTTTGGTAAAACAATCACTACGACATGTGTACTCAACATTTTTGAGTGCTACCACTTGGGTTAAGTATTCAACTTATATATCTAGCACCTCTTTTCGACGGATCGCAAAAAGAAGGTGTAGATCAAAAATGGTAGAAATTCAAAGTACATACAAATTTTATTGTTTATAAACTAGAAAAATCACTTTTCTTTACTTTTGATTTCCAACTAAAACAACACCCAAAATGGGTATATCTAAATATGAAACACTCATATACACATAGATCTAAGGTTTTAAACCTCAAGATCATAATTTCATATAGTCAAAAATCAAATCAAACCAAAAAGGAAATATAACTACATAAGTAGAAATTTTGTTATACCTTAGCTTTTTCTTCTTCTCCTTCTAGAATATGAGATGGATCTTAGGTGTATGAAGAACAAAATCTCCTCTTCTATTCTCTCAAGGGCTGCCAAAACGGTTCCTCTATTCTCTCTCACTCTCTCTCTCTCTCTTTCTCTTTGGCTTTATTAGCAAAATAGAAGAAATAAGATGAAAGAGAAATATGATTTAAGTGTTGGAAAAATCTATAGGTATATTTGGTATATTTAATCATAATCTACCAACATATCTCTTCACTCCTCTCACTCAATTACTAAGTGATTACTTGCAAGAATATACAAAAATGTTGGTGAAATAAAAAAGTGACACATATGAGGAGTTGTTCACCTAATAAAGTAAGAAACCATCACATTCTTCCCCTCCTTTTCTCCTTCTCTACATCCGGCCAAGTGACCTTAGATTGTCCAAATTTGATTTTTGTTTTATGAAATATTTAGTATATCAAATGACTAAAATGCCCCTCTCCCATTGGGCTAAATGTTGGGCCATTCCTTTAATATTTTGGGCTTACAAATTTAGTTTCTTTGGGCCCTAACAAATAACATATTCTAACACTCTTAATATTACTATTCCCTAATTATTTAATTAGGATTTTTATTTTCTCAATTATAACATAAATCCTTACTCATGCACATTTATTTCCTTCACCCAATTAGACTTCTATAATTAGGTTATAAAATTAATTAACTGAGATGTATAAAATAAATCTCTTAGAATTAGTATATATTTTATATATTAATATTCTCTCATATCATAACCCTTGAGTTATTCAATTTTTCATTCCTAATTTATAATTAGGTTACCTTAGTTTCTCTTATTTATTTATAATAAACAAATAAAAACAAACACATATTATTCATATGCAATTACTCACATATAACAATACATAAAATCATATAAGTATTTCACAAATTTTTTTTTAAGTTCATACCTTATTTCCAATCTAGGTCTTATTATTCAACCTTTATTTAATCAATTAAGATTTTTTTAATCGTATAAATTCTCGGGTTATCACATTCTCCCCGCTTATAAAGATTTCGTCCTGTGAATCACTGCTTTCTTACTCTCTACAATCTTTTAAAGTTGTATCATCAATTCAATTATATCAACACAATATTATTTTTTGTCTCATATTCTAACATGTGACTTGAATCTATAAAAGAAACTATTCACAACATTATCTATTGAATATTACTCGCGTAATTTAATTTCTCAACGAAATCGTTACATGTCGCCACCTCCTGGGCAACCATTGCATCTTGCACCGTCATATTAAATGTACAGGTTGTTGGTCTTCCTGGCTGAGCAGGTCCTCTAATCGCCAAAGTTCCGCCACCGGGTCCCTTGTTGACACTTCCCTTCTCCATATTTCTCTTCGGACAATTTCAAACTAGATGATATATCGATCCACAAGCATAACAACCTTGTATCTTCTTCGGACTAGGGAAATTGGGCGACATGTGTCCCTCTTGACCACAATTGTAACAAACTCCCTATCTTTTCAAACAAACTCCTGCATGATTCTTCCCACAAGTTGCACAAGGTTCACCTCCTTTTCTTTTCTCTTCTATTTTGTTACCCGATTGGGTATTCTCGCTCCACTTTCTCTTGTTTGTATTACTACCACCACTGCTTCCTTCGTCATTTGTTTTCTTCTTATTCTCCTGATTATATCGGGATGCAGCTTCGCTTCCCCCCTCAGCAATGATTGCTTTCTCCAACAAAGCCACAAATGTATTGATCTGCATACCGCTACTTTGTTGAATATCTCTGGCTTCAATCCATTCTCAAACCTTCTCGCTTTTCTCGCCTCTGTGTCTACATGATGAAGTGTAAATCTCGCTAACTCGTTGAATTTAGCGGTATACTCTGATACAGACATATTCTCCTGCTTCAGTTCTAAAAACTTGACTTTCATCTGAGCTTGCATACTCGATGAAAAGTAGTTCTCAAAGAACAACTCCTTGAATCTGGTCCAAGTCACTACTGCTGTACCAGCTCTAGTCTGATTAGTCTCCCACCAATAATTGGCTTATCCCTTCATCAGATGTGTTGCAAAAGCTATCTTTTGCTCTTCCGTTACTCTGGCAATAATGAATGCCTTCTCCATCTCTTGCACCCAATTTTGGGCTTCAATCGGATCCGTGGTTCCCCTTAATTCTGGCGGTCCTACCGCTTTAAAATCTTTGAAATTCATCAATCTATTGGCTAGATGTTCTCTAGCTCATGCTGTTGGAGCTCTATTTTCCATAGCTTGGGCTATAATATTCGCAAGTTTTGCATTGGGTCTGGTTGACCTCCTTCATTATTCACTGATCGCTCTTCTATTTGATTTCGATTTTGTCGTCTTGGCGGTATTATCTGATTTAAATAAAAATCTTATATTAATTCTCTTTCTCTACCCATATTCTTATTAATCACACAATAAGAATTTAACACAAAGTTCTCATATAATCGCATATTTATTCAAATAGCACACAGTACATTTAGTACTCAACATATACAACTATCCCTTAATAATATTAGGATTAACAACACAACTTTACACAAAAAGTTATAATTCTCCAACTTTACACAAAAAGTTGCACTTCTCCGTTCACACATAGTTATTCCCAGTTCGTCAAACTTACCACACTTATGAGTTCAGGAACTTGCCACAATTATATGAGTTTATGAACTTATCCTAGTCAGACCATTGGCGTCCATTCGCTGAGGGGTTCAAAATTTTTCATATAATTATGAGTCACAAACTTATCATAAGTATGAGTTTTAAGAACTCGCAACTTAATCTTATATTCATATACAAAATAAAGATTCATACAAACATATATATATATATATATATATATATATATATATATGCTCACATATATTCTCGATATTACAATCTTTAATATCTCACACCATATTACCAAAAGGTATTATCGCTTTATACTTAAGCTATCTACCTTACACTCCCTTCTCCAGTCTTCTTCTTACTGGGACACTTGTTAAATCCGTGACCCGTTCTCTCACATGAAAAACACTTCCTCATATTTGACTTAGGAAAATATAAAGAAATATGTCCTTCCTGCTTACAGTTGAAACACACGTTCTTCCACATCATGCACTCTCATAAGTGAGTCTTTCCATTCTTGCTAAAGACTTTCTTTTTCTTCGGGTTTGAATTTTAAGAATTATCATTGTTGTCGTTGTCCCTCTTTCTCCTATTCTTGCCCTTCTACTTCTTGACAGTTCCTTCAGACGATCTACCACCTTCAGCCTTCATCCTTTCCACAAGCGCCTTCAACTCGTTCCGTTCTTCAGTCATCTCGCGTAGTGCTCACTCGGTCTTCCACAACTCCTCCAAGAGAAATACTTTACTCCGGAGTTCTTGAACTTCTGCAGATACTAGATCTTTCTCTCCAACTTTGTTCTTATTTTCTAACTTCACCTTAGCTTCTCTGGACTCTGCCT
Organism: Panax notoginseng; assembly: GCA_016801055.1. NCBI lineage: Eukaryota > Viridiplantae > Streptophyta > Magnoliopsida > Apiales > Araliaceae > Panax > Panax notoginseng. The sequence goes on from CM029018.1 coordinate 114,885,712, forward strand.
CCTCATCTTCATTCAGATACATCTCGGGATAATCATCATGATCACTCCCCAGATTCACCACGGGTTCATCTTTTTCCACTTCTTCAACTGACTCGCTTTGCACTGGCACCTCGGCCACTTGCACTGGTGCAACAGCCGCTAGAATGTCTGTACTTATTTCACCTTCTCCTGACATCCTATAGTCAATTAAACAACTTAATTAGTACTTCACCAATACAAACTTAATACACACGATGTCCACACATCTCATTGTTGATACACTTTATCAATCCCTCACTTAGTACTCTAAATGAGTATTCTCTATCTCACTTATGGTTATAATCTGAGGGTTTTCTCACCCCACTTATGGTTTATAACCTACAACTTTGATACCAACATATGACGCCCCCAAATCTGAGTTACCTGACCCCTGAGTTTGGTGCTCACGATCCAACATATAAATAACATCTAACTACTCATTCATTTATGAATATAAACATACATCTCATTAACGGGTTAATACATTCCCCCTTAATTAGAGAGTTTATTATTAATAAATGAGCATTTGTGAATTAAATGAGAAGTTTGATTTTATTTAAATTAAATTAACTTTGTTATTTGTTATAATTGGATGTGACATTATTAAACTATAGTATAGGGGATTGATTAAAATAAATAGAAGTAATAATTAAATGGTAGCCAAACATGGTCTTTTAGGAAGTTAAGAGCAGTTACCCATGATTGGGTAACTGACCTCAACGCGTCAGTTCTTTTTCAGTATTATAAATGTCTTCTTCTTCTTCATTTTTTCTAAGTTTGACTTATCATCACAGAAAGAGATTGAGAAATTTTTGGGGAGATTGTGAGTGTGTGACTGAACAAAAGATGAGAAGGAATTCATCTCCTACTAATTACACTTTACACTTTTGGTAAATTCTTCAAGTTTATGACTGAACAAGTATATAACATGAACAAATATTTCTGAACCGAAGGGTAATGAAGGTGATCAGCCTTTCATACCTGACTTATACATGCAATATGTACTGAGTACAATTCATGGCAACCAGCAATGATTAACCATAAGCTTATCCGAATGAAACACTCTTAGTAGAGTTAAGTAAAAACAAACTTGCCTGAACCGTTGATTACCGTAACGTAATTTATAACGCTTTATCCGAAGACCTAATATTAGTAATATAGATCTTCAATATTAGAATAATACAATCACAATATAATACTATTATATATATATATATATATATATATATATATATATATATATATATATATATATATATATATATATAGAATAACTTAAACACATAACCCTATCAGTCTACAACACACATAGAACTCGGTATCAAGTCAAACTAATATAGTCTGAGTTGAACCTAACACAAATCTAACATCCCGACGGTCTAGTCGGACTTTTATTGAGTCTAAGTTCAATTAAACCCTAACTAAACACTTAAAGTTATCTCAGATAATTTCAATAACAGTCGAAATATTTTTTCAAGTCTCATAATATTTTTTCACATAATTATTATCATTTATCGCGAATTTTCAATCATTAAAAACGTATTTAAATAAATTAAATACCACATAATTTCTTTATCATTAATATTTATTTATTATCAAATATTAATGAAATACATCACATAATATTATAATATATTTATAATATTTCAAAGTATTTTTAATACCTTAAAATCATTTAAATATGATATTTAAATACTTAAATTCATTATTCGGTAATTACTATTAATATTAAAATATTAATATTTTTGTGACAAAATATCAAAAGTTATATTTTATAACTTAAAATATTTTTCTAATACTTAAATCATTTTTATATGATTTATAAACCATTTATTCTATTTTTTTCATAATTTATTTAATATACTTATTAAATAAACTAATTATCATTAATATTAATTATTTAACGAAATTCATCACAAAATATTAAAAGTCACTCAAAATAACTTAAAATATTTTATTATACCATAAATTTTTTTTTTTCTGATTTTTCATGAATTAAAACCATTTCTAAATAATTTATTTAATATTATAATTAAATAAATTAAATACCATTTATATTCTAAAAATATTAAATATTTATGAAATATAGCTAAAATAATTAAAAACTATTTTTCAAAATTTAAAATAATTTTTCAGAATTTATTATGTATTTTTAATAATTAAAAATCATTTTTTTCTATTTATTTATAAATTTCCGAAAATTAGAAATTAATTAATAATAAAACCGTCGCTAAAGGTAGCTTTGGTGACACAACCGTCGCTGAAAGTGTTCTTCAGCTGTTCTTGAGCATTCATGTCTGACACCAAGGTAGGAAGTTTGACCGGCGATAATTCTATGTCTATCATGATTCTGGGCCATGTTAAACATTGATCGTGCAGGGTTTATGTAATAGTACATGAATCAGTCATCAACTATGTCATACAACATCATACTTGGTAGATCTGGGCCTCCAAAATATCTGACAACTCTGTTCTTCATTTTCTGGGTTTTCCAGAAAATAAAGAACAGTCGAGGGTACTACTTTTCGATCCTCATAACGTGAATCCTATAATTTGTTTTGGTGAACCATTGGTTCAATACTGAAGATCACATGTCAGGGTACCGATCACATGTGATAGATCGGTGCAAGTCAAACCATGTCAGAAACTTCGGCTGATGAAGATCTGGGTTACCCAGAATCTTCATCCAGCTTTAAGGTCAACGCTTGTTTGACCGGCTATAACCTCGTTTCTGTTATGGATCTGGGGGTTCTAGATGCATCAATATGAAGCCTACATGTCAGTCTACAAAACTATTATAACAACATGGTCAGATCGCTTTACAGAAAGAAGATCAGAGACATCAAATAACTTGTCAGACCGGTTCTAGGTTTCTGGGCTGCCCAGAAACCCGTTTTCGTGAACAGTCAACGTAGTTTGACAGACCATTTCTTGCAATCTACATGTGATATGAGCTTTATTAAAGACTCAGATAAAAGACCATACAACAAGGAACAAATATATAACACCAAACACCTCAAAACATTAACACAGACCGATCTACAGGGCCTGACATTTGACTGTCAGGTCACTCTTTGAACTTTTTTCCAGATTTTTAAAATTTACTAATTCGTGTACTTTGATGTTATGGATTCACTATATAGCAACCCAGATCGTCAAGTGACACCATAATACACAACTCTAACTAACAACTAACATCAAAACACAAGATTTAAGGATTTTGAAATTTTGAAGGTTTATACCTTTAGAGCTTTGATTCTGATTTCTGATCTTTGAGGATCTGTTCTTGGTTGCTATGGTCTGATCATGGCTTAACTTTTCACTCCTTCTCACTCTAGATTTCCGGAATTGATGAGAGAGAATGGCTTGGTTAGTATGAGAAGTAAAGTAAATATTTCTTACTTTTTAATCTATTAGATCTTTTTAATCCATGGCCAAGTTTGATGCTAGGTGGCACTTGATAGCTGATCTTGAAAGATATACACACATGGTAAATATTGAGTTGGTCACCAACCAAGATTATAGCAAGATTTATACTCCAACCTATTAAAAATCTAAAAAAAACATTATGGTCATTTTAATTTTAGAATGGTCATTTTGTACAATTGACCAAACCCTTAGGGTTTAGGGTTTGGGAAAATTTAGGGTTTAGGGATTAACCCTTAATTTTTGCAATTTAATTTCTAATATTTTCAAATTTCGATTTTCAAAAATAGAAAATTAATATTTATAAATTTTAATTAGAATTTTCTAATTATATTAAAATTTCTTAATCACTAATTAAATCTTGCTAATTAGGATTATTATTTCCTAATTAAAATCGCTAATTCGGCAATTAAGATCAAATCGATCATTAGGGTTTACAAACCACTAATTAGGGTTTCTAATAGAAAATTAATTTTTCTTAAAATAGAAATTAAATTTTCGTAATTAGATTAGGGTTTTCTAATTACTTACAACTATAAAATTAGGATTAATATTTCCTAATTAATATTATATCACTAAATTAACACTTAGTTTTTCCCGAATTATAAAATTTGGGTTTCTAACCCAGAAATTAGGGTTTTTAAAAATGTGAAATTAGGGTTTGCTAATAATTAAGTTTTTCCCTAATTAATATTATAATAAATAATACTTATGCAATATAATAATCATTTAAATTCCCATATTAGGGTTTCATGCACCGAATTAGGGTTTCGAATTCTCGGAACTGAAATTAGGGTTTCCAGAACCGGTTTCTAAGATTTCTTATCAATCACTAGGGTTTTCTAACCGAACGCTCACGTTCTTAATATATACCTAGGGTTTGTCACAGATATCGTTTATCTGGTCAACCCTTGACCCTTAACCACATAATGTACACATATACACATAACATAAACGTTTATTCCATTAATCCTGAGTAATTCACCTAAATCCTTCAAAAAAATTTGAAATCCTCAAAATTCCATCTTAAAAATATCAAACGCATACACTAATTTTTCGTCTAGGTTCTAATTTTGAACCCTAAAATTAATTATTAAAATTTTTAAAATATTAAAAATTCTCGGGTTGTCACACCTCGGATTTGGGACCCTCACAATAATAATTCTATTTTCATAGAAAATAAATAATAAAATCATTTTTACTATAAAATTAATTATTATAAAAATATACTTTATAATGATCAATAATTCTAAAATAAAATTATTTGTAATTATTCATGTAATAAATATATTTGTATTTATCACATATATACATACACATTACCTGGCACATATATTCCCACCTTTATAAAAAAAAAAATTATACGCAAAATTTCTGCTTTAATTATATAGAAAATATCAGGTTATTACGCGAGCTCTATATAGGAAACTGGCGCCACAGCACCAGCACTAGAAAAGAGGCAAAGAGGAATAGTAAAGCGTGTAAAGGAAAGGGGAGTAAAGCATAACTTTAATTAAACTTGAAATGACATCCTTAAGGATGAGTATGACCTTGAGATTACCACTAATGGTTGATGAACGATTACGTAAACATAAGAACAATGTAATACGATAACCGTAACGAATGTTAAACAATCTAAAACATGATTAGATTGAGAAGAAGGGTAAGATATAGTAGTGACCTTACTTGATTATATACGACCTAATGTGGTATGTTATGTGATCATGTATTGTAGAATCCTTAAAGACACAAAGGGAAACTGTATTAACGATAGAAGATGCTAAAGGCAAGAGTTATAACCCTTTTCTATGTTCATTCTGGACAAGCTTTGTAAATTCATGTATCTTACTCATGAATTAATGTATGATGAAGTCGAAGCCAATTCCTTTGGCTAGACTTAAGATTTTTATGGATTTCTTTATAATCTATTAAAGTATTGTAAATGTTGCTATCTTTTGCCAAACTATTTTGGTATTGATTTCAAAGAAAGACTGAGTATGATAAACAAATGTTTTGTGTTCAAACGACAGGCACGTGAGGTTGCCAAACCTTAAACGTACATACGTTTAAAGAAAGTAGTGTTGTACAACATAGAGTACTATAGGCGGATCACCTAGACGTGCTCGTAAGATATATCAGAATTACAGACTTGGTGTCGAGTTGTCCCTTTCAAAGAAAGAATGAAATGCTCAAGGTCCTGGACCGAAATTGATGTTTTACTAAATGATATTCATTGTGAAACATTTTAAATAAAAGAGAAGTGCTATTTTGAATTATCGATGGTATTTCATAACTATTGTTTCAGTTATTGAACATATACGATTTATATGATTCAAGCCATTTGTTTAAATGAAATTTTCATACTTGTTGAGCTAGTTATGCTCACTCTTACTTGAACCATATGGATGCAGCTAAGACCGAACGGATGGAAGGATCCAAAAAAGATAAAGGGAAGGCTAAGGCTAACCAATAGGTTGCCTTTGTAATAGTATAGGTTAAATGTTGCTATTATTTGATAGTATGACAAGAACACATGTAATGGTTATAAACAACTTGGGAATATTAATATTATTATGGAATATATATAAGACATATTCATTCTTTAGAGGTATTTCAATTGAGTGTATGTGTGAACTGTAGCACCGTGTAGGACCATATATTGGGTTGGAAGATACCCAGATTTGGGGTCCACAACCTAGGGTAGCCAGAACGACTACTTTTAAAGAATTTAAAAGTGTAGGGCCGCCGGAGTTCAAAGGAACTATAGACTTAATTGAGGCCCAGACATGGGTAAAGGAAATAGAGAAGGCGTTTGTTATTACAAACGTAGGGGAGGCACAAAAGACTTCTTTTGCGACCTATATGATGAAAGGAGAAGCCAACTTTTGGTGGAAGGCTCACCAGGGTGGGGCTAGAACTACTGCTGTCACGTGGGAACTGTTCAAGAAGGTTTTCTTCGAGAACTACTTTCCTGCAAGCATGCAGGGGAGAATAGAGATTAAGTTCTTAGAACTTAAATAAGGGGACATGACGGTTCCCCAGTATGCGGCCAAATTCAATGAATTGGCAAGATTTGCTCCATATCAAGTGGACACTGAGGAGAGGAAGGCTCGTAGGTTTGAGTAGGGACTGAAACCCTGGCTCTATAGTAGGATTTCTGTGTTCTAAAGTGCTTTGTATGAAACCATTATGGAGAAAGCAATTATTGTTGAGGGTGCTAGTGAGGCTTTGAGCCAATACCACAAAGAGATAAAGAATAAGGGCAAAGGAGAGGGACGATCCAAGGCGGAAGGAGTTAGTGGCAGTGGAAACATGCCCAAAAGAAAGAGTTTTAACTATGGGAATACTGGAGTGAAATAAGGGGATCCTAAGCGTAGGATCGAAGCATGTAAGACTTGCAGAAAGGCTCATCTAGGAGTCTACCTTAAGGGGAAATTGGTTTATTATAACTATGGGTAGGAGGGGCATATATCACCAAATTGTCCTAACTCTAGGAAGAACCAAGGTTGTTCTGTTTGTGGGTCGATGGACCACATGGAAAGAAATTACCCAAAGAAGGGGTCGGAGGGTAGCAAGGGTGCTAGTAGTGGTAAGTTAGCCATTAATGGACCAACACCATCGGGTAGACCCACGGCCCGTACTTTTAATATGACTATCCAAGATGTAGTTGCATCAGCGGATGTAGTAGCATGTATCATTCCAGTCAATGAAATAAATGCTTATGTGTTGTTTGATTCGAGTGCTACTTGTTCTTTTATAGCATGTGAATTTGCTAAGCGATTAGGTTTATTCCCGAAAAGATTAGAAATATCTTTAGACATTAAGGTAGCGAATGAAGAAATAATTCTCGTTGAACACATTCATAGGAAGTGTTGCATAAATATTAGAGGTAACAAACTATCGGTAGATCTAATACCGATAAGATTGAGAGAATTTGATGTAATTCTCGGTATGGATTGGTTGATTAACCATAGAACGATAATAGATTATCATAGAAAGAGTGTGAACCTTCGGCTTTCTAAGAAAACTAAGGTAGTATTTTACAGTAATAAATCATCGGGACGCTCTTGTGGTCTAACTATGACACAAGCTAGAAAAATGTTAAGGAAGGGGTGTATAGGATACCTATGCCATGTTGTGGATACCCAGAGAGTGGAAGCATCATTGGAATAGATACCTATAGTACAAGAGTTCGCTGATGTATTTCTGGAGGGGTTACTAGGTATTTCGCCGGATAGGGAGGTCAAATTTGTGATTGATTTGTTATCGGGTACGGTACCAGTTTTTAGGGCACCTTATAGGATGGTGCCAGTAGAGATGAAGGAGTTAATGGTTCAATTACAAGAACTTTTAGACAGGAAGTACATTCAACCTAGTGTGTCTCCGTGGGAAGCACCAGTGTTATTTGTAAAGAAGAAGGATGGATCGTTACTACTTTGTATCGACTATCGAGAGTTTTACAAGTTAACAATTAAGAATAAATACCCGTTGTCCAGGATCGATGATCTATTTGATCAGTTGAAAAGGGCAAAATATTTTTTTAAAATAAATTTGCGTACAGGGTACCATTAGTTGAAAGTAAGGAAGGAGGATGTACTTAAGACGGCGTTCAAAACTCGTTATGGTCATTACGAGTTTCTGGTTATGTCATTTGGGTTGACTAATGCGTCAGCAGCATTTATGGATATGATGAACAGAGTGTTCAAACAATATTTGGACAAGTTTGTCGTAGTGTTTATTGATAATATTCTAGTCTATTCTAAGACACCAGAAGATCATGATAAACATTTGAGGATAATGTTGGAAACACTACGGAGGGAGAAGTTGTATGCGAAGTTCACTAAGTGTGAATTTTGGCTTAAAAGAGTGCAGTTCCTAGGACATGTTATTGATAAAGATGGCATTTATGTGGATCCAGCGAAGGTGGAGGCAGTTAATAATTGGGAACAACCGAAAACGCCAACTGAGGCTCGGAGTTTTTTGGGGTTAGCGGGATACTATAGAAGGTTTATCCATGACTTTTGTAAAATAGCTACTCCATTAACGAATTTGGCGAGGAAGTCAGTAAAGTATGTATGGATTGAGAAGTGTGAGAATAGTTTTCAGGAACTAAAAAGAAGGTTAAGTGAGGCACATATATTATCCTTACCAGATGATGCGGGGAATTTTGTAGTTTATAGCAATGCTTCGCATAGAGGACTGGGTGGCGTGCTCATGCTGCATGGCAAAGTCATTGCATATGCGTCACGCCAATTAAAAGATTATGAGAAGGTCTATCCTACTTCTGACCTAGAATTGGCAGTGGTAATTTTTGCATTAAAAATATGGAGACATTATTTATACGGTGAGAAGTGTGAGATATACACGGACCATAAAAGTCTAAAATATATCTTCATAAAGAAGGAGTTGAATATGAGACAGAGAAGGTGGTCAGAATTGATAAAAGATTACGACTATGATATCTTATATCATCCAGGGAAAGCAAATTTAGTAGTCGACGCACTAAGTAGGAAGGGTAGGGAAAAGCTATCAATGTTAACGATTCAAAATGAATTAATAACGGAGATGGCAAGAATGGAGCTAGAAGTTAAATTACCGAGTGAAGCGGTAGAGATGTTATTCACAATGGAGACTCGACCAACGATAATAGAACGAGTTAAGGAAGTACAACTAGGTAACGAGGAGTGTGAACGAATGAAGAAGAGGATGGAGGATGAAGAGAAGACTAAGTATAACCTTGATAAAGAAAGATTACATCGTTTTGAAGGAAGAATTTAGGTTCCAAATAATTCTGAATTAAAAAAAGAGATAATGAGTGAGGCACATAGTTCGAGGTACTCGATACATCCAGGTAGTACTAAGATGTATCAAGACCTTTGACAGAACTTTTTTTGGCCAAACATGAAGAGAGAGATAGCAGAATATGTTAGTAAGTGTTTAACTTGTCAGAAAGTTAAGGCTAAACACCAACGACCGAGTGGATTATTGCAATCACTAGAGATTTCAGAGTGAAAATGGGAGCATATCACGATGGACTTTGTGGTGGGACTTTCAACAACAAGGAAGGGATACGACGCTATTTGGGTAATAGTAGATCGGTTGCAAAATTGGCTCACTTTTTACCAATAGGAGTTAGGTATAACCTAGAGCAATTAGCTAAACTTTATGTCAAAGAAATTATTTCAAGACATGGAGTACCGATTTCGATTGTGTCAGATCGTGATCCATGATTCACATCAAATTTCTGGAGGAGTTTGCAATAGCAACTAGGAATACAGTTGAGGTTGAGTACAACGCATCATCCTCAGACGGATGGAAAAAGTGAAAGGAAAATTCAAACGCCAGAGGATATGTTAAGATCTTGCGTTATGGATTTAAAGTGGAGTTGGGACAAACATCTGCCTTTGGTGGAATTCACTTACAACAATAGTTTTCACGCTAGTATGGGCATGCCGCCTTACGAAGCGTTATATGGGAGGAAGTGCATAACTCCACTGTGTTGGGATGAAATAGGTGAACGTCGAATGTTGAGACCTGAGATGGTACAACAAACAGCAGACATGGTAAAGTCAATACGTACTCGATTGGTAGCGGCTCAAGATAGACAAAGGAAGTATGCAGATCCTCACCGTGAGAAGAGGGAGTTTGAGGTAGGGTCGTGTGTCTTTTTGAAAGTATCGCCTTGGAAAAGGAAGATACGCTTTGGAAAGAAAGGGAAGTTAAGTCCAAGGTTTATAGGACATTTTTAAATTTTAAGAAGGGTATGAGAGGTAGCTTATGAAGTAGCTTTACCTCTAGAGATGGAACGAATACACAATGTGTTTTATGTGTCTGTATTGCGTCCTTATAAACCAGAATACAAGCTTGTAATAGAGTATGAAGCTATTCAAGTAGAAAAATACTTAATGTATGAAGAAATTCCAATTCAGATTATTGATAGGAAGGAACAAGTCTTGAGAAATAAGATAATACCTTCGGTGAAGGTAATTTGGAGGAACCACAATGTCGAAGAGATAACGTGGAAACTCGAGAATAAAATAAAGGAAAATTTTCCTCATTTATTTATGTAATTGTAGCAAGATTCTGGGGACAGAATCCTTATAAAGTGGGGATAATGTAACGCCCGAGAAAATCGAATTTTATGTGAATTAAAATTTTATTTGATTATTTGAATTAAATGAACTTAATTGTTTGTTTATGTGAGTAAGCTATTTGAAGGTCATTCTATGACATAGAATATGTGGATATGGTCAGGATTTTGGCTATGTGATAGGATTAATTGTTATGAATTTCCAAGATGAAAATGAAAGTTTTCTGAAAAATTTCTGTAAAAATACTATTCATCCGTTTCTACTCAAGAATTAATTTTGAATTTTTGAGAAACACGTAATGATAAGATTCTAAGACGAGACGGAATATTCAATAATATTTCTGTTATAGCAAACGAAGTTTTCGCCTGCGGACTTAAAACCTAAGGGTTAGGAAAAGTGAGTTTTGAGAATTAAATGACTATATATAATGATTATGGTTATTAATACGAGTATGAAACTAGTTATTATATGAGTATAGTATGAAGATTATTATGGCGTATAATACGAATATCGTACGAATAATATATGAAGAGAATACAAGAATTGTACGAGTAGAATACGATTAGTTCTTATTGGACTTTGTCCTTTCCAATTAGACTTGGATTATGCCAAGCCCAATGTGTTGTGAAATCAAGCCCAAGATAGGCCCAATACGATTTAATTCTAAAGCCCAAACTATGACACCCCCGAATTCGGGTACTTCATTCCCACAAAATTTGTTGCTCACTATAAAAAATAATTACATCTAACTACCCATAATAAAGGATAAAGACATCAAATAACTTAAACAATAATCTTTTCCATTAAAGGGTTATATCATCTTAAAAACAATCCTAGGTAATCTAACCTTAAATTATTACATAAGTTTGCGGAATGCATCATAAAATAAAATAAGTCTTATAACATAATTCATTTAAATAAATTCTCATAAATCTTCAACACTTAGACATCTTGCCCTTTCTTTTGCTAGTAGATGGCTCATCAACTCTTTCAACTTTAGTTGCAGTGTTAATTGCAAGAGTGAGTAAACAATTGGTCACTGATATAAAGAGTAGTAATGACAACAACATGAGAATGAACAACGAATGTTGAACAATAATGAACTTATTCTACGAATCAAAAATAGAAAACAAGTTCGAACTTTAATGTCTGAGGGTCTTAAGACCACGAATTATGTCCCCGGTGATTAGGTATTACTACCCCAACCTTAACGGTCATTTAGACTATACAGACCCTTCTTAACGTACTTAGGGGGATCAACCCTTTGTACCATGTATTGTGCACAAACATCTAAACGTTACACGTATAAAATCCCCTATGTAAGGGTTGTTCGTTTCAGTTTGGATTTAGAATTCTCGCACTAAAAAAAGTTTAGCTCTGAACTAACTTATCAGCTGTTCTAGAATTTTAGAACACCATTCCATAATATACTAGTTCAATCAATAAGAGTTTGCTTACTACTTGAAGGTTTAATACACCAATTATAGAATTGAACAAGGTTATGAAAGTCAAATATCGAATAATAACAATATATAATTAAGTAAACATGATATACATGCAACGTACTATATTCAACAGAGTTAGAACAATCTCCTTTGAGTAGATGTATTAGAACAATATATGCTTTGAATAATATTAAGAAAAGTGAAACTTGCTCGATGTAACGAATTAGGTTATAAGAGTTTGTACAATCATACACAAGATAGAATCAATAGGCTTGCTCAACTGTAATATAGGATTTACATAATGATAATTTAGAACTAGAAAGCTTGCTTGATAATAACAAAATAACGGAATTATAGAACTCGCATTCATTATAAATAGAATGAAGTTAGGAAACTTGCCTTATATGTAAGATACACAAGTATAATAATGTTTGCCAATTACCCTACACATATCATTGAAATCACAATAACAATTAGTTGTAATAATAGTAGTTTTAGGGGTTTAACCCACCATTTAAGCCATAACCTCATCTTAATGTCTAATCGTGCTGGTTAACATTCGTAACGAATCTGAAATCTCACTATAAACTAACATAAACCCTATCATTTATCTTTAACTTTTGAAAACATTTCATTTGGTTCATTACATAACTTACTAATTCATAATATATAGTTGTAACGTTGTGATTACAACACATTACTACGTCTTGTAACATGTTTTAGGTCCTTTACAAATCATTAAAATATGTTAAGTTAACAATTTCCTAGCTATGTTGTTAACAGCTCAACACTGGGTTTGACAGACCACTGGCGCGGCCGCGCCATGACACCCTTTGTATCTGGTGCGCCCGCGCTGGACACCATAATCAGTTTTCAAGCAACGAAATCAGACTTTGTTCTAGGCCAAAAATCTCAATTCCACAGAAATTCATGAAACCTAGCAACTAAAACTCTATAATAACATCACTACACATGCTATTCACCATTCCAACTACGTAAACATTATATATATTCAGTTTTGAAGAATTAAAATCACCATTTTCTCAATTTCTTTACTTTTAATACTTTTAGCGAATTCGATCGTCACGGTTTCGTTGCTTAACCAATTCATACGATATAAACTACGTTGTTTTCGTTTCTTAACATACTAACACAATCCAACATCAAATTACAGATTATAACACATATTGGACAAGAAATTTTATACTTTCTTAAGCCATTTTTTCATGCATAAACACTGTTATTACAATTTTTTCCTACAAATCCCAATTTCACGTGTTTGACAAACAGGTAACAAACATATATGATGATTAACAGATTTTACAAAACTATATGCACATATATACCCAACAATTCACATGATTTCCAAATCATATACAATATATATATTGCCAAAACTAAAAGTTAAAATAATAATAGTTTATACCTTGATTTAGCAAACCATTCTCTCAAAACCACTGTGTCTTCTTTCCTTCTCTAAAATCTCTGTAATTCTCTCTTCTTACCAAGCTCTCTCTCTTACCCTCTGTTATTTATCCTTAAAAGAATAAGACGCGCGGAAATAAACTGGCCTCCCACGATCGACCGGTAATGAGACGCCCACAAAATTGGTCCACACGACCCATTCTAAGTAGCAAGATATCACACTATAAAAATCAAATATAAACTTCATTTATACAACTGTTGAACTGTCGTGTAAAGTACGACAATAGATAAGCCGTGAGTTTTAATACAAATATATATAACTCTCATGGTGTCTTGAGCACAAGACCTTACAATGGTACCTTACATAAAGGTACAGTCAATAATTATTTTAGAAAATAAAATATTTGGAAAATACTCAAGGAAACCTTCGTACATGGAAGGCCATGCGTAATTCGCACAGACATGGTATTGTAACAGAATAATAAAGAATGGAACCAGGTCATGCTTAATACACACAGACAGGATATTCCAATATAATAATAAAGAATGGAATAGCAGAAGAATTTCACAATGTATACGGTAGTCCACGTATACAGATTATTCCAACAGAATAATAAGGAATGGAATAACAATAGCTCTCTTCATGAATACGAAAGAAATAATGTCCATTACCTTAGAAGAAAACTGAAATAGTGAGGTACCAGACTTCTCTTCTCATTTCTTTCTATAATAATTGCTCTATAGCTTTATTGAATTGGTGAAAAATAATGAAGGAACGAGCTTCTATTTATAGAAAAATATAGTTTCAATAATGGCACGTTTTGGAGCTTGAAATATTACAGTATAATATCTTCCTCTTTTTCTTTATTTTTAATTTAGTCCTGCAAGTATTATCAAACTTGCACCACCTCCCCTAATAGTAAATAATGTGAATCAATAGTTCTAGACATATGAAAGTATGAATTACAGTATAGTACCTCCATCTATACCTCTATTTTTAACTTAGTCATGCAAGTATTATCAATCTTGCACCACATCCCCTAATAGTACAAGAATGTGAATCAATAGTACACATATGTGAACAAATAGTTATAATCATGTGAATTAATAGCAATTAATTACTTATTTATCTGATTAATTACCCGATTGGTCAGTATAACTTCCAGACATCAATTAATATTAAAATAAATATCGATTTACACTAACACTAATAATTTCAACACAATGGAACTATCAATTTCATCTTTAATCAACACGAACTTATTCATCATTAATATTATAACTCACAATATTTAACAACCAGGTCATTCCCAGAAAGAGGGGGCTTTCCGATGAGGATTTCTCTTTATTGGCGCAATTAGGTGACCAAACATATCCTTAACAGAACTTTTAGACATTGTCAATATTACAAATAATAATATGAATAACTTTGCCGTCTCAATTATTGATTTAATAATATAACATATTATGCAGATGATACGGTGACAATAATTGAATCAATAATATGAGAGATATGATGCAGTAATTATTGTACCAATAATTGTGTATAACTGAGTGACTTCTTACGTAACTATCTATAAATAATACCGTGTGCTACTATACAACCATGCGTATTACTGTTCTTTTACTACCGGGTAGTTCAACAGTTTAAACAGTAACACTTTCGCCGCTATTTTTATAAAAAGATAATTCTGTTGTTTTCTTACTACGACAATACTTCAATTGTGGGGTCCACCAATGATTGTGCCGTCGTACGGATATTCTCCGACCAAACAAATATTTTATAACAACTTGCATACTTTGCAAAATTTTCACATATCACCCTTAACTTTAACCCTTTCTCAATTTAACCTTTTACTAAATAAAATAATAATTATAAGAAAATTGAATACTTTCATTTCATAATTTTGGGATCTCACAATCTCCCCTTCTTATGAAATTTCGCCCTCGAAATTTACGTACGTACCTGGTATTCAAATATATGAGAAGACCTTGCTTTCTTTTCGGATTGTACCTTCACGTTTATATCCTCTGTATCATGATTTTTCCATTGCTCATCTCCTATATTTCATATATCATTCTAGAATATATCTTCAAAATAAAGGTCAATTGACATATCACAAATTGTCAACTTATCAAGTAAAAATTTTGGCTTAGGTAAGTCACACACTAGCGAAGTATATTACTCGTCTCTCCCCTCCTAGTTCTAGACTCATATCTCCACCAGCGACTATAACCCTAAGCTCTGATACCATTTGAGACGCCCCCAAAATAGGTCCACACGACCCATTCTGAGTCGCCAGATATCGCACTATAAAAATTAAATATAAACTTCATTTATATAACTGTTGAAATGTCGTGCAGAGTACGACAACAGATAAGCTGTGAGTTTTTATACAAATATATATAACTCTCGTGGTGCCTTAACCAAAAGACCTTACAATGGTACCTTACATAAAGGTAAAGTTAATAATTATTTTAGAAACTAAAATCTTTGGAAAATACTCAAGGAGACCTTCGTACATAGGAGGCTATGTGTAATCCGCACAAATAGGATATTCTAACATAATAATAAAGAATGGAACCAGGTCATGCGTAATACGCACAGACGGGATATTCTAACAGAATAATAAAGAATGGAATAATAGAAGAATTTCATTATGTATACGGTAGTTCGCGTATACAAGTTATTCCAACAGAATAATAAGGAATGGAATAACAATAGCTCTCTTCATGAATATGAAAAAAATAATACCCTTTACCTTAGAAAAAAACTGGAATAGTGAGGTTGCAGACTTCTCTTCTTATTTCTCTCTATAATTTCTCTCTATAATAAATGCTCTATAGCTTTAGTGAATTGGTGAAAAATAATGAAGGAATGATCTTCTATTTATAGGAAAATATAGTTTCAATAACTGCACGTTTTGGGGCTCGAAATATTATAGTATAATACCTTTCTCTTTTTCTTTATTTTTAATTTAGTCCTGCAAGTATTATCAAACTTGCACCACCTCCCCTAATAGTAAATCATGTGAATCAATAGTTCTAGACATGTGAAAATACGAATTACAGTATAATACCTCCATCTATAAATCCATTTTTAACTTAGTCATGCAAGTATTATCAATCTTACACCACCTCCCCTAGTAGTACAAGAATATAAATCAATAGTTCACACATGTGAATAAATAGTTATAATCATGTGAATTAATAGCAACTAATTGCCCATTTATCCGATTAATTACCCGATTGGTCAGTATAACTTCCAGACATCAATTAATATTAAAATAAATGTCGATTTACACTAACACTAATAATTTTAACACAATGGAACTATCAATTTCATCTTTAATCAACACGAACTTATTCATCATTAATATTATAACTCACAACATTTAACAACCAGGTCGTTCTCAAGAAAGAGGGGGCTTTCTGATAAGGATTTTTCCTTATTGGCGCGCAATTAGGTGACCAAACCTCTCCTTGACAGAACTTCTAGACATTCTCAATATTGCAAATAATAATATGAATAACTTTGTCGTCTTAATTATTTATTTAATAATATAACATATTATGCAGATGATACTGTGACAATAATTGAATCAATAATATAAGAGATATGATGCTGCAATTATTGTAGTAATAATTAAGTATAACTGAGTGACTTCTTACGTAAGCATCAATAATTAATATCGTGTGCTACTATGCAACCACGCGTATTACTGTTCTTTTACTACTGGGTAGTTCAACAGTTTTAACGGTAACACTTTCACCGTTATTTTTATAAAAAGATAATTCTGTCATTTTCTAACTACGACAATACTTCCATTGTGGGATCCACTAATGATTGTGTCGTCGTACGGATATTCCCCGACCAATCGAATATTTTATAACAACTTGCATACTTTGCAAAATTTTCACATATCACCCTTAACTTGAACCCTTTCTCAATTTAACCATTTACTAAATAAAATAATAATTATAAGAAAATTGAATACTTTCATTTCATAATTTCGGAATCTCACAATCTCCCCTCCTTATGAAATTTCGCCCTCAAAATTTATGTACGTACCTAGTATTCGAAGAGATGAGAATACCTTGCTTTCTTTTCAGATTGTACCTTCCCGATTATATCCTCTGTATCATGATTTATCTATTGTTCCTCTCTTGTATTTCAGATATCATTCTAGAATATATCTTCAAAATAAAGGTCAATTGACATATCACAAATTATCAACTTATCAAGTAAAAATTTTGACTTAAGTAAGTCACACACTAGCGAAATATATTACTCGTCTCTCCCCTCCTAGTTCTAAACTCATATCTCCGCCAGTGACCATATCCCTAAGCTCTGATACCATTTGAGACGCCCCCAAAATAGGTCCACACGACCCATTCTGAGTCGTCAGATATGGCACTATAAAAATCAAATATAAACTTCATTTATACAACTGTTGAACTTTCGTTCAGAGTATGACAACATATAAGTTGTGAGTTTTAATACAAATATATATAACTCTCGTGGTGCCTTGACCACAAGACCTTACAATGGTACCTTAAATAAAGGTACAGTCAATAATTGTTTTAGAAATTAAAATCTTTAGAAAATACTCAAGGAGACCTTCGTACATGAGAGGTCATGCGTAATCCGCACGGACAGGACATTCCAACAGAATAATAAAGATTGGAACCAGGTCATGCGTAATACGCACAGACAGGATATTCTAACAGAATAATAAAGAATGGAATAATAGAAGAATTTTACCATGTATACGGTAGTCCGCGTATACAGGTTATTCCAACAGAATAATAAGGAATGGAATAGCAATAGTTCTCTTCATTAATACGAAAGAAATAATTTCCCTTACCTTAGAAGAAAACTAGAATAGTGAGGAAGCAGACTTCTCTTCTCATTTCTCTCTATAATTTCTCTCTATAATAATTGCTCTATAGTTTTAGTGAATTGGTGAAAAATAATGAAGGAATGAGCTTCTATTTCTAAAAAAATATTGTTTCAATAATTACACATTTTGGGGCTCAAAATATTACAGTATAATACCTTCCTCTTTTCCTTTATTTTTAATTTAGTCCTGCAAGTATTATCAAACTTTCACCACCTGCCCTAACAGTAAATCATGTGAATCAATAGTAAATCATGTGATTCAATAGTTCTAGACATGTGAAAATACGAATTACAGTATAGTACCTCCATCTATACCTCTATTTTTAACTTAGTCATGAAAGTATTATCAATCTTGCACCACCTCCCCTAATAGTACAAGAATGTGAATCAATAGTACACACATATGAACAAATAGTTATAATCATGTGAATTAATAACAATTAATTGCTCATTTATCCGATTAATTACCCAATTGGTCAGTATAACTTCCAGACATCAATTAATATCGAAATAAATGTCGATTTCCACTAACACTAATAATTCCAACACAGTGGAACTATCAATTTCATCTTTAATCAATACGAACTTATTCATCATTAATATTATAACTCACAATATTTAACAACCAGGTCGTTCCCAGGAAAGAAGGGGCTTTCCGATAAGGATTTCTCCTTATTGGCGCGCAATTTGGTGACCAAACCTCTCCTTGACAGAACTTCCAGACATTGCCAATATTGCAAATAATAATATGAATAACTTTGCCGTCTTAATTATTGATTTAATAATATAACATATTATGTAGATGATACTGTGACAATAATTGAATCAATAATATGAGAGATATGATGCAACAATTATTGTAGCAATAATTGAGTATAACTAAGTGACTTCTTACGTAAGTGTCAATAATCAATACCGTGTGCTACTATGCAACCACGCGTATTACTATACTTTTACTATCAGGTGATTCAACAGTTTTAACGGTAACACTTCCGTCGTTATTTTTATAAAAAGATATCACCCTTAACTTTAACCCTTTCTCAATTTAACCATTTACTAAATAAAATAATAATTATAAAAAAATTAAATACTTTCATTTTATAATTTCGGGATCTGACAGGTAGCAAAACCAAGCGTCTAACGGTTATGTTAGGCCAAAAGTCATAAGGTTGTGTTTGGTTTACAAAATTTCCCTTACTTCCAATTAATTTTAATAGTCTTATATTATATAGTTTTCATTTGTCACACTTTGATTAATTTAAATAACCTATAATAATAATAATTATAATCTTATTATAATTATACTTATGATTAATAAATTATTATATCTAATTTAATTAATAAATTAGACTTAAACATAATTTTATTTATTTTATTTATTTTCTCAAATATAAAACAATTCATTTAATTTAATTATTTTCATTAAATTAGATCTTTCAAATAAAAATTACCATTACTAAATTTCATTACTAAATTTATGCACCACAATTCATTAAATATTTATTTTTCTCAATAAATAAATTATTAAAAATATTTATTTAATTCAATAAATATTTAAATTAAATTATAAATTTCTCGATCGTTACACCTTTCTCTCCTTAAAAGTATTCTGTCCCCAGAATCACGACTTGATAAATTCATTCATCAAATTTTTCCCTTATTCACAGGATTCTGTTCCCAGAATCACAATACAAGATTAAGCAAATAACTGAGGATAATTCTTCATCATAACATCTTTAAGTTCCCACGTAGCTTCTTAAGCACTGTGGTTCCTCCAGATTACCTTAACAGAAGGTATCACTTTATTCCTTAGTACTTGCTCTTTCCTATTGATAATTTGAACACAGACTTCTTCATAGGACAAATCTTTCTCAAACTGTAACGGCTCATACTCTATAACATATTTATAGTCATGCTTATATGGCCTTAATACCGAGACATGAAAAATGTTATGAATATGTTCTAATTCTGGAGGTAAAGCTACCTCGTACGCCAGTTCACCAACTCGTCGAAGCACTTCAAAAGGTCATATAAATCTAGGGATTAATTTCCCCTTCTTGCCAAATTGAATTTTCCCCTTCCAGGGAGAAACTTTCAAGAACACATAACTACCAACATCGAATTCTCGATTTTGTCGGTGTTGATCGACATATTTCTTCTGTCTATCATGTGCAGCTATCAATCTGGCTTGAATCACCTTGACGATCTCCATGGTTTGTTATACCAATTCTAGACCCAATAGCTAACGTTCACCTACCTCGTCCTAGCATAACGGAGTTCTACATTTCCTGCCGTATAACGCTTTGTAAAGCGACATGCCAATACTCGCGTGATAACTATTATTATAGGAAAATTCCACCAATGGTAGATGATCATCCCAATTTCCTTTAAAATCCATGATACACGCTCTGAGCATATCTTCTAGAGTTTTGATGGTTCTCTCACTTTGTACGTCAGTTTGAGGATGGTACGATGCGCTCATTCTCAGCTTTGTTCCCAAACATTCTTGTAATTGTTTCTAGAAATTTGATGTGAAATGCGGATCTCTGTCTTATACAATGGACACTGGAACACCGTGTCTTGAAATGATTTCCTTCACGTACAGCTTTGCCAACTGATCTAGGTTAAATCTAATCTTGATTGGAAAAAAGTGTGCTAACTTCGTCAATCGATCGACAGTCACCTAGATGGCGTCAGAACCTTGTTAAGTCGTAGGAAGACCTACCACAAAATCCAATGTGATATGCTTCCATTTCAATTCTGATATCTCTAATGGTTGTAATAATCCACTTGGCCTTTGATGTTTAGCTTTAACTTTCTTACATGTTAAACATTTCGCCACACACTCAGTCATGTCTTTTTTCATATTAGGCCACTAAAAATGATGTCTAAGATCCTGGTACATTTTCGTACTCCCAGGGTGAATCGAATATCTCGAGTTATGAGCTTTACTCAAAATTTCCTCTTTAATTTCCAGTATTGGCGGAACCCAAATTCTCCCTTCGAATCGTAGTAACCCTTCCGAATCGATTTTGAATTTGTTTTCCTCACCTTTAGATACTTTTTGTTATATCTTTCGCAGTCTTCATCCTGAAGTTGTGCATTCTTGACCTTATGTACCACCGTTAAACTGTTTCCCATCTAGAATAACTTTTCGTCTGATTCTGTCAGATATTTAATTTCCAACTCCATCTTTGCCATTTTCGATATTAACTACTCCTAAGCAGTCAACATCATTAACTTCTCCCGTCCCTTCCTACTTAAATCATCATCAATAACATTCGCCTTTCCGGGATGATAGAAAATCTCGCAGTCATAGTCTTTAATCAACTCCAACCATCTTCTTTGTCTCATATTTAAATCTTTTTGTGTAAAGATATACTTCAAACTTTTATGGTCAGTATATATCTCACACCTCTCTCACTAAAGATAATGTCTCCAAATCTTCAGGGCAAACACCACCGCAGCCAACTCTAAGTCATGAGTCGAATACCCTTTCTCATAATCCTTTAATTGACGTGATGCATACGTAATAACTCTGCCATTCTGCATAAGCACACAGCCTAGTCCTTTATGCAATACATCACTATACACCACAAAGTTCCATGTATCATCAGGCAATGACAACACAGATGTTGAGCTTAACCTCTTCTTCAATTCTCAAAAACATTCCTCACACTTTTCTGTCCAAACAAACTTAACCGCTTTCCTAGTTAAATTCGTCAATGGAGTTGCGATCTTGGAAAATTCTTGAATAAAATGCCTATAGTAACCTGCCAATCCTAAGAAACGCGTTACCTCTAACGGTGTCTTCAGTTAATCCCAATTTATTACAGCTTCCACTTTTGATGGATCTACCGAAATTCTGTCCTTATCAATAACGTGCCCGAGAAACTGTACATGTTCCAACCAAAATTCACATTTTGAAAATTTTGCATGCAACTTTTCTTTTCTCAACGTATCCAACGTCACTCTTAAATGTTCAACATGTTCTTCCTTGGTCTTGGAATATACCAATATATAATTAATAAACACCACCACAAATTTGTCTAAAAATGGTTTGAACACCATGTTCATCAATTCTATGAACGCTATAGGTGCATTGGTTAAACCAGATGACATAACTAGAAACTCGTAATGATCATACCGAGTTCTGAACGCTATTTTTGGTACATCCTCCGGCCTCACCTTCAACTGATGATAACTACTTATCAAGTCTATCTTTGAGAAATACCTCGCTCCCTTCAGTTGATCGAACAAATCATCGATTCTAGGAAATGGATATTTATTTTTAATCGTGACCTTATTCAATTCTCGATAGTCAATGCAAAGCCGCATCGATCCATCTTTCTTCTTAACAAATAACACAGGCGCTCCCCACGGCGATACGCTTGGCTGGATATACTTCTTGTCAAGCAATTCTTGCAATTGCACCATCAACTCTTTCATCTCTACTGGAGCCATTCTGTATGGTGCCTTAGATATCAGGGTCGTTCCTGGTAGTAAGTCAATCAGGAACTCGATTTGTCAATCTGGCAGAAGACCCGACAAATCATCTGGAAATACGTCTGTAAAATCTCTTATGATCGGTATCTCTTCTAACTTCGTATTCTTCTTCTGTGTATCAACTATGTAGGATAAGTATCCTACACATCCTTATCTCAACAACTTCTTAGCTTGCATCACTGTTAGAAAACTTGCTTTTCGAGGTGACTTGCTGCCAAAGAACACAACCTTTGATGGAGTCGTAAAGTTAACACATTTTCTTTGGCAATCAATTACTGCTCCGTAATTGAATAACCAATCCATTCCCAGTATGACATCAAACTCACCAAGTCTAATTGGTATCAAATCTACCATCATCTCGTGACCCTTAATAATCACTCTACAATTCTTATATATGTATCTAACAGGAACCACTTCCCTATTCGCAATCTCTATGCTCAAAGGATAATCTAATTCTTCTAGAGGCAAATCTAAGTTCTGAGCAAATTCATCGGATATAAATGAACAAGTAACACCCGAATCAAATAGTACATAAGCATTAATATCATTAATCGAAATGATACCTGACACCACATCCTTAAATTAC
Source organism: Panax notoginseng (assembly GCA_016801055.1). Taxonomy (NCBI): domain Eukaryota; kingdom Viridiplantae; phylum Streptophyta; class Magnoliopsida; order Apiales; family Araliaceae; genus Panax; species Panax notoginseng. Next base: position 114,909,112 of record CM029018.1, read on the forward strand.
ACATCATCATGCACGGTCATATTGAAATTCCTCGCAGTAGGTCGGCTTGACTGTGCTGGTCCAGTGATAGACAATGCACCACCACTGTTGTTGTTTCCCTTTCCTCCACTTGCACTTCCTGCTGGCTTTTTAAGGCAATCACGAGCCATATGATCCTTTGAACTGCAGGTAAAATGTGCTCCTTTCTTTGGACTAAAACAGTTCAGTGCAATGTGTCCCTCCTGACCACAGTTGAAACACACCCGTTTTCCCTTCAAACATACCCCATTATGGTTCTTTCCACAAGTAGCACAAGCTTCAAACTTTTTCTTTTGCTGACTTCCTTGCTGTCCTCCCGCAGTCGAATTCTCGCTCCACTTTCTCTTCTGATGGTTACTTCCAAAATTACTTCCACCAGCCTTATTTTCAGTCTCATTCTTCCTCTTCTTCTGTTCTTGATTGTACTTAGTCAAGGCATTGCTTCCACCTTCCGCAATAATTGTCTTTTCCAGTATAGCCGTAAATGTATTTAACTTGAACATTGAAACCTTGCTATACAGCTAGGGTTTCAATCCTTGTTCGAACCTTCTTGCCTTACGCTCATCGGTATTGACTTGATAAGTGGCAAACCTTTCCAACCCGTTAAACTTCACAGCATATTCTGGCACCGTCATAGTCCCTTATTTCAGCTCCAGGAATTGTACCTCCAGCTGATTTCGAGAACTCATTGGAAAGTACATTTCGAAAAATATCTCCTTAAATCTATCCCACGCTATCACTCCTTGTCCCCCACGAACCTTATTTGCCTGCCACCAGTAGCTAGCTTCAGACTTCAGCATGAACGTTGCGAATGCAGTCTTCTGATCTTCGTTGACTCTGGCAACGTCGAATACTTTCTCCATTTCCATAATCCAGGTTTGGGCTTCCACTGGATTCATAGACCCTTAAAACTCTGGTGGTCCAACCGCTTTGAATTCCTTGAAGGTCGTGACTTGAGCTTGCGGTTGATTCGCAAGTGCTCCCGTCAACAAGGTTACCAACTGCTGAACCAGGTTAGCTTTCTCCTCGTTGTTATTTTTAGTAGACCCCACAAGAGGTGGTTGTTGGCGTGGTTGTCTTCTTCTATGATGCATTTTCTGTTAAAAATATACACTTATTAGATCAATATTCAATTCCTTGAATATCCTAAAGTTTAACTTTAAACATTCATAGATTAAAACTATAACACATAACATTTTAAATAAACTTTGATATTTTATTCATTTATAATGTTTTAAAACATATAAGGATAACATATCTGCTATTAACATCCCCTTCCCTGAACTAGATAAGTTTCAGGATTACATACTCATACTACCCCTTTATTCATCTCAAAATAAGGGATTTAAAGTTTATTTATTCACATACTTAACCACATATTATTATTCTAATTCTCCCTATCTAGGCATATTAAGACGTTGTAAGGCTTCTCAATGCTCCTCCTCCACAATACGGTACGCCGTCCTACAATCTATCACGAACCATGACGAATCTTCAAACTAAGGTGAGTAATAAAAGACTCGATCCTGGGCCCTATCAATCGCAGAATTAAAGGCATGATCCATTTCGTTCATTTTATCTTTCTTTGTTAGACCTTAGCTTCAGCACGGTCTGGACAATGAGTCACCTTCATCCAAGCATCCTCTACCCTTGCACGTTTAGCTGACTCCTCTTTCAAGTCATCTTTTAACTTTTCCATATCAGTCTTCATCTTCTTGTTCACCGTCAACAGATCTTCATATTGACCCTTAGTATGGACTAGGTCCCACTTTGTGTTTCCAAGTCTTGAGTCAAGTTCCTGAATCTCGGCATCCTTCTTATCTATCGTAGTGTGATGCATCTCAACCAACTCCTTCAGCTCCTCAACCTTGTCCTGTAATTCTATGTTACGGTCGTACAGTGCATCATACATCTCAGTCGATATGGAGTTTGGTGGAAACTCCACAGGATCCTCTTCCTCATCATCCTCCTCTATCTCCTCAGAACTATCCTCCTCGGAATCAGTCACAGGCTCATCCTCCTGGATCAATTGTTCCCGCACAACATGAATATCCCGGGGTTCGTCATCTCTAGGTACCTTAGGTATCACTTCCCTAGCTGGATTGGATCCTCCATCGTTAGACATTCTGATAATAAAATATTTCTTAGGTTTATTTACTATATACCATTCTTCGATACTCGCAAAAACATAAGTTATTAACACATAGCACATAATGTATTTTATTGTTTAGCTTTAATGGATACCTTAATCCATTCCTTAAAAACACGATAGGAGTTTGACACCACTATGTTTATGTCTTCTTAAAGGTTACTTCCTATGGTTTCCCCATCTAAGGTTCATAACCTAAAGCTTTGATACCAACCTGTGACACCCCCAAATCCGGGTACTTTATTCTCACAGAATTTGGTGCTCACTATAAAAAATAATTACATCGAACTACCCATAATAAAGGATAAAGACATCAAATAACTTAAACAATAATCTTTCCCATTAAAGGGTTATATCATCTTAAAAACAATCCCAGGTAATCTAACCTTAAATTATTACACAAGTTTGTGAAATACATCATAAAATAAAATAAGTCTTATAGCATAATTCATTTAAATAAATTCTCATAAATCTTCAACACTTGGACATCTTGCCCTTTCCTTTGCTAATAGATGGCTCATCAACTATTTCAACTTTAGCTGCAGTGTTAATTGCGAGAGTGAGCAAACAATTGCTCGCTGATATAAAGAGTAGTAATGACAACAACATGAGACTGAACAATGAATTTTTAACAATAATGAACTTGTTCTACGAATCAAAAAAAGAGAACAAGTTCGAACTTTAATGTTTGAGGGTCTTAAGACCACGAACTATGTCCCCAGTGATTAGGTATTACTACCCCAACCTTAACAGTCATTTAGACTATACAGACCCTTCTTAACGTACTTCGGGGGATCAGCCCTTTGTACCATGTATTGTGCACAAACATCTAAACGTTACACGTACAAAATCCCCTATGTAAGGGTTGTTCGTCTTAGTTTGGATTTAGAATTCCCACACTAAAGAAAGTTTAGCTCGGAACTAACTTATCAGTGGTTCTAAAATATTAGAACACTATTCCATAATAGACTAGTTCAATCTATAATAGTTTGCTTACTAGCTACTTGAAGGTTTAATACAACAATTATAGAATTGAACAAGGTTATAAAAGTCAAAGATCGAATAACAACAATATATAATTGAGTAAACATGATATACATGTAAAGTACTATATTCAACAGAGTTAGAACAATCTCCTTTGAATCGATGTATTAGAACAATATATGCTTCGAATAATATTAAGGAAAGTGAAACTTGCTCAATATAACGAATTAGGTTACAAGAGTTTGTACAATCATACACAAGATAGAATCAATAGGCTTGGTCAACTGTAATATAGGATTTGCATAATGACAAAATAACAAAATTATGGAACTCACATTTATTATAAATAGAATGAAGTTAGGAAACTTGTCTTGTATGTAAGCTACACAAGTATAATTATGTTCGCCAATTACCCTACACATATCATTGAAATCGCAATAACAATTAGTTGTATTAATATTAGTTTTAGGGGTTTAACCCACCATTTAAGCCACAACCTTATCGTAATGTCTAATCATGTTGGTTAACATCCTTAACGAATCTGAAATCTCACTATAAACTAACATAAACCTTATCATTTATCTTTAACTTTTGAAAACATTACACTTGGTTCATTACATAACTTACTAATTCATAATCTATAATTTTAATGTTGTGATTACAACACATTACTACGTCTTGTAAGATGTTTTAGGTCCTTTACAAATCATTAAAATATGTTAAGTTAACAATTTTCTAGCTATGTTGTTAACAACTCAACACTGGGTCTAACTGGCCACTGACGCGGCAGCGCCATGACACCCTTTATATCTGGCCCGCCCGTGCGGCAACGCGCCTGCGCCAAGAGGCAGCGCACCCGCACTAGACACCAGAATAAGTTTTCAAGCAACGAAATCAGACTCTGTTCTAGGCCAAAAATCTCAATTCCACAGAAATTCATGAAACCTAGCAAATAAAACTCTGTAATAACATCACTACACATGCTATTCACCATTCCAACTACATAAACATTATATATATTTAGTTTTGAAGAATTAAAACCACCATTTTCTTAATTTCTTTACTTTTAATTCTTTTAGCGAATTCGATCGCCACGACTTCGTTGCTTAACCAATTGATACGATTTAAACTATGTCGTTTTCGTTTCTTAATATACTAACATAATCCAACATCAAATTGCAGATTATAAGACATATTGGACAAGAAATTTTATACTTTCTTAAGCCATTTTTCATGCATCAACACTGTTATTACAATTTCTTCCTACAAATCCCAATTTCACGTGTTTGACAAACACGTAACAAACATTTATGATGATTAAAAAAAATTTCAAAACTATATGCACATATATACCCAACAATTCACGTGATTTCCAAATCATATAGAATATATATATTACCAAAACAAAAAGTTAAAATAGGAATAGTTTATACCTTGATTTAGCAAACCATTCTCTCAAAACCACTGTGTCTTCTTTCCTTCTCTAAAATCTCTGTGATTCTCTCTTCTCACCAAGCTCTCCCTCTCACCCTCTATTATTTATTCTTAAAAGAATAAGATGCGTAGAAATAAACTGGCCTCCCACGATCGACCGGTAACAAAACCAAGCTTCTAACGGTTATGTTAAGCCAAAAGCCATAAGGTTGTGTTTGGTTTACAAAATTTCCCCTACTTCCAATTTATTTTAATAGTCTTATATTATATAGTTTTTATTTGTCACACTTTGATTAATTTAAATAACCTACAATAATAATAATTATAATCTTATTATAATTGTACTTATGATTAATAAATTATTATATCTAAATTAATTAATAAATTATACTTAAATATAACTTTATTTAATTTACTTATTTTCTCTAATATAAAACAATTCATTTAATTTAATTATTTTCATTAAATTAGATCTTTCAAATAAAAATTACCATTACTAAATTTTATTACTAAATTAATGCACCACAATTCATTAATTCTTTATTTTCCTTAATAAATAAATTATTAAAAATATTTATTTAATTCAATAAATTAAATTACAAATTTCTCGATCGTTACACAAACCAAGAAACCAAACTGCGGATCGAACCGATTCATAACCACATGGGTTAAACCCATAGCGCAACCCATGTGGGATTCAAAGGAGTTAGGTGGGCCGGCCACTTGGTGGCCAAGTAAAGTGATTTACTTGGTGGCTAAGCAATGAATAGTAAGGAGGTGGGTAGCTTGACCAAATTGCCCTCCATTAGATTTTCTATATAAAGGAAGCTAGGGTGGTTCATTTGTTGTTTCACCAACTCTAAACAAATATATTGAGAGAGAAAAAAAGCTTTAACAACGTATGTGAAAGTCGTGTACTAATGAATCGTCGAATTCTGACTTAAAACGAAGAAACGAGTTATGAACGTCACGAGCGCTAATTGAACGCGTAATAGAACGTTAAATAGTGAATTCATTGTTAACAGATTTCAAAACTACTTTTGTTTGAATGAAACCGAAGTACATGAGATATGTAAGATAACGGCTTTTGAACGAGCCAATTCTGACTTATAACGACCAAGTTAGGAGTCCAAAAAGAATTGAACTAGGAAAATTTAGGAATTTTTCAAGGGCTCAAGGGCAGCGCTACGGGGTAACACTCGCACCGCAGCTCCGGGTCGGAGAGGTAGTCACTGCTAAGTCGCGCCGTAGTGCCACTTGTATACAGAAGTCTCGCACCGCAGCGCCGAGATAAGGGTTGAGGTACTGTTAGTTAGCATCGCAGGGCCAATGTAACACTTGAGGATGGCGCCATAGCGCCGAGAGAGGAAAATGTTTGACTTAGTTATTTTTGAACCCAACTGTTTGCAAGACAATTATGGGGCAAGTGTATATAGTTAATATACATGTTAAGACCATTCCTATGTCACATGTATAGTGATGACTTTAGGAATTTAACGTTGTTTAACTAGTAATTAAACGAAGAACGTAAAGTGTAAGAAAGTAAACCGTATTCAATTACTATGGTACTAAACCAATGGTTGTGAAGTGTTGGTTTGGTGGCGTAATAACGTTAATAAGCCGTAAAGAAGGATAAGTAACTGTAAACGAGTTTTATTAATGAAATACATACGGGTCCCAAAAATCTCAGACTTGGTACGTTACGATACTTCATCATCATACATATTCTATCATCTAATGCGGAACAAATAAACATATATTGTTTATTTTACATAATTCTTTAACCTTTTCCCAGGTTTATTAACCTTAACTGAATACATACCTTCAAAATTACAAAGGTTTACAATAAGATAACTAAATAGTTATTCTTGTAACGATTTATTACTGTATTTTGCTTTTGTCTCTGTCCTTCTTCAAGCCTTCGCCTTTATCTAAAATTTATTATCATGATATAACAAGGGTGAGCAACTACTTTGCCCAGCAAGTTTAAATTCAATAAAGATATATCATGATTAAAAGAATAATAAGCTTTCAAGTTTTCAACAATTTAATAATTGTGAAGGAACATAAATCAAGATGTCAATAATTGAATGACTGAATCAATAACGTTTAAAATCAACAAGGACTATAAATAACTTTATCTGAATCTTAGGGTAATGAAGGTGATCAGCCTTTCATACCTGATGAACATATGCAACATACACTAAGTATGAATCAATAATCAGTTTAGACGTGAATAATCATCAATAATCATTCACTAACATGCTTTGAAATACAACTCGAGTTTGAGTTAAGGAAACTTGCATGCATAGTCGATTACCGCTACACAACTTAATTTATTCACTTTATTGAAAAGACCTATCAGGTATAAGATTGATCTTTCAATTAGCATATCATACCTTATTTCATAATACTATCTAACCCTTAATCACATAGTCAAATATTAGATAATCTTAACACCATATTCATTTACTCACTTAAAATCTCATCATCTTATATTAACTTGTCTAACCTTCACTCACCAAGTTAAGTATTAGACAGTACACCTTAGTCTTAGCATTATCATTATACTTTGATAATCTTTTTATCACTTATAACTTATATTTATAAGTTTTTCCTTTTATATGCTATCTTAGTAAGCTAGATAACATGTCAGTAAACTAAATTATCATTTCAGTAAACCAAAATATATTTCAATATCCTGAAATCATCATTTCAGCATACCAAAATCAGCTACAGTAAACTGAAATCATTTTAGTAATCCAAAATCTAATTCAGCACCCTGAATTCTCATTTTAGTCTATTACAAGCATAACATAATTCAATAAATACCAAGTTCAACAATTATATTGAAAAAATAACATAAATCTCTTATTTTAATCTCCCGTCGAATATTATTAATTAGGTAATAATATTTTACGCTAAGGGTATTAACCTTTTAATAACATTCTAGTCAAATACTACTAATAATATCTTAATCCAATATTATTAGTCATATAAAATAATTTAAGTCATTAATCACATTAATTAACAATTTATTTCAATTGTTTTCCTTTCCTTAATTAACTTATTTAACATTCTAAAATGCCATAAACATCACAACACTTCACACCCGACCCAAAACCTTCGTTACAAATCTACATAAATCATGATTAAGGGTCTCAAGTCATAAAATCGTATTTTTCATATTTTTGGACATCGTATATTTAATTAAATTCATTTATCCATTTATCATCATTTAGAAGAAAAATACCAAATCAGCTCCAAAAATATTTCTTTTTCTAGGATTTGACAGAATATAGTTCCATATTGAACATATATTTTTCCCGAAATTTTTAAAATATATTTACTACATTTAAAAAGTCCATAATAGCCAAATATTCTCCGATTTTTCATAAATCGAGATTAACTCCAAAAGTTCTGAAATTTATACAGTATGTTCCTGTTATACACATGTACTTCTAGTAAAAATTTTGTAATTTTTGGACTTATACATAGAGAGTTATTCGGGTGACTTCATAAAAATAGTCATTTACCGTAAAATCCATAACTCTCAAACCGTATGGCCAAAACTTCTCAAATTTTTACACACTTGCATAACTTATGATATTACCACTCCAAATTTTTCCAGAATTTTTAAAACACAAAAAGTGGACGAAAATGCCCCCGTTTCTGACTGGTCCAAAATAGTCCTATTTTCTTTCCAAAATTCAGGACTATTTTGGCTTCCACAGCCACTACTCCATGAAAACTCAACATTTTAGTAAACACATATATCTAGCACCCCACTTTGACAGATCGTAAAAAAGAGTTATAGATTTAAAACGGTGGATTTTCAAAGTAAATAGAAATTTTGGGTTTCTAAACTAGAAAAATTATTTTTCTTTTCCTTTTTGATTCCAACAAAATCAACACCCATCATGGGTAGATCCATACTTGAATCCATGAAAAACACATAGATTATAGGGTTTGAACTTTCCAAATCAAAAATCCCCTTTTCATCAAATCACAAAAATAAAGAAAGAAAGAAAAGCTTAGGAAGAAAAATTTTATACGTTTCTTCTTCTTCCTTCTCCTTCTTTTTCTTCTTCTTCTTCTTCTTCATCCATGGAGGATTTTCTCCTCCTTCTTTCTTCCCTAGCTTCCGATCTTCTTCTATTTCTCTCTCTCCCTCACGGTTTCTTCTTTTTCTTTTCTCTTTCTCTTTCTCTTTCTCTTTCTCTTTCTCTTTCTCTTCTTTCCTCTCTCTCTTTCTCTTTCTATTCTTTCATCTCTCTTCTTTCTCTAATTGCCGATCTTCTCTCTCTTTCTTCCTTATCTATTAATCTTCCAAATCTTTATCTCTTCTCTTTTTTTATCTTTTTTTTATCCAAATAGCCGGCAATATAAGGCTATTTTTGTCCAACATTTATTTTATTTTATTTGCCATTACAAGCTTACAAATGACTTTGATGCCCTTCCTTAATTGGGCTAAAGATTGGACTCCCATTTAATTCCTTTGGGCTTCCATATTTAATTAGTTTAGGCTACTAAATAAAAATCAAATTGGGATTTCACTCAAAATTTAATTGGGCCAATATAATACTTGTCACATACATAATATATTGGGCTAGATTAAATAATTTAAGGGTCCTTTACAATAATATACAACATTTAGAAAGTAATTACACTATTAGTGCACTCATAAAATATTTACACAATTAATACACTTTCTATATTTATTTATAATATTAGTGCAGTTCGGATTCCTTAATTTAAAGAATTAGTATGTAATTAGGATTCAATTCATAATAATAAGGAAACCTAAAATCAAGGAGAAATAACTACCATAATTAATAATTCAAATTCAAATATTTTGGATCTAACAACAAATTCTAATTCAAAAATAATAATTAAAATTCAAATATTAAGTTTGGCAACGATATCTTTCTCCTCCCCTTCGCCGGTCATCTTCCTCCTCCCCTTCGCCGCCGCTTCAGCACCATGGACGCCGATCTCCTCATCCATTATTGCCACAGTTGACATTGTGACGAAAGTTGATTTATTCCAGAAATTAAAAGGAGAAAAAAATAAATTTTAATGCAGTTGATATCCAAATATTTATACAACATTTTAGTTTTTATGGGTAACCAAGAGAAATTTCAGTGCAGTTGGTAACCAAAACTTTCAAAGGTAACAATTTTAGTTTTTGTTGGTTACATTTGTATTAAGGTTTGGCTACCAACTGCACTATAAAAAAAATCTATAATATATTTTTTATAATTAATTGGTAACCCAATAAAACTGAATTGGTTACCTTTGCATTAAGGTTTGGCTACCAACTGCATTATAAAAAAAATCTACAAATAGATATTTTTTTAATTAATTGGTAACCCAATAAAATTGAATTGGTTACATTTGTATATAGTGTTAGCTACCAACTGCACTATCAAATAAAAAAATCTATAATAAATTTTTTAAAAATAAATTAGAAACCTAATAAAACTGAATTGGTTACCTTGGTATGAATGTTTGGCTACCAACTGTACTCTAAAAAACTCGTAGCAACTGTACTATGAAAAAATCGTAGGTGGAAGATGGCGTTAACAAGTTGGGGTTGTCTAGGTTAATGGTGGAGGATAACGTTAATGGTGGAGGAGGGCGGAGGAGAAGGGCGTTAATGGTGGAGGAGGGCGGAGAATGGCGTTAACAAGTTGGGACTGTTAATGGTAGAGGAGGAGAAGACTGACAAAGGCGAATGAAGCGTGATTTTTATTAAGGAAAGAGAAAGTGTGCTATATAATTTACTTATTGATTACATAATTTAATAAGTAAATCAATATTAATCCCCTAAATTAAGAAATCCTAATTGCATACTAATTCCCTAAATTAAGGAATCCTAATTGCACTAATATTGTAAATAAATATAAAAATGTATTAATTATGTAAATATTTTATGAGTGAACTATTGTTATAATTATTTTTAAAAATGTAATAGAATATGTAATTGTTCCATAATTTAATCGCCCTTACTCACTTTATCTACAAGTCTCATGCTTAATTAATTAACTGGGCTTGTTTAAATAATATAACTTCCTTAGTCCATTAAATTTAATTCACTTGGACTCTATTTAAATTATTGGGCTATGATATCATTAAAGTCCAATACTTTTAATTCTATTCTACCCTAATCATTTAATTAGGGTTCTACTACACTTTTGTAAATAAATTTCATACCAATGCATCTTTAATTTCATAACCCAATTAAACTTGGTTATAAAATTAATTATTTGAGATACATAAAATAAATATCTTCGTGTTAGTATATATATTTATATGCTAATATTCTCCCAATTTATAACCTCTTAGGTTATTTAATTACCACACCAAATATATATATTAGGTTACATAACTTAATTCTTAATTCACTTTTATATACAAAATTAATGTATTCACATAATTCACATAATCATAACATATTTCACTTCTCACACTGCTTTTGACTTTTCTCCATAAAAAGTCAACTGTTGACTTTGACCAAAAGTCAACCCTTACCCATTTTGTGTTTATTGTCCTTTTTAACTAAACTTGACGTTCTGGACGCAACCGAGCAGTCCATGCTTCAGAATTCTATCTCTAACTCAAATTTTGAGTTTTAAATTACTCCATTCTTATTCCTAATCGTATTAACTAACGCCTTTAAACTTATTTATCTTCTTATTTGCCAATCAAGGCCCACATTAAAGCTATGTTATTTACTAACATCGTTTTATCTTGATCCTTATATCATTAACTTAATTCAGCATTCCTCTTGCTAAAATATGTATAGCACCTTACTAAGTATATATATTTCTATACATATACTCATCTTCGTTTAACCTCATAGTATCTCTCCATGTGAAATCTTATCTCCTTAATAAAATTTTCATATGTACTTATATAACATTTCTTAGACTATTCAGTTCGCATCGAATTTACAGGTATCGCAATACCTTATTATTGATATTCCTTCATGTACATATTAATTCATTTCTAGGGTTTTGGAATTTTGTAACCCATATTTTCTCTATTCTCTTTTGAATAGCAAACCATATAGGTTTTACTTGAAAATTTTAAATAGATCCTCAAATTCTCATCTAGGTTTTATTCTTTATCCTTTATTGTAATCATTCAAGATTTTATAAATTTTTGGGTTGTCACAAAAATCCTTATAACGGAGGGTGAATGTAATAACCCAATACTTTCTATATAAATAAATGAGAAATTTTGCATATAGAATATTTACACTATTAGTGCACTCATAAAATATTTACACAATTAATACACTTTCTATATTTATTTACAATATTAGTGCAGTTAGGATTCCTTAATTTAAAGAATTAGTATGCAATTAGGATTCAATTCATAATAATAAGGAAACCTAAAATCAAGGAGAAATAACTACCACAGTTAATAATTCAAATTCAAATATCATGGATCTAACAACAAATTCAAATTCAAAAATAATAATTAAAATTCAAATATTAAGTTTGGCAACGGCATCTTTCTCCTCCCCTTCGCCGCTGCTTCAACACCATGGACGCCGATCTCCTCATCCATTACGGCCACACCTGACATTGTGTCGAAAGTTGATTTAGTCCATAAATTAATAGGAGAAAAAAATAAATTTTAATGCAGTTGGTATCCAAATATTTACACAAAGGTAATCATTTTAGTTGTTGTGGGTAACCAAGAGAAATTTCAGTGCAGTTGGTATCCAAAACTTTCAAAGGTAACAATTTTAGTTTTTGTTGGTTACATTTGTATTAAGGTTTGGCTACCAACTGCACTATGAAAAAAAAATCTATAATATATTTTTTATAATTAATTGGTAACCCAATAAAACTGAATTGGTTACCTTTATATTAAGGTTTGGCTACCAACTGTATTATAAAAAAAATCTACAAATAGATTTTTTTTTAATTAATTGGTAACCCAATAAAACTGAATTGGTTACATTTGTATAAAGTGTTAGCTACCAACTGCACTATCAAATAAAAAAATCTATAATAGATTTTTTAAAAATAAATTAGAAACCTAATAAAACTGAATTGGTTACCTTGGTATGAATGTTTGGCTACCAACTGTACTCTAAAAAATCGCAGCAACTGTACTATGAAAAAGTCGTAGGTGGAAGATGGCGTTAACAAGTTGGGGTTATCTAGGTTAATGGTGGAGGATGACGTTAATGGTGGAGGAGGGTGGAGGAGAAGGGCGTTAATGGTGGAGGAGGACGGAGAATGGCGTTAACAAGTTGGGACTGTTAATGGTAGAGGAGAAGAAGACTGACAAAGGCGAATGAAACATGATTTTTATTAAGGAAAGAGAAAGTGTGCTATATAATTTACTTATTGATTACTTTCTTTAATAAGTAAATCAATATTAATCACCTAAATTAAGGAATCCTAATTGCATACTAATTCCCTAAATTAAGGAATCCTAATTGCACTAATATTGTAAATAAATATAAAAGTGTATTAATTATGTAAATATTTTATGAGTGAACTATTGCTGTAATTATTTTTAAAAATGTAATAGAATATGTAATTGTTCCATAATTTAATCGTCCTTAGTCACTTTATCTACAAGTCTCATGCTTAATTAATTAATTGGGCTTGTTTAAATAATATAACTTCCTTAGTCCATTAAATTTAATTCACTTGGACTCTATTTAAATTATTGGGCTATGATATCATTAAAGTCCAATACTTTTAATTATATTCTACCCTAATCATTTAATTAGGGTTCCACTACACTTTTGTAAATAAATTTCATACCAATGCATCTTTAATTTCATAACCCAATTAAACTTGGTTATAAAATTAATTATTTGACATACATAAAATAAATATCTTCGTGTTAGTATATATATTTATATACTAATATTCTCCCAATTTATAACCTCTTAGGTTATTTAATTACCACACCTAATATATATATTAGGTTACATAACTTAATTCTTAATTCACTTTTATATACAAAATAAATGTATTCACATAATTCACATAATCATAACATATTTCACTTCTCACACTGCTTTTGACTTTTCTCCATAAAAAGTCAACTATTGACTTTGACCAAAAGTCAACCCTTACCCATTTTGTGTTTACTGTCTTCTTAACTAAACTTGACGTTCTGGACGCAACCGAGCAGTCCATGCTTCAGAATTCTATCTCTAACTCAAATTTTGAGTTTTAAATTACTCCCTTCTTATTGCTAATCGTATTAACTAACGACTTTAAACTTATTTATCTTCTTATTTGCCAATCAAGGTCCACATTCAAGCTATGTTAATTACTAACATAGTTTTATCTTGATCCTTGTATCATTAACTTGATGCATCATTCCTCTTGCAAAAATATGTATAGCACCTTATTGAGTATATATATTTCTATACATATACTCATCTTCGTTTAACCTCATAGCATCTCTTCATGTGAAAACTTATCTCCTTAATAAAATTTTCATATGTACTTATATAACATTTCTTAGACTATTCAGTTCATATCGAATTTACAGGTATCGCAATACCTTATTCTTGATATTCCTTCATGTACATATTAATTCATTTCTAGGGTTTTGGAATTTTGTAACCCATATTTTCTCTATTCTCTTTTGAATAGCAAACTATATAGGTTTTACTTGAAAATTTTAAATAGATCCTCAAATTCTCATCTAGGTTTTATTCTTTAACCTTTATTCTAATCATTCAAGATTTTATAAATTTTCGGGTTGTCACATTCACCTCTTCTTCTAAGAATTTTGTCTCCGAAATTAAAGCATACTAATCTCTGCTTATTCTCTTGATCAAAACTAGGTTTTTTTTAACTTAACCTTTACAATTTCCTCCTTTGAGGATTTATCATCTATTTTAACATTTCACCATAACTACTCACTAGGAGTTTACATCTTCTAAACATTCAGCAAAACTAGGTTGTCATAATAACCTTTACTCAATCATCTCAGATTCTACTCGTCCGCAACGAGTTCACAATATTTCATATCCATCATCACCTTCTACCACAACATTACTCTAAAGAGTTTAAAAATTCATATCTGTCTGAGGGATCATAAAAATCATGAACTTGGAGGTTTAGGGGTATTTTTACCTGCTACCTCTTTCAATTACGAAAGAAAGGTACTCTACCTCTGAAATATTTTATATTTGGTATGTTTACAATCACAAAGAAGGTAAACTACCAATGCGGGTACTTTAGATGAACAGTCTGTTGTACCTTAGTAATCGGAACGACTATATGCGTTCTTAGATTAGAATATTTTATCCAATTAGTATATCCCCATTTTCAGGGTTGTTCACCTCAGACTTATCATAAGATTCCGTACCAAAATAATTTGGTTCGGCATAAGCTTTCAAAGAATACTTTAAATTTCATAAACATTTGTCTAGCTGAATCAAATAGCTTAGACGCATATTAATAATTCGAATTTTAATCGAAACATTGCTGGCCAAATTCAATTGGCAATAATTTATCTTTAAAAATCTTAAAATTATTTTATGACGTCATGATACCGTACTGTATTTACAGTCCGTTTGAGGATTCCGTCATTTTGTGACTTTGTCATACTACATCATACCATAGTGGGTTGACAATCTTTAGATCACATACCACACTAGGTAATTATGCATTGATAACTCCATCATTTTTATCATTCTGCATCAGGTTCCATGATACATTGATGATATATAAAATACATTTTGACATCTCAAATAATTTTTGTCTAGCCGAATCAATTAGCATAGACTCCTCTTTAAACCGTTCAAAAATCTTTGAAAATCATCTTTGGTGTCATCATGCCACAACAGGTAATGACGTGTTAGTAGTACGAAGCCCACTTCTACACAGTTGTAACCCTGTGTTGCTGATAACAAAAATTCATTTTATTTCAAAAGGCACATCAGTGCGAATTTAGCTTGATATCAAAAACTTTGAAGTCTAGCATAGCTAGAAGATTTGGAATACCTATACTTCCACCATCAACTTTAATTTCTCTACTGATCCATTACTTAATAAATCTATCTATTTCTATCATCTTCAATTCCCCATTCACACATAACTATACCCAGTTCGTCAAACTTACCACACATTATGAGTTCAGAAACTTTCCATAATCATATGAGTTTCAGAACTTATCCTAGTCAGACCATAGGCGTCCATTCGCTGAGGGGTTCAAAACATACCATATGATTATGAGTCATGAACTTACCATAAGTATGAGTTTTACGAACTCATACTAATTCATTATACACATGAGAAAAGAATCACCTTCTCAACATGCATATAGCAAATAGCGCAACATCAGGTTCCAATGATTATCAATGCCAGAAACTAAGTGGTTGTCAAACCAAACTCGGCCACTAATCAATATAGGAAGCTAAGCGAACAATTCCCTGCCCATACAAAGAATTGGTCAACCAAACCACTATATCGACCAGAAAGCTAAGTGATTCTAAAACCAAGTATAAATTCCCCGCCCATACAAGGAATCATACAACTCAGCTGCTGACATGAGTCCTCAATTGAAATCCCTCACAATTCTAACTTTCTCTTTTCTTAATACGAATTTTCTTTAATCTGTATCTTAACATTTACCACTTTTTTTCGAGTTTACATTGTACCATTTCATAGTACCTTCTCTTTATAGCATCAAGCTATATCATTCCAATAACTTAACATATCATATGTTATTTAACGATTTAATCTGATCACGTCGTGATCTTATTTGGTAATCATTTCTCCTTATACCTACGATCGCTTTATTTTACGATTTCCTTATTCTTCTCTTTAATCATATTATATTATGATTTTTGTAACACTTCTCATCTTATAGACATAGTCTATTTATTATCACTTTTCATTTCTTTTACTGGAGTCAGGTAACTCCGGATTCTTATCCTTATAGCTCTTCAAGATTCTTCTTCGAATCTTATTTATCTTCGTCTTTACTTAGTAATGAATATCCAAAAATTCATCTCTTATCGCTTAAACTCTATTCGAGTTTATTGCTTATCATCATCTCCGCGGTTATAGCCTAAGGTACCCCTACCTAAAGTTCATAACCTACGGCTCTGATACGAACTGTGACGCCCCCAAAATCTGGGTCCCAAAAATCTCAGACTTGGTACGTTACGATACTTCATCATCATACATATTCTATCATCTAATGCGGAATAAATAAACATATATTGTTTATTTTACATAATTCTATAACCTTTTCCCAGGTTTGTTAACCTTAACTGAATACATACCTTCAAAATTACAAAAGTTTACAATAAGATAACTAAATAGTTATTCTTGTAAGGATCTATTACTGTATTTTGCTTTTGTCTCTGTCCTTCTTTAATCCTTCGCCTTTATCTGAAATTTATTATCATGATATAACAAGGGTGAGGAACTACTTTGCCCAGCAAGTTTAAATTCAATAAAGATATATATCATGATTAAAAGAATAATAAGCTTTCAAGTTTTCAACAATTTAATAATTGTGAAGGAACATGAATCAAGATGTCAATAATTGAATGACTGAATCAATAACGTTTAAAGTCAACAAGGACTAGAAATAACTTTATCTGAACCTTAGGGTAATGAAGGTGATCAGCCTTTCATACCTGATGAACATATACAACATGCACTAAGTGCGAATCAATAATCAGTTTAGACGTGAATAATCATCAATAATCATTCACTAACATGCTTTGAAATATAACTCGAGTTTAAGTTAAGGAAACTTACCTGCATAGTCGATTACCGCTACACAACTTAATTTATTCACTTTATTGAAAAGACCTATCATGTATAAGATTGATCTTTCAATTAGCATATCATACCTTATTTCATAATACTATCTAACACTTAATCACATAGTCAAATATTAGATAATCTTAATACCATATTTATTTACTTACTTAAAATCTCATCATCTTATATTAACTTGTCTAACCTTCACTCACCAAGTTAAGTATTAGACATTACACCTTAGTCTTAGGATTTTCATTATACTTTGATAATCTTTTTATCACTTATAACTTATATTTATAAGTTTTTCCTTTTATATGTTATCTTAGTAAGTTAGATAACATGTCAGTAAACTGAAATATCATTTCAGTAAACCAAAATATATTTCAGTATCCTGAAATCATCATTTCAGCAGACCAAAATCAGCTACAGTAAACTGAAATCATTTCAGCAATCCAAAATCTAATTCAGCACCCTGAATTCTCATTTTAGTCTATTACAAGCATAACATAATTCATTGAATACCAAATTCAACAATTATATTGAAAAAATAACATAAATCTCTTATTTTAATCTCCCGTCGAATATTATTAATTAGGTAATAATATTTTACGCTAAGGGTATTAACCTTTTAATAACATTCCAGTCAAATACTACTAATAATATCTTAATCCAATATTATTAGTCATATAAAATAATTTAAGTCATTAATCACATTAATAAACAATTTATTTCAATTGTTTTCCTTTCCTTAATTAACTTATTTAACATTCTAAAATGCCATAAACATCACAACACTTCACACCCGACCCAAAACCTTCGTTACAAATCTGCATAAATCATGCTTAAGGGTCTCAAGTCATAAAATCGTATTTTTCATAGTTTTGGACATCATATATTTAATTAAATCCATTTATCCATTTATCATCATTTAGATGAAAAATACCAAATCAGCTCCAAAAATATTTCTTTTTCTGGGATTTGACAGAATATAGTTCCATATTGAACATATATTTTTTCCGGAATTTTTAAAATAGATTTACTATATTTAAATAGTCCATAATAGCCAAATATTCTACGATTTTTCATAAATTGAGATTAACTCCAAATATTCTGAAATTTATACAGTATGTTCCAGTTATACCGTATAGCCAAAACTTCTCAAATTTTTACACACCTGCATAACTTATGATATTACCACTCCAAATTTTTCCAGAATTTTTAAAACACAAAAAGTGGACGAAAATGCCCCCGTTTCTGACTGGTCCAAAATAGTCCTATTTTCTTTCCAAAATCCGGGACTATTTTGGCTTCCACAGCCACTACTCCATGAAAACTCAATATTTTTGAGTGCTACCACTTGGGTTAACTAGTAAACACATATATCTAGCACCCCTCTTTAACGGATCGTAAAAAAGAGTTTTAGATTTAAAACGATGGATTTTCAAAGTAAATAGAAATTTTGGGTTTCTAAACTAGAAAAATTAATTTTCTTTTCCTTTTTGATTCCAACAAAATCAACATCCATCATGGGTAGATCCATACTTGAATCCATGAAAAACACATAGATTATAGGGTTTGAACTTTCCAAATCAAAAATCCCCTTTTCATCAAATCACAAAAATAAATAAAGAAAGAAAAGTTTAGGAAGAAAAATTTTATACCTTTCTTTTTCTTCCTTCTCCTTCTTCTTCTTCTTCTTTTTTTCTTCTTCTTCTTCTTCTTCTTCTTCTTCTTCTTCTTCTTCTTCATCCATGGAGGATTTTCTCCTCCTTCTTTCTTCCCTAGCTTCTAATCTTCTTCTATTTCTCTCTCTCCCTCATGGTTTCTTCTTTTTCTTTTCTCTTTCTCTTTCTCTTTCTATTTCTCTTTCTCTTCTTTCTCTAATTGCCGATCTTCTCTCTCTTTCTTCCTTATCTATTAATCTTCCAAATCCTTATCTCTCATCTTTTTTTTTTCTCTTTTTTTTATCCAAATAGTCGGCAATATAAGGCTATTTTTGTCCAACATTTATTTTATTTTATTTGCCATTACAAGCTTACAAATGACTTTAATGCCCTTCCTTAATTGGGCTAAAGATTGGACTCCCATTTAATTCCTTTGGGCTTTCATATTTAATTAGTTTAGGCTACTAAATAAAAATCAAATTGGGATTTCACTCAAAATTTAATTGGGCCAATATAATACTTGTCACATACATAATATATTGGGCTAAATTAAATAATTTAAGGGTCCTTTACAATAATATACAACATTTAGAAAGTAATTACACTATTAGTGCACTCATAAAATATTTACACAATTAATACACTTTCTATATTTATTTACAATATTAGTGCAGTTCGGATTCCTTAATTTAAAGAATTAGTATGCAATTAGGATTCAATTCATAATATAATAAGGAAACTTAAAATCAAGGAGAAATAACTACCATAATTAGTAATTCAAATTCAAATATCTTGGATCTAACAACAAATTCAAATTCAAAAATAATAATTAAAATTCAAATATTAAGTTTGGTAACGACGTCTTTCTCCTCCCCTTCGCCGGTCATCTTCCTCCTCTCCTTCGCCGCCGCATCAACACCATGGACGCCGATCTCCTCATCCATTACTGTCACAGTTGACATTGTGACGAAAGTTGATTTAGTCCAGAAATTAAAAGAAGAAAAAAATAAATTTTAATGCAGTTGGTATCCAAATATTTATACAACATTTTAGTTTTTGTGGGTAACCAAGAGAAATTTCAGTGCAGTTGGTAACCAAAACTTTCAAAGGTAACAATTTTAGTTTTTGTTGGTTACATTTGTATTAAGGTTTAGCTACCAACTGCACTATGAAAAAAAAATCTATAATATATTTTTTATAATTAATTGGTAACCCAATAAAACTGAATTGGTTACCTTTGTATTAAGGTTTGGCTACCAACTGCATTATAAAAAAAATCTATAAATAGATATTTTTTTTAATTAATTGGTAACCCAATAAAATTGAATTGGTTACATTTGTATAAAGTGTTAGCTACCAACTGCACTATCAAATAAAAAATCTATAATAGATTTTTTAAAAATAAATTAGAAACCTAATAAAACTGAATTGGTTACCTTGATATGAATGTTTGGCTACCAACTGTACTCTAAAAAAATCGTAGCAACTGTACTATGAAAAAATCGTAGGTGGAAGATGGCGTTAACAAGTTGGGGTTGTCTAGGTTAATGGTGGAAGATGACGTTAATGGTGGAGGAGGGCGGAGGAGAAGGGCGTTAATGGTGGACGAGGGCGGAGAATGGTGTTAACAAGTTGGGACTGTTAATGGTAGAGGAGGAGAAGACTGACAAATGCGAATGAAGTGTGATTTTTATTAAGGAAAGAGAAAGTGTGCTGTATAATTTACTTATTGATTACATAATTTAATAAGTAAATAATTATTAATCCCCTAAATTAAGAAATTCTAATTGCATACTAATTCCCTAAATTAAGGAATCCAAATTGCACTAATATTGTAAATAAATATAAAAGTGTATTAATTATGTAAATATTTTATAAGTGAACTATTGTTGTAATTATTTTTAAAAATATAATAGAATATGTAATTGTTCCATAATTTTATCGCCCTTAGTCACTTTATCTACAAGTCTCATGCTTAATTAATTAATTGGGCTTGTTTAAATAATATAACTTCCTTAGTCCATTAAATTTAATTCACTTGGACTCTATTTAAATTATTGGGCTATGATATCATTAAAGTCCAATACTTTTAATTCTATTCTACCCTAATCATTTAATTAGGGTTCCACTACACTTTTGTAAATAAATTTCATGCCAATGCATCTTTAATTTCATAACCCAATTAAACTTGGTTATAAAATTAATTATTTGAGATACATAAAATAAATATCTTCGTGTTAATATATATATTTATATACTAATATTCTCCCAATTTATAACCTCTTAGGTTATTTAATTACCACACCAAATATATATATTAGGTTACATAACTTAATTCTTAATTCACTTTTATATACAAAATAAATGTATTCACATAATTCACATAATCATAACATATTTCACTTCTCACACTGCTTTTGACTTTTCTCCATAAAAAGTCAACTGTTGACTTTGACCAAAAGTCAACCCTTACCCATTTTGTGTTTACTGTCCTTTTTAACTAAACTTGACGTTCTGGACGCAACCGAGCAGTCCATGCTTTAGAATTCTATATCTAAATCAAATTTTGAGTTTTAAATTACTCCCTTCTTATTGCTAATCGTATTAACTAACGACTTTAAACTTATTTATCTTCTTATTTGCCAATCAAGGCCCACATTCAAGCTATGTTAATTACTAACATAGTTTTATCTTGATCCTTATATCATTAACTTAATTCATCATTCCTCTTGCTAAAATATGTATAGCACCTTACTAAGTATATATATTTCTATACATATACTCATCTTCGTTTAACCTCATAGCATCTCTTCATGCGAAATCTTATCTCCTTAATAAAATTTTCATATGTACTTATATAACATTTCTTAGACTATTCAGTTCACATCGAATTTACAGGTATCGCAATACCTTATTATTGATATTCCTTCATGTACATATTAATTCATTTCTAGGGTTTTGGAATTTTATAACCCATATTTTCTCTATTATCTTTTGAATAGCAAACCATATAGGTTTTACTTGAAAATTTTAAATAGATCCTCAAATTCTCATCTAGGTTTTATTCTTTAACCTTTATTCTAATCATTCAAGATTTTATAAATTTTTGGGTTGTCACAGAAATCCTTATAACGGAGGGTGAATGTAATAACCCAATACTTTCTATATAAATAAATGAGAAATTTTGCATATGATTTTTTTTTTAAAAAAGAAGGGAATATGTGACAAGTAATGTGTATGTATTTATGTGATAAATAAAATTTATTTATTTTATGAATAATTTCAAATAATTTAATGTTAGAATTATTGTTCATTATAAAGTATATTCTTATAATAATTAATTTTATAGTAGAAATGTCTTTATTATTTATTTTCTATGAAAATATGATTTTTATATTTTTAAATAATATATGAAATGATTATTAGAATTATAATAATAAATATTTTATTATATGAATTTGTTCAGAATATTTAAGTTAATTATTTTAGCTTAATTATTGATGTTGCATATGAAAAATTAATCAGAAATAGAATCCAAACCCTAAATTTGGGTATTGATCAAGGGATGAGAATAATAATATAATTTTAATTTTATTTTAATTTTTCAGTGCTATAAATATGTATTATAAATGTGTAGACTGATAATGGTTGGTCAATTATGATAAATTATGTCATAACCCTTGTATCATGTTATTAAACCCCAATTGTTAAACTCAGTTATGAGTTCGAGACTGTGTAGTAATTGTGTTATATGAATTTTACTGTGTATTATAGAATTTCTGTAATTAGGAGAAACCCTAGTTATTATTTGAAAATCCTAATTTGCTAAAATTAGAAAACCTAATTGTTATTTTTGTAAATTATAATGATAATTAGGAAACCCTAATTGTTAATTTGGAAACCCTAATAATATCAAGGAACCCTAATTTAAAAATCCTAATTTTCTATTAAAAACCCCAATTTTAAATTAGTGTGTTTTAATTAAAATTTTATTACACTTTAATTTTAATTGTTCAAACCTTATAAATTATTTGGAAAACTTTAAGGTTTAAAATTTAGTGATTAGACCCTAGATTTAAGCACATTAGACAAGAAAAACCTTAAAATTAAAAAGTAAATGACCATTTTACCCTTTTTGTCCCATTTAGTCAATTATTGTTAGCCAAATATTATCAAATCTTACTAGCCACCACCCTAGACTAAGCTACCAGCTATAGTATGCCAGCAACAGGTTCAATGCATCTGCCAAGGGCCTTGTATACAAGTTTATATAGAATTCAAGAGAGAGAAAGTGCACATTTAGCCTAAATTATTCACAACTTTTATCCTAGAACTTCTCTATCTAAAACCTCCGAATTTCATTGATAATATTGGTCACCAATCAAGCCCCATGAACAGCAACATCAAATCAGAAGCATAGAAATCAAAATTTGATCATAAAGAGGCAAACCCTAATCTAGAAATTTGACTTTTGATCTTGTGTTAGATGTTATGATTTATTGTTAAAACATGTTGTTTGTAGTCCATATAGTTGATCTGGGTTAGTATTTGATAGATCCATAACATTTAAATACACAAAATTAAATTTTTCAAAAATCTGGGAAAAATTATTTTTGTGGTCTGACAACGAATGTCAGACCCTGTAAATCTCATTCTGCTATGAGTTTTTGTTGTTTAAATGTTTGAAGGGGTAGTCTGCTATGAGATCTTTAATATAAAACTTGAATCAAGGTCATACCATGTGCAGATTAAAAGTTATGGCTGGTCAAACATCATTGACCGACCTTGACTTTCAGTTTTTGGAAAACCAAGATCGTGCCCAGAAGGCTCTGACAAGATCTTAATGGGCTCGGATCTGACAGTGTTTTGATGTTTTGTTATGGTTCTAGAATTTAAGTTGTAGTTTGGTATAGGTAATACATTATTATGCCTTAAAATCTCCTAATCATCAAACTGAGTGAATATCGTGTCTGGTCAAAGTAGGTAAAGCGATCACGTTTTCTGTTTCTGGGTAACCCAGAAAATAGATGAACGCTATCTCTGACAGACTTTGACCGGATTAGATCTTCTTGTTGGGTTGTTGTTTTATTGGTTTTATGTAATGGATCTGTAGTCGTACATGTTTTCTACAACCTAGAATCGATAGATCACAAAAACATCACACGAACAACATGTAGTGGAAGTTCAAAAGTGGTGACTCGAAACTGTTCTTCATTTCTGGGTAACCCAGATATGAAGAACATCTCTGACGGCCTTTTTAATGCCTTAGATCTTGCAGCTTGATGATGTTTAGACTTGAACTTTGCTTGATTCATGGACCCGGATAAATACTATACACAGCCCTACGTCTAGAACACACTTAACATGAACAGATTGACAGATTTAAGGTCAACAAAATCGTTGACCGGCCATGGCTGAAAATTCTCGACAGCCCATAAACGTTCTGACAACTACTTTAGGTCTTTAGATCTTTCATTTGATACATGTTATGACCACGGTTGTTGTTAAATCTTGTAGTACTACATGAGTACTACAACCTCTGATCAACAGCAAGTCTAGAAACATTACAAATTGGGAATTGAGCTTAGTCAAAGTATACCACACGATCACTGTCTATGAATGTTCTTGAGCCTCAAGAACACCTAAGGCGATACTTACTGTCGCCAAAGGGCTTTAGCGACAAACATATTAAAATTAATTAATTTAATTTCTAAAAATTATTTAAAAATAGAAAATAATTTCTGAAAATTACAAAATTACTTTTAAAAATTATTTTAAGTTATAGAAATTAACTTTTAATAATTTGACATATTTTTCAAAAATATTATTATTTATTTGAATATTATTGATATTTAATTTATTTAATAAATGCATTAAATAAATTAATTAAAAATAATTGTAATATATTAAAAATCATTTTAAATGATAATAAGGTATTTAATAATATTTTAATTTATAAAACATAACTTTTAATATATTAAGATAAGTTTCATTAATTATTAAATATTAATGATATTAGATTTATTTGGTAATTATAATAAATTAAGTAATTAAAAATGATTTTTAATATTATAAAAGCCATTTTAAATGAAAATAAATAATTTTAAAATATTTGAAGTTATAAAATATAACTTTTGATATTTAAAAAAAATAATATGACTGATATTTAAAATATCTAAACAAGTATTGAACTACATGATGGAGTCTTAGACTCGATAATTACCCGATAAAGCTGTCGGTACACCGATATGTTTCAGAAATTGATCTTAACTTAGATAGGTTGACTTGATAAGTGCTTATTTGTGTTTGAATGGTTGTTAAACGTATGTGGCAATGTGATTAGGTTATGTGCTGATTGCAATAGGTAGTACTATGTGTTGCGATATGTTATTCTAATCAGTAAAATGATCTAATTAATTATAGGTCGTGATATAAAAGATAAATCTAAGTTGCATTTTGTAAGCAGCAGACCAGGCAAGTATCCTAACTTTGCATTTATTTTATGCAATGGACATGAGTAAGAGAGTTTCAGAATCATAAAATTATGCTAGATTATTAACTCTATTATTATTATTGATTACGTATCCAATTATTCCTATTCATACAAGTTCTTAAAATTTTCGATCATTGTTTATCAACACAGTATTAGTGTATAATCTAGATATTTATTCTGTTCGTTAGTTTATAAATATGGTTACACAAGTGTTCCCACTTGGATAATCATTGTATTTAATCACATGTTGATACATACTTATTGATTTATGGTATGTATACATTAATTAAAAGATGTCTAAGCTACTTGATCCAGCTAGACATAGATATTGTTGATCATGATAGAACTTTATTGTATCCAACCAGATTGTTTTAGTTCGGATTCCCGACTAAGTATGAACATCTCGATCATGAGAAAAACTTTTGTGCACCTAAGGTGGATAGAGTGGACAATAATATCGTTCTTGCATGGAGTATTAATCAATACAAGGCATAACGGGCTGATCACCCCTGTGCCCGTAAGTTATGACGGTTTGCGGATGAAGTTCTGCTAAACCTATTCAAAAATTGAAAACAATGTTCATAGTATGTCACCTTAACCCTATTTATAGTCTTTACGTAGTTTCAAAAATTTGATAAAGAGTTGTTATGTTATTATTATCGGTTCAGATTACTTCACAACTATTGATTCGTTGTAGAAGTGTCATTCAAAGAAAATAATTAATTCTTTCGGTTAATATTTATTATTACTATTACTTGTTGGCAATTAAATGCTCACTCTTGCTTAAATTAAATATTTCCAGTTAAGTATGATCAACCCGAAGGCTCAGGCAAGAACAAGGGGAAAGGAAAGCTATTTGAATGAGATTTATAATATTATGTGTAATAGTTATATTTTATTAAGACAATGATACATATTATCTATGATATAATGAATGTTTAAAGGTCTCGTACCTGAGATTTAAACTTTGATGCATATGTAAATCAAGTTTGATATTATTATTATTATTATTATTATTATTATTATTATTATTATTATTATTATTATTATTATTATTATTATTTCACTTATAGAAATGGTATCGTGAAACACCGAGTTCGGGTTTTAAGTACCCGAATTTGGGGTCGTCACAAGGACAAGTTCCTAAACTGGTATTATTATTGCAAGTTCCTGAACTCATAACGTATGTTATGTTCTAGGAATGAAAGGTTGTTTCTAATAGTGATTAGAAGATGTAAGAAGAAAGTTAGGGCAAATTATGATGTTAATAAAAGCTAGTAGCTAGGTCTAATCAAATAATTGTGGTATTAGTTAATGACGAATGAGATAACAAAGATAGTAAACTCTGGCATGAGTTAGAGAGTTAGAGGTGAACAACTCTAATAAAAAGGGTATTGTTGATCAAGTATTATTAAAAAAAGACATAGAGGATGTCTGAATAATAAAACAGACATGGGTGGTGTCATAATAAAACAGACACGAGTGGTGTCATAATAAAACAGACACAGGTGTTGTCATAATAAAACAGACACGGGTGTTGTCATAATAAAATAGACATGGGTGGTGTCATAATAAAACAAACATAGGGGAGTGTCAAAGTAAGAAAACTAGACACTGGTGGTGTCTCATAATTAACCGACACTGGTGATGTTTTATAATAAAATAGACACTAGAGATGTGTCATAATAAAATAAACAATGGTGATGTGTTATATGAAGCTAGACATGCGTGTTGTGTCATAGCATAGTAGACATTAGTGGAGTCAGAGTAAAATAAACAATAGTGACGTCAAAACAAGACAAACATATGAGATGTTGAAATAAACATGACGATGCTGTAAGAGTAAAACAGACATATGAGATGTCGAAATGAAGACATAGGTAAAGTCAAAGAAGTATAAACACGGACAGTGTCAAGTAGATTAAACTCAGGATTACGTATGAAATAGCAGGAAGCTATAGAACGAAAAGTATAGTGTACTTAGTGATGTATGATAATATGAATATATGTTTTAATATGTGTTATGTGGTGAGTAAATTTTTAGCATTAATAATTAATACTTTAAATGAAGGGTGAGAAAATAATATATTTTATTATACAAAATAATGCAGCCAAGAAGAAATCCTCATAAGAGGAAAGAGTAGGTACTCATTAATTGAGAAGATAATAAAATGTCATTAGATAAAGATTAAATTAAAAACCTATTTTTTTTGGTGAATAGAAGGTGCAGAGATTAATAGGCTTTAATTTTGAGGATGAAATTCTTAGAAGAATGGGTGAATGTGATATCTCAAAAATTTATGAGACTTATAAATATGATCTCGAATAATTAAATAAACGTTTAAACAATAAAACCTATATTTAAAAATAGAGGAATGATTAAATTTTTTGAGAAGAACCTATATGGTTTAATATCTGAAAGAAAATGAAAAGAGAATTGAATGTGGATGATAGAAATGTTTAATATGTTAATAACGAAAATTAGCGAGTAATCATGAGCCGAAGTAATTTAGATGAGAAGGATATGATAATCAAGATAAAACTATATAATAAATTAACACAACTTGAATATTGGCCTTCAATGGCTAATAAAATGAATGATAATCAATAAGTGATTATTTAGTATGATTAACAATATAAGGAAGCAAGTTAAAACTCAAACTTGGAGTTCAGAATAGAATCTTGAGACGTGGATTAGATATTTGAGTCTAAAACATTGATTGTAGTAGGAATCAACTGTAAGTATGGAAAACTAGATGTTCAAAGTAAGCGGGACCAAAACGAATTAGGTAATTAACCTAATTTATTAGCCCGAATGTGTGATCAGATGAGAGAGTCCAAGAGACGGATTATTAAAGCCCAAACTCAAGACTATGATGAGCCCTAACAAACTTGGTAGGAGATCCAAGACCTTTGCCCAAAAATGACGGCGCAAAATGAGAATGATGATATGAGTAAGTGAATAGTAAAATGATGTTATAAATGAAGAATTTTGTGACCTATTTATAAATTTGGTGGGTATGAGAATTAAATAGCTTAAGTTTTATATTAAATTAAGAGAGAGTCCAAGTATTTGATTATATACTAGCGAACTAGCCTAAGAGATTTAAATTAATATCTCAAACTATCTATTACCTTAACCTAATTATAGCAATTCTAATTGAGTTATATTGTTAAATCAATGAGAAAAATTATTTAAAGTCAAGATTAAGTGGACTAGAAACCCTAATTAAATAACAAGGGTAAGGAATTTAAGGTGTTGGGCATATGTTGGCAAAAGTGGCCCAAATATATTAAATGAGAGCCCAAATGTGTAAATTGGTTATCTCAATTGGTGTGGATTTTTCTAGATGATATAATGTACAAATAAAGCAATTAAAGAGAATCAAAATGGGGAAACATAGGAATGAGTAGCCGACTATTTAAGGAGAGAGCACATGGGCTTATTAAATGTTCCTTTCATTTTTTTAAAAGCTATTCACCGACCCTCCTAGCTAATGTTCCCTAGTAAGCTAGCTTATGAAATAGGAAATTGCAAGGAAAATTTGAAGAGTTGTAGTGATTTAGAGTATGTATATATATATATATATATATATATATATATATATATAGAGAGAGAGAGAGAGAGAGAGCTATAAATAGAGCCTCTCTTATTACCTAGCAAAAAATTTACTTCATTTTCTCTTATTAAGTTCTAAAACACTATGTAGTAAAATATTTTGAGAGAGAAAGGGGAGTAGACTGCCGAATCATTAAGGAAGAGAAGAAGAGGAGATTTCGTTCATGCCTTCAAGCTTTATAACCTACTTTGGAAGAAGAAGAGGTGACACTAAATTAAGGTTTAAAAGTTTACTTATCTCAAAACCCTAGTTAGATTTATGTGATTCTCTATGGTTGTTTTAGATCAAAGGATTAGTTTATGTTTCTGAGTCATTTGATGGTAGATCTATATGTTATATATTGTTTTATGGTTAGACATGGTCATTTTATGTGTTGATGAGCTTTGATGTCAAAGGAAATCAAAAACAATTTTTACTCCAAGAACCATAAAATTTCAGTCCACGTAACTTATTTTTGAGATCCATCAAAGCCGTGAGTTAGTTCTATTAGTTTCTAATGAACCCCACTGGAATCACTAAAAAATGCTAACCGAGCCGACCGTAGTGCAATTTTTACCAAAACAGTTGTCGGGAAAACCAAAAACCCTACTATCCAGTTTCTTTCGAGGGCTGTTTAGGTTAGTTAATGAACTCTAAAAATTCTAGTCTTCTGTGATATGTTAATGTATGATGTTAAATAGTTGTATTCCAAAGATGAATAGTTTTCGATGTCGTGAGACGGAGTTATGGTCCGTCCAAGAAGATGCAATTGTTTTAAAGAAACTGTTATAACCAGAGATCTAGAACTCAGAAAATTATGAAATTTTTAAAGAAGTCAATGCTTGATGATATGATGTTACTATATAATTTTCGAAATTTTTAGATCAAAGGATATTTTTTAATAAATGTTGTGGTTTTGGACAGAAATGACCTATTTAAATATAGGAAATGAACTTGGAAAAGTTCAAAAAAATTATTTTCTAACTAAAATATAATATATTAACTTTTTCCGGAAGATAGGAGAATAATAAGTTGATTAAATATTTTTAATGCCTATGAATGAGTTAAGAATAATTGAGGAAATAAAGTTATATTAAGTCATAAAATTTTATAATGTGATTTTATTTACTAATGATCTTTATGATGATGTGCTAAGACTTTACGTAATTTGGTCATTTTTAAGAAAATAATATAAGAATGGCATGGTATGTTTGTTAAATAAATTAAATAGTAAGACATAAACAATTAAATTAATTTGTTTATAAATGAATAAAATATCATTAAATTATTAATAATATCAGTAAGTGATTAAAAGATTATTAAATAATTAATAATATTAGTAATTGATTAAAATATTATTAAATGATTAATAATATTAGTAAGTGATTAAAATATAATTAAATGATTAATAATATTAGGGAGTGAATAAAATATTATTAAGTGATTAATAAAATTATACGGGAGTTTAAGATGATGATTAAGTGATAGCAATATTATCAGTATTATCAAAAGATGATAATATTTCTAATGGTTTAAGGTGTTATCTAATATTTACTTATGTGACTAAATGTTGGATAATTTATTATAAAGTAGTAGTATTACGAGTTAAGATGTGTTATGCTAATTCAGAGATTAATCTTAATAATAATAGGACTTTCGTAAGAGATTAAGTTAGATTACTTAGCGGTAATTATCGGAGCAGACAAGTTTCCTAACTCAAACTTGAGTTATTATTTTTCATGCATGTTAGTGGGTAACTATTGTTAATTATTCCACATCCATGATAATTATTTATACTCGCACTTTGTTCAAGTCTTATATTTAGATTTGTATCTATTTTGAAGATCTATAAGTGGTTTAATTATTAAAAATTATTCCACGTAGATATTATTATATATATTGTTGAAAATTTAGAAGCTATATTCTTTTCCAATCATGATATATCTTTCTTGTATTTAAACTAGTTGAGTAAATTAATTGCTCACTCTTGCTATATCATGATATTATTTCAGTTAAGCCCGATTGCTCATAGAAGGACAAATGTAACCCAACATAATTGATTACATAAGCCCGATTGCTCATAATCGAATTAAATGTAAAATTAATTTATTTGAATAAATATTGAATAAAATATAATATATGTTATTTATAACGAGTAAGCGTGATGAAGGTTGTTCTATAACCTAAAAGTGGAATTATATCGTAGTATTCTGGCTATGTGATAGAATTAAGGTGTTTGAATTTCCAAGACGAAAATAAAATCTTTTCTTCTCGAAAAATACTATTCATCCATTTCTGCTCGGGAATTTATTTTGAACTTCCTGGAAATACGTAATGATAGAATGATAAGGAAGGATGGATTATTTAACAATAATTCAGTTATGGCAAACACAGTTTTTCGCCTGCGTGCTAAGTTCGAGAATGTTAAGTAAAGTGAAAATTCGAAGAAATGATGATCGTATAATAAGAAACTTATTATATTAGGTAATGAATACGAGTATAATACGAGGTATTATACAATTATATATGAAAGATAACATAACGTATATGATGAATGTTATAAGAATTAGTATATGAGAAGAATACGAAGATTATACGTTAAAAGCCTAAATCTTTATTAATGAACTAATAGGATTTGGTTATGAATTTGGCAAGCCCAAATGAATTTATGTTAAGGCCTAGAGATAAGTAATGAAAGCCCAATGTTTGGCCCAAAGTTAATTAAACCTAAGCCCGAACCAAGAACCGAACCCGTGGATCGAACAGATGGGTCACCGGGTGAGAAAAATCCATGGAGCAACCCATGTGGGTCCCCCATGGGGCACATGGCTGGCCAACTTGGTGGCCAAGAAAGGGAGAAGACTTAGCTCGCAAGCATTGAATAGTAAGGAGGTGGAGTGATTTTGAACATTTTACCCTCACTTTGCTAAGCCTATATATATGAATATTTGTTGGTCATTTATTGCTTGTTAATTCCACCAACATATTAGAGCAATTTTATTAAGAGAGAAGTGAGAGCTATCTTATTAATCCAAGAAGGAGAAGAAGAAGAAAAGCTAGAACACCCAAAGGTAATGAAATCTTAACCATCATCTCTTCATTTGTAGTTTTGATAGAGAAGTGGATATTGGTGGAGCATGTATCATAAGGAGTAACAAGGATGTCTATTAGTGGACTTAAACATTAATAAACCATATTACAAGTGGAATCATAATCATAGAATTATGAACTAAAGAAGAGTACATGAGAATTTTTCATATTTTGTTGATGGACAAGTTTAAAACCATCATAGGTAAGATTAGATGATATATGTTGCGTTAATGGAATGAATTCATTTAGAACGAAGTAAAAATCTCAAGGAACGAAGTTATAGCGAAATTTACGAGATTAGATGATAATCATCAAAATTGTGAAATTCTCGAAATGAAAGTCAAAAGTCATTGTTTGACTCGAAAACCTTAGTTTTCGATGGCATAAAGTAGAACTTTGCATTTAAGAGTCTTGGACTCAAGAATGGTTGAATTCTGACTTAAAACGAAGATACGAGCTATGAACGTTTAACGAACGTGTAATAAGGAACTTGAACTGTGAATTTAGTGTTAACGAATTTGAAAACGTAATTTGTCCTGATGAAATTGTAGTATACAAGATATGTGAGATAACGGCTTTTGAACGAGCCAATTCTGACTTATAACGATTAAGTTAGGAGGCCGAACAGGATTGGAATTGGAAAACGTAAAAAAAAAAAATCAAAAGCTCAGGGCCGGCGCCGCGGTGCCACCCAAGCCTATGAACATTGCGCTGTAACGCCATGCCTGGATCCCAGACACTGATGAGTCGCGTTGCAGCACGACATATGCAAAGGAGACTGGCGTCGCAACGCTAGTACTAGGCAATAGGCAGAGAAGAAAATTAATAAATATAAAGGAAGAGAAGTTGATTGAAGCTGAATTATTACCTTAATTAAACCTAAAATAACATCATAAGGGATGATTAAAACCTTAAGTTTAACTATGAAAAGTTAACGAAAGGTTATTCAAATTTAAACACAAAGTAATACAGCAAACCGTATGCACATTAAATGAATGTTTGAGTTTACTTAGAACGTAATTACCTATGCATTGAATACATAAGATTACTTATAACAATAACATGTTATAAAGCCGTAATGAATGTTAACTAACCTAATGAATGTTGGTAAGTTATGTGAATGGATAGTTACACCAAGAAGAAGGAGAAGATAGGTTAATGACAATAATTATTGATTGTTTATAACATAATGTGGTATGTTATGTAATTATATGATGTAGAATCTATAAAGACTCAAAAGGGAAGTGAATTAACAATAGATGTCGCTGAAGGCAAGTATTCTAAACCTTTATCTATGTTCATTTTGGATAAGCTTTATGATTCATGTATCCCACACATGAGTTGATGAACAAAGAAGTCGAACCCAATTCCTTCGGCTAGATTTAATGTATTTTGTGGATTTAATGTTAATCTATCAAAATATTATCAATATTGCTATTTTATGCCAATTGTTTTGGTATGGATTTTAAAGGAAAACTGAGTATGAATAAATAAACGTTTTGTCGTCAATCGACAGGCACGTGAGGTTGACAAAACTTAAACGTAGATACGTTTAATGAAGTAGTGTTATACAACATAGATTACTATAGGATGATCACCTAGACGTGCTTGTAAGAAATGTCGAACTTACAGACTTGGTGCCGGGTTGTCCTTTTTAAAGAAAGAATGAAATGCTCAAGGTCTTGGACCAAAAGCAAGGTTTAATAGATGTTGTTCATTGTTAAATATTTTAAAGAAAAGAGAAGTGATATTTTGAATTATCTATAGCACTTCATAACTATTGATTCAGTTATAGAAGGTATATATTCATATAATTCAAACATATTGGTCAAATGAAATTGTCATACTTGTTGAGCTAGTTATGCTCACCCTTGCTTGAACCATATGAATGCAACTATGAATGAAAGAACCGAAGGATCTAGTAAGGATAAAGGGAAGGCTAAGGTAGACAAGTAGTTGTCTTGTAATAGCATAGTATGAATTTTGTATTTATTTGATACTATGACGAAGAACATATGTAATGGTTACAAAGAACCTGGGAAGGGAAATATTATTTTGTAATATTTAAGACATATTCACATTCACTCTTTTGAGGTATTTTAATTGAATGTATGTGTGAACAGTAGCACCGTGTATTACCATCTGTCGGGTTGGAAGATACCCGAATTTGGGGGTGTCACAAAAGGTATATATTCAGTTAAGGTTGATAGACCATTGGGAATGTTGTAGAACCATTTGAAATGAACAATTTATGTTTTTTGATTATGCGTTAGTTTATAGACTATGTATGAAGATGTTGGATCGTGAGCACTTTGACACCCCCAAATCAGGTACTTCAATTCCACAAGATTTGGTGTTCACTGTACAAAACTCATATGTCTATCTATCCATAATAAATGCATCATGCAATAGATAGAATTAAATAAATAAATCTCCCCTTATGGGTTACATCATCTGCATAAAAATACAATCCCAGGTCATACTAACCTTAAATCTTAACTGTGGAATCATAAATATTTTATAGTCTTACACAACATTAACATAAGTCTTAACACATAAATTCAATATCACATAAACAACAAGTCTTCATCACTTGTTAATCTTGCCCTTGCCTTTGCTAGTAGAAGGTTCATCTGTTCTTTCGTTCCTAACTGCAATGTTATTATTCGCAAGAGTGAGCACAATTGCCCACAAGTATAATAATGAAAGTAACAATATAATAACATGAGAGTGAATCAAAGACTTCTGAAATAAAGCTCAACTTTTGAATCAAGAATGAATAACAAGAATCAAAAAAAATCTGAGGGTCATAAGACCTTGAACTATGTCATAGGTTATCAAGGGTTATACTTGAAACCCTTAACAATCATAAGACTATGGACTCTACTTCTCGTACTTAGGGGGATTAGCCCTTAGTACCATACTGTGCACAATATCTTAACGCTAACGCATAAGTAATCCCCTATACAGGGTTGTTCATCTCAGTTTGACATCTAAGTCCGCACCAAATGAAGTTTGGTTTAGATAAATAAATAAGGGTTCTGAAATTTAGAACGTTCATCAACTATGGACTAGTCGAATTATTAATGGTTCGCTAGTCTAATAAGGTTCAACAATAAATGGTATTTAAATTGAATAACAATCTCAAGAGGTATACAATAGAATAATTATTGTATAACAGCATCATACTTTGAAAGATTAATATACTTTTAATATAACAGAATGGACTTGATCAATAATAACGAGAATTTACTCGATGTAAAGAGACAACTTATAAACTCATATAAAGAAAACGAGTAGGGTTAGGAAACTTGCCTCGTGCATAGATTACACGTTAATTTAACATGTTCCTTGAATTTAATCCTACATATCATTTCCATTTACAACTATAGTTAATTATAATGTAGTTAGTCATCATAAGTTCATTCTATTTGTCTAACTTTGATTATCACCATACTTAGTCAAATTACTACATTCATTGTCACCTAATAACATTTCACGAATAATTAGCTCATTATGCACTCAATAATTCAATCCACATAGAATTATGTTATTGACATGTTAAGAATCTATTTGACATCTCATTATACTTTTAAACATTTTATGTTCATTAGATTAAGTTACTATCACATTTTTATACTTGAATACTAAAAAAAATTGCATTTCTGGACATTCTGCTAAGTGGCGCTGCGGCGCCACAGTTATACTTGGTCTTCGTGTTACGGCGTCGTGGCGCTGCGGCTTGAGACTTAGCGCTACGGCGCGGTGGCGCTGTGGTGCGAGTTTTAGACCTGGAATTACCGTCGCAGCGCGAAACTCTAGTTTTTGAATTTCCAGTTCGCGAAGAACACAGAATCAGACGAATTTATCATTACATGGTCACTAAATTCATCAATTTAATCATACCCTTATACTAGAATTCGTATATAATCATTACCCAACCTTTATTGAATGATTCTAACCAATTAAAACACATAATCACTGAATTAAAACATGAAATTTTCACTGTTCTTGATGTTCTTGAAGGTTTTGAACGTAAAACATAAAATTTAACACCACGAATTCGATATACGACCAAATCTGTTCATTTAAAGTTTGTTTTCTTCGTATTTACATACATAATATATACAAGCATAAAAATTTAGGAGATAATATATGATTGGCACATTAAATTTGTGCGTAAGGGCCATATGGCCATATTCCATACTCTGTAAATAACATACGTTATAATATTATGAAACTGATGATAAGGTTTATATAATATATATGTAATCAAATACAATATGATACACCTTAACACATACATAAACCCATAATCATACCCTTTTCCCATTCACAGTGTTTTTAACAAAACGTGAAGCCATTTTTATGAAAACTTAAACAACGTAAATTTACAATTTGGGAAGAAGAGATTACCCTATTATAGATGAATAAGAGTGAAGTCCCCTTTTGATTCTTCTTCAATATCAAATTCTCCCAACAATTCCTCTGAATTCTCTGTGAGCTCTCAATTTTTAATTAACTTAGCATACGTGAAAAAAAACAAAATAATACGCCTGATGCATATAAGAACTGGCGCGATGGTGGTCAGTTACCTAGTCATGGTAACTGCCATTAACTTCCCTTAGGGCCTTATTTGGCTGGCATTAATAGGTTTCAAAACCATTTAATTTAATTAAACTTTTGTACTATAGTTTAAATCAAGTCACACCCAATTCAAGTATCTTATTTAGTTTAATTTAAATAAAATATAATAATTTCTCATTAATTCACATAGTCAATTAATTAAATTCTCATTTATTAATAATGCCAATTTATTAAATCTCTAATTAATTATTACATTAATTAAAATAACATTATGCTTAATAAATATTTCATTTAATTCAATAAGCTCACATAAACACATACTTGAATAATAACTATTCTCCACATTAATTTAATAAATATAACACATATAATTAAATTAATCTACTACAACTTCATCAATTAATTATTTAATCTAATAATTAATTCATCAAAAAATATTTATTTAATTTAATAAATATTAAAATTAAATTACAAAAATCTTGTTCGTTACATCTTTCTCCTCTTAAAAGGATTCTGTCCCCAGAATCACGACTCAATTAATTTGACCCGTTACATTATAAATATTTAAATACTATAATTAAAAAAAATCTTGATTGTTACATCATTCCCTCCTTACAAGGATTCTGTCCTCCGAATCGAAGACACAAATTAAACAATAACTTAGAGTAATCATTTTATCTACATATATGTTTTATATTTCCTACTACATTCATTACTTTAACAAATTCTAGGTTTTATTTCATAACTTTCACTAGAACTCAATTATATTTTGAGTGTTATATATCTTTTAACTCATTCATTTCCTTTTCTAAGGTTCGTTATCATCAACACTCGGGATATTGTAAGCACCAAACCTGATGTTATGGAACCCGAATTTGGGGGCGTCATAGTTGGTATCAAACCTGATAGGTTATAAACCTCAGGTAAGCATACCGTAGGCTATAACCGTAAACAAAGTAGATGAAAAGAACTAAGATGTTAAGTATAGACTCAAATGCGTTTTAAATGATCTTAAAATGAATTTAGAAATTCATAAAGAATGAATTAAAATAATATGCAAAGATTCAAAGAAGAATCTTGTAGAAACTACGGGTATCAGGGAACACCTGGTTCAATCAATCATAAAATAATATGATTAAAGGGAAATATAAGAAGATCGTAAAATAAGAAAGAATTGTAAAACCCCAACTTTTTATGAATAAAGATTTACTTTCTCTAATAATTATTTTGAATAGAAGGTGTTGATTTGATATACTGCTTTAGTTATGAGTGAAATGTGCAAATTTTACAAAGTAAGTAAGTTATCATTTAATATTCGTATTGTCGGGGAATATTCGTACGACGGTGCAATCATTGGTAGACCATATAACGAAATAACGGCAAAACTTTTATCGTTAACTATTAAAATACCTGGTGATAAAAGTACAGTACTACGCGTGGTTGCACAGTAGCACACGATATTGTATAGTATCTCTGATTATTGATTCTTACGTAAGAAGTCACTAAGTTTCATTCAATAATTTTCACAGTAATTGTTGCATAATATCTCATATTATTGATTCAATTATTGTCAAAGTATCATCTGTACAACATTTTATATTATTAAATCAATAATTGACGCGACACAATTATTCATATTATTAGTTAGCATTATTTGCAATGTCTAGAAAACTCTTTCAAGGAAAGGGGTTAGGTTGTATAATTACACGCCAATAAGGATAAATCATTATCGGAAAGCCCCCTCTTTCTTAGGAATGATCTGGTTGCTAATATTATGAGCTTATAATATTAATTGTGAATAATTATTATGTGGTGGATATTAATTCAATTTTGATATAAATGAAAGAATTTAGCATTAAACATTTGTTAAAAGTTTGACATATTTTTCTGTGAAATCATAATTATTTTCTCCGGTAAAATATTCATGCAAATATATTATTATAATATTACATTATAATAGTATAATGTGATAATATAATAGTATAATATTTATAATTTAAATGGTAATATTACTATAATAATATATAATATTCAGCGTATGAATAAAAGTGGAGTGAAAGTTATCATTTTAATTTTGAATTATTTTTTTCAAACTTCGTGTGCATTCATTTGGAGGAGTGTTTCTCCTGCAGAATCCTTTGTTTTCCAAATTGTGGTCCCTCAAAATGTGAGTTAGGCACTGAAAGAAAATGAGAAGTTAGGCAGGTTAGGTGGAGAGGAAAAAGGAAAAAAATTAGGCAGAGAAGATTGTTTCTTCTTCTGAGGTTTCACTATAAAAAGAGGGGTAACCCTCCTTCCTAAACACACCAAAAGTCTCAAGCATTCTACTGCAATATTGTGAGAATTTCTTTTGAGTATAAGAATACTTTGAGTGTGACTTTTCATGCAAGATTTTCTCAGGATAATATCTGATATTCCAATCAAATCTAGTTTTTACTATGGTAAAGGATATTATTTTATTTCAATACTCGTAAGAAATATCATTTTTTTTCATACTCCATATTATGTAAGTGATATAATTTTATTTCATATTCCTAAATTTAAACTTACCACGGTAAGTATTGCTTCTATAATTCCTGAAATGATTAGAAATTCCTTAAGAATTGTGCTTCATCTAATATCATTTCAATGGAATATTGATCTGAACTTTCTTATTAAATTTTAATCTTTTTATTTCGGGATACTATTCGTACGGTACTATTCACACTGTACTATTCATACAGTACTATTCATGAGTAATGTTCACAACAGAATTTAATTTTCTTTTCTGTCCAAATTATTTTTGATACATGAATATCATTCCTGAATTTTACTTCAAAACAGTTATCATGTTGACAATTTGAATATTTTTGAACTCTGGATAAATTGAATTAGAAATCTCTAATATTTATCTTTGATCTTACTTGATTGATTCTTTATATTATTGTCATCATCCTCATGATTATATTGTATTGGAAGTCATCTTTAGCCCGTAGTGCAAAGATGGACTGTTAATTGGTAAGATTATGACCAGGAATTATGCATTGGTATAATCATAACCTTTAATATTACAGATAAAGGTTTGTGGTGAAAGTCATCTTTGGCCCGTAGTGCATAGATGGACAGGTGTTTGGCATGATCATGACCACTGGTGATACAAACGATTATCTTTGGCCCGTAGTGCATGGATAATTCGTTGACTTGAAATAATTATTGATTGGTGTTACATGGATAAAATATTGATGATGGACTTTTAAAATATAGAAGATAGTAGATATCATTCTCTACTTGACTCTTCTAATGGATTGTTGTTTCCGCTGCAGTTGTTGATCTAAAACTTGTTATCTAATATATTCTATCAGATTTTTTCCTATTGAGGACTAAGGATAATTTGTTCTACATTATCTTAGTCATAATATTCTTTACTGGGCTAGTTGAGCTCACCCTTTTTCTTTTGGTTCCATTGTTCTTCTCAGGAGGCGAGAATGTAGCTAAGACTAGTCGGGGAGTGGAGTAATGGTCCAAGATGGTTATTTTAAGTAATCCTCACTATTTTGTAAAATATTGTGACAATAATTGTAATGAGGATTTTATTTGACTTTGGATATTATCTACGATATAATATTTGTATTAAAACTCATAGCGTATGTTTTGTCGTATTTTATGCAATAATTAATAGTTGTACAAATGAAGTTGTATTTGAATTCTATATCATGTATTTAGTGACTCAGAATGGGTTGTGTGGACCTATTTTGGCGGCATCACAGCTGATATCAGAGCTTAGAGATATAATGTGATAACCCGAGAATTTATACGATTAATAAAATCTTAATTGATTAAATAAAGGTTGAATAATAAGACCTAGACTGGAAATAAGGTATGGATAAAAAAATTGTGTGAAAGACTTATATGGTTTTGGGTATTGTTATATGTGGGTAAATGCATATGAATAATATGTATTTGTTTTTATTTGTTTATTATAAACAAATAAGAGAAGCTAAGGTAACCTAATTATAAATTAGGAATGAAAAATTGAATAACTTAAGGGTTATGATACGGGAGAATATTAGTATATAAAATATATACTAATTTTAAGATATTTATTTTATACATCTAAAATAATTAATTTTATAACTTAATTGTAGCAAGTCTAATTGGGTTGAAAAATTAAATGTGCATGAGTGAGGATTTAAATTATAAATGAGTGAGTGGAAACCCTAATTAAATAATTAGAGTAAGATAAAATTAAAGTGTTGGAACCATTGTTATTTATATGACCCAATTAATTAATGGAAAGGCCAAAAGAATTAATAGAATGGCCCAACATTTAGCCCAAGTGGGAGGGGACATGTTTGACATTAAGCAAGTTCATTAAAGAATGAAAGGAAATCAAATTTGGGTAAGAGAAAGGCCACATGGCCGGATGAGGAGAGGATGAAAAGGAGGGTGAAGAATGTGGTGATTATTTACTTTAGTTGGTGAATAACTCCTCCTATATGCCACTTTTTTATTTTGCCAACAGTTTTGTTCAAGCTTGCAAGCAAAGCTTTAGTGGTTGAGAGAGAGAGAGAGAAGAGATATGTTGGTAGATTATAGTTAGATATACCAAATATATCTATACATACTTTTCTAACAAACAAGAAAAAATCTAAGTCTTATCTTTTTCTTTTCATTGTATTATCTAACATAAACTAAGAAAGGAAGAGAAAGACTAGGGAAAAAGAGAGAGAGAGAGAGAGAGAGCTATCAGTTTTGACAGCTCCAAGAGGAGAAGGAGAGGAGATTTTGATCTTCATACACCCAAGATCCATCTCATATTTTAGAAGGAGAAGAAGGAAAAGCTAAGGTATAACAAAATTTCTACTTATATAGTCTAATTTCCTTTTTGGTTTGATTTGATTTTTGATAATATGAAGTTGTGATCTTGAGGTTTAAAACCTTAGATATATGTATTTATGAGTGTTTCATGTTTAGTTATACCCATATTGGGTGTTGTTTTAGTTGAAAATCGAAAGAACAGAAAAGTGATTTTCTAGTTTATAAACCCTAAAATTTCTATGTACTTTGAATTTCTACCGTTTTTGATCTACACCTTCTTTTTGTGATCCATCAAAGAGAGGTGCTACATATGTAAGTTAAATACTAAACCTAAGTGATAGCATTCAAAAATGTTGAGTACACAATCCATAGTGACTGATTTAGCAAAAATAGTTTTGTGTCTTTTAAGGAAAAGAAGACTATTTTTGGACAGTCAAGGGTAGGGGTAGTTTCATTATTTTTTGACATTCAAAAATTCTAAAAAACTTTGGGAGGATACTATGATAAGTTTTCTAACATCTCCAAGTGGAATCAGTGGAAAATGTTTTGTAGATTTTTGTGTGGACTGATTGTAGCGAAGGAGTCAAAAACTGTTAAAGGAGAAAAAACTATTGTCCAAAACTTTGTAAGGAATGTTTCGGCCACTTAATTTGTGAGAAAAATTTTGGCCTTTTGGGACATGAAAATATATGATATAAAGTACCTCCTGTCCAAAAATTAGCTCATTTCGACTTAAAATGACTAAGTTATGACCATTTCAATTTTTATGATTTTCTGATAAAAATGGCTATAACCGGAGTTTTATAACTCCGATGGCCACGAAATTTAAAATGGAGGCTCAAGTTAACACGTATAAGATTGTGCCAAGAGATGGGAATTTCTGAAATTGAGCATGATTGGGCTAAATTCTTAAGCTACACACTAAAAATAATTTTTGAAAAATACTAAAGTAAGTTGGAAAATTATGGAAAAATACTTTTTGTGTATGAAATATATGTATATGTATTTGGACAAAGGATAGAAAAATAATAAGTTGATTTGGTATTTTCGTGAAAAGGATATAGAATCCAGCTTGCTGGATTAAATAATTAATTAATCCAGTTTGCTGGATTGAGAAATATGATGAATCCAGCTTGCTGGATTAAAAAGAAGTTTACTGAATT
Source organism: Panax notoginseng (assembly GCA_016801055.1). Classification (NCBI taxonomy): domain Eukaryota; kingdom Viridiplantae; phylum Streptophyta; class Magnoliopsida; order Apiales; family Araliaceae; genus Panax; species Panax notoginseng. The sequence continues at coordinate 114,951,866 of CM029018.1, forward strand.
GAGAAATCTGTTGAATCCAGCTTGCTGGATTGCAATCTAGTTACTGGATTTGAATCCAATTTGCTGGATTATAGTATTGCTTGCTGGATTGGCCATCTAGATGCTGAATTTGGAATCCAGGTTGCTGGATTTGGAATCCAGTCTGCTAAATTGGCAATTTGATTGCTAGATTTAGAATCCAGGTTGCTGGATTAGTATTTGACTTATTAAATGTTAAAGAATAACTTATAAAATGAAAAAGTAAGTGTTAAATCATATTGTATATGATATATTGATTAAAGAATTATCAAATGATGATAATAATGCTAATGTTGTAAGGTGTTGTCTAATATTTAATTATGTGATTAACTGTTAGATAATTGATTGATAAAGTAATTGTATTATGATAAAAAGTATGATATGCTGATTAAAAGACCAATCTTATTAATGATTGGTCTTACAAAATAAGTTAACTTAAATTGCGTAGCAGTAATCAACAAATCAGGCAAGTTTTCTAACTCAACCTTGAGTTATATCTGTTTAAACACTATGGTGGTTAATTATTAATGATTAGACCGTGTTCAAGAATTTATTATTGATTATTCGCAGTTAGTTCATGTTTATTAATTCAAATTGAATTTGTGATTCTGAAAATATACTTGGAGAATAATTGTTGTTTGATACTTACATCCGTAGAAGTTATTATTAATAGTACAGATAATTCATGTCTATTGTTGAATCGTGTTGAGAAATGTCTTAGCTAATTATTCTGGCTAGACGAACATTTGTTAGAACTTGATAGGTTCGGGAAGAGAAGAGAAGAGAATTCAATTATTATTGATAGATAGATGCCAATTATTTTGGCTAGATCGAAAAAGAGAACTTGATTGGTATGAGAAGAGAAGATAAGAGAATTCAATTATTATTGATAGATCGATGCCAATTGTTTTGGCTAGATCAAAAAAGAAAACTTGATAGGTTTGAGAAGAAAAGAAAAAAGAAGTGATTAGATATTGAAATTATTGTATTTTGTTGTTAATACAACTTCTGTTTGTAAGACTGAGAAGAACAATCTTTTTATATAAAAGGCAACCTTTTTATATAAAAGGGAACCTTTTGGTCGTATATTCGACTATTGCGCGCGTTTTGAGTATTATTCATAATATAGGGTATAAGGAGTTGGCCGCTCTAAGTACTTGCTGAGGGGTATGATTTAATCTCTATGGTTATCTAGTACACCTGGGTTCATTGATAGTTACTCGAGAAGAGAAGTTCTAGACCCTTTATGATCACTCAGCATAAATTTTGGAAAATATTTCCATCTTGTTATTTGTGTATATCAAAGTAAATCTTTGATAGTTACTCGAGAAGAGAATTTTAATATCTTGTAAGATTATTAATCATAAACTCTGAAGAGTATTTCTAAATTGTTAATCAATAGATTATCGTAGAAACTTTAAAAGCATTGTATTCTTTCTTTAATGTGTTTCTTAAGTTGTGAGAAGATTGGTTAGAGAAGAATAAGTTGTTCATCTATTTCAAAGTTCCCCAAACTTTGGTATCATTTTATCGAAATAGATAATCTATTGTTTTGATTCTTATACATTCATTGTATATCTTAACTTGCGGGGAAAATTTGTTGCTCACCCTTGCTAAATAAAACATTTTAGCTAGGGACGAAGTGACTGGAGGTGCTGTGAAGAACAAAGCAAAGGTGTTATGCTGTAATAGCTATGGATAACATTATTATTATGTTGTATTTATAAACCCTTTTGCATATCTAAAGGGTATATTTGTAATATAAAGGTTAGATTACCTGGGACGAATGTATTAACTATATCAGTTAATGTGGTGTAAATTTCTTTTCATAATTAAATGGGTAGTTAGATGTTATTTGTATTATAGATCGTGAGCACCAAACTCGGGAGTCAGGTAACCCAGATTTGGGGGCGTCACAGGTTGGTATCAAAGCTGTAGGTTATAAACCTTAAGTGGGGTGCGGAAAAACCCTAGGATTATAACCATAAGCGAGATAGACAATACTCATTTAGAGTGCTAAGTGAGGGATTGCCGAAGTGCATCGACAGTGAGATGTGTGGACATTGTGTGTATTAAGTTTGTACTGGTGAAGTACTAATCAAGTTATTTAACTGACTATAGAATGTCAGGAGAAGATGAAATGAGTACAGAGATGCTAACGGCTGTTGCACTAGTGCCAGTTGCTGAGGTGCCAGAGCAAAATGAGTCAGTTAAAGAAGTGGGAAAAGATGCACCCATGGTGAATCTGGGGAGTGATCATGATGATTATCCCGAGATGTATCTAAGTGGTGATGAAGAGGCAGAGTCCGAAGAAGCTAAGGTGGAGAAAGAGAATAAGACCAAAATTGTAGAGAAAGATCAAGTATCTGCAGAAGTTCAAGAACTTCGGAGTAAAGTATTTCTCTTGGAGGAGTTATGGAAGACAGAGTGAGCATTACGCGAGATGACCGAAGAACGAAACGATTTGAAGGTGCGGGTGGAAAGGATGAAGATTGAAGGTGGTGGATCATCAGAAGGAACCATTAAGAAGTAGAAGAGTAAGAATAAGAGAAAGAAGGACAACAGCAGTGATGATAATTCTAAAAATTCAAACCCGAAGAAGAAGCAAGTCTATGGCAAGTGTGGAAAGACTCACTTGGGAGAGTGCATGATGTGGAAGAGTGTGTGTTTCAACTGTAAGCAGGAAGGACATATTTTTTTACGTTGTCCCAAGCCGAATATGAGGAAGTATTTTTTATATGGGAGAACGGGTCACGGATTCAACAAGTGTCCTAGCAAGAAGAAGACTGGTGAAGGGAGTGGACAGTAGATAGCTTAAGTTTAAGCGATAGTATCTTTTGATAGTATATGATATTAAAGTTTGTAATATCGAGAACGATGTATAAACATATGTAAATATATATGTTTGTATGGATGAAATCTTTATTTTCTATATGAATATAAGATTAAGAATAATTTGTAAGTTCTTAAAACTCATACTTATGGTAAGTTTATGACTCATAATTATATGAAATGTTTTGAACCCCTCAGCAAATGGACGCCAATGGTCTGACTAGGATAAGTTCATACACTCATATAGTTGTGGCAAGTTCCTGAACTCATAAGTGTGGTAAGTTTGATGAACTGGTAATAGCTATATGTGAATAGAGAATTATGACTTTTTGTGTAAAGTCGGAGAATTACAACTTTTGTTTAAAGTTGTGTTGTTAATCCTGATATTTATGAAAAAGGGATAGTTGTATATGTTAAGTACTAAATGTTCTATGTGTTATTTGAATAAATATGCGATTATATGTGAACTTTTTGTTAAATTCTTATTGTGTGATTAATAAAAATTTGTGTAGAGAAAGAGAATTAGTGTAAGATTTTTATTTAAAATCAGATAATGCCGCCTAGACGACAAAGTCGAAATCAAAGAGAAGAGCAGTCAGTGAATAATGAAGGAGGTCAAGCGGACCCGATGCAGAATTTTGTGGATATGTTAGCCCAAGCTATTGGAAATAGAGCTCCAGCAGAAAGAGCGGGAGCGAGAAATCAGCCATCCGATAGATTGGCTAACTTTAAGGACTTTAAAGCAGTAGGACTGCCAAAATTTAAGAGAACTACGGATCCGATTGAAGCCCAAACTTGGGTAAAGGAGATGGAGAAGGCATTCATTATTGCCTGAGTAGCAGAAGAGCAAAAGATAACTTTTGCTACATAACTGATGAAGGGAGAAGCCAATTACTGCTAGGAGACTAATCAGACTAGAGCTGGTATAACGGTAGTGACTTGGACCAGATTCAAGGAGTTGTTATTTGAGGACTATTTTTCACCGAGTATGCAAGCTCGGATGGAAGTCAAGTTTTTAGAGCTGAAGTAGTAGAACATGCCGGTATCAGAATACGCTGCTAAATTCAATGAGTTAACGGGATTTGCACCTCATCAGGTGGACACAGAAGCAAGAAAAGCGAGAAGATTTGAGAATGGGTTGAAGCCAGGCATATTCAACAAAGTAGCTATGTTGCAGATCAATACGTTTGCTGCTTTGTTGGAGAAAACAATCATTACTGGGGGGAGCGAAGTTGTATCCCGATATAATCAGGAGAATAAGAAGAAGACAAATGATGGAGGAAGCAGTGGTGGTAGTAATCCAAACAAGAAAAAGTGGAGCGAGAATACACAGTCGGGTAACAAGTCAGATGAGAAGAGAAAAGGTGGCGAACCTTGTGCAACTTGTGGGAAGAATCATGCAGGAATCTATTTGAAAAGAAAGGGAGTTTGTTATAACTGTGGACAAGAGGGACACATGTCGCCCAATTTCCCTAGTCCGAAGAAGATACAAGGTTGTTATACCTGTGGATCAACAGATCATCTGATTCGGAATTGTCCGAAGAGAAAAATGGAGAAAGGAATTGTTAACAAGGGACTCGGTGGCAGAACCTTGGGGATTAGAGGACCTGCTCAGCCAAGAAGACCAACGACCCGTTGTTGGTCGGAAAACCGATCACTAAACATGTGCAAGTATACGCGGTCTAACAAGTAATACAGTGATAAGGAGAGTGTCGTACCCGTGAGGAACTATCACTAATATTTACCAAATACCGACTTTGTATCGCTAAAGTCTTATTCGAACAACAATAAATGGAAGTGTGATTAATGTAGTTATAACTAATTATCAAAGCAAGTAAATGGATAACCCATGGTAATCGAAGGAAATACAAGCTAAGGTTACAATTTCACCCCACATAGGCATTCTGTCGAACAACTGGCGTGCTATGCTTCATCAAACTAGCTACCATTCTCCCTTTGGTCTTAATGGTCACGACAATTTGTCGACCGAGAACATACAGGTGCTGATACACCTCTATCGAGGTATGCACAAACATATCCTCTCCAGATCCACCCAAAAGGGAATAGAACAGAAAAGAATGTCCAAGCTAGATACAATCCTACACATGTCTATGCAAATTAATCATAACAAGGATTTAAGCATAAGTTCTCTATTAGGTCACACGTGGCGCACGTATATATGTATATTCTATGCACAACTTATTGAGTCGAAACCCACAATCACATGCAAATATATTTAGGTGTAGATCTACAATCCTTCTGTCGATATCATGTTGATTACCAAAATCATCACTAATATCTTAGCGAGAATCATTAAACACAAATATATTAAACCAAATCATATGGTGCCAACCAAAGAGATAAGACAGTCAATTTAAATAACAAAGGGTTCCATTATAACCTTAGAGCCAATATTCAGCTTATAGCTATTGAACAAAATACAAGAAGCAATAAAGACAACATTTATGGATTACAGAATTAGAGGAAATAAATGGATAAAAAGAAACTCTGTCAAGGCCCTTCAGTCTCCAAGCAATCCACTCCTTTCAAGCTTTCCAGTCCGTGTCGCTAACTGCTCTTATCGCTCCAAAGAAATGCCAGAATTCTCCCTAATCTACCTAATCTATATTTACAGACATCAACTATGAACTAGAGGGAGAAATATAAAATAAAAGAGAAGAACTAATCTATCTTAAGCTAAACTATCTAATTCTAAGGTCTCATATGATATATGTTATGAGATATATCACATGCAGAGGCTTTCTTCTCATATATATACGTCATCCCTTCAAGCTAGGTCGAACTCAAGCCTTTACTATCTGGGCACCGGAGGTCGCACTGCGGCGCGACCATTATACTTGTGGTTGGCGCTGCGACGCCAAGTCATTAACAAAGAGACCGAAGCTCGCGCTGCAGCGCGAGCCCAAGAAGGAATAGTGGCGCTGCGGCGCGAAGGTGACGTCAGGCTGGACCAACAGACTAGGCTTTGGCGTCGCGACGCGGCTATACGTAAAATGACCGTTTTATCCCTGAATGCTAGAAAACACCTGATAAGCCCTACATTGCATCGATTAAGCATAATAACACTATAATAATATAAAACCATATAAAATCTACGAGAACATGCAACTATTTAAGTCATAAAGTATCTGATTTGCGGGTATAAATCCCACTCATCACCCGTACATTTAATATGACAGTGCAAGATGTAATGGCTGCCCAGGAGGTGGCGACAGGTAACGATTTCGTTCAGAAATTAAATTACGCGAGTAATATTGGATAAATAATACTGTGAATAGTTTCTTTTATAGATCCAAGTCATGGACTAGAATTTATGACACAAAATAATATTATGTTGATATAAGTGAATTGATGATACAACTTTAAAAGATTGTAGAGAGTAAGAAAGCGGTGATTCTGAGGACGGAATCCTTAAAAGGGGGGGGAGAGAATGTGACAACCCAAGAATTTATACGATTAATAAAATTTTAATTGATTAAATAAAGGTTGAATAATAAGACCTAGACTGGAAATAAGGTATAGATAAAAAAAAATTTGTGTGAAAGGCTTATATGCTTTTGTGTATTGTTATATGTGGGTAAATGCATATAAATAATATGTGTTTGCTTTAATTTGTTTATTGTAAACAAATAAGAGAAGCTAAGGTAACCTAATTATAAATTAGGAATGAAAAATTAAATAACTTAAGAGTTATGATACGGGAGAAAATTAGTATATAAAATATATACTAATTTTAAGAGATTTATTTTATACATCTCGATTAATTAATTTTATAACCTAATTGTAGCAAGTCTAATTGGGTTAAAAAAATTAAATGTGCATGAGTAAGGATTCAAATTACAAATGAGTGAGTGGAAACCCTAATTAGATAATTAGGGTAAGATAAAATTAAAGTGTTGGAACCATGGTTATTTACATGACCCAATTAATTAATGGAAAGCCCAAAAGAATTAAAAGAATGGCCCAACATTTAGCCCAAGTGGGAGGAGACATGTTTGACATTAAGCAAGTTCATTAAAGCATAAAAGGAAATCAAATTTGGGTAAGAGAAAGGCCACATAGCCGGATGAGGAGAGGAGAAGGAGAGGAGATTTTGATCTTCATACACCCAAGATCCATCTCATATTTTCGAAGGAGAAGAAGGAAAAGCTAAGGTATAAGAAAATTTCTACTTATGTAGTCTAATTTCCTTTTTGGTTTGATTTGATTTGATTTTTGATAATATGAAGTTGTGATCTTGAGGTTTAAAACCTTATATCTATGTGTTTATGAGTGTTTCATGTTTTGATATACCCATATTGGTTGTTGTTTTAGTTGGAAATCAAAAGAATAGAAAAGTTATTTTCTAGTTTATAAACCCTAAAATTTCTATGTACTTTGAATTTCTACCGTTTTTGATCTACACCTTCTTTTTACAATCCGTCAAAGAGAGGTACTCGATATGTAAGTTAATTACTAAACCTAAGTGGTATCACTCAAAAATGTTGAGTAAACAATCTGTAGTAATTGATTTAGCAAAAATAATTTTGTGTCTTTTAAGGAAAAGAAGACTATTTTTGGACAGTCAAGGGTGGGGGAAGTTTCGTTATTATTTTGACATTCAGAAATTCTAAAAAACATTGGAAGGATACTATGATATGTTTTCTAACATCTACAAGTGGAATCACTAGAAAATGTTTTGTAGATTTTTGTGTGGACTGATTTTAGCAAAGGAGTCAAAAACTGTTAAAGGAGAAAAAGCTATTGTCCAAAATTTTGTAAGGAATGTTTCGGCCAATTAATTTGTGAGAAAAATTTCAGCCTTTTGGGACATGAAAATATATTATATAAAGTACCTCTTGTCCAAAAATGGGCTCATTTTGACTTAAAATGACCAAGTTATGACCATTTCAATTTTTGTGATTTTTTAACGAAAACGGCTATAACCAGAGTTCTATAACTCTGATGGCCACAAAATTTAAAATTGAGGCTCGAGTTAACACTTATAAGATTGTGCCAAGAGATGGGAATTTCTGGAGTTGAGCATGATGGGGCTAAATTCTTAAGTAACACACTAAAAATGATTTTTGAAAAATACTAAAGGAAGTTGGAAAATTATGGAAAAATACTTTTTGTGTATGAAATATATGTATATGTGTTTGGACAAATGATATAAAAATAATAAGTTGATTTGGTATTTTCGTGAAAAGGATATGGAATCCATCTTGCTAGATTGAATAATTAATGAATCTAGCTTGCTGGATTAAGAAATCTGATGAATCCAGCTTGCTGGATTGAAAATAAGTTTACTGAATTGAGAAATGTTGAATCCAGCTTGTTGGATTGCAATCTAGTAGCTGAATTTGGAATCCAGTTTGCTGGATTACAGTTTGGTTTGCTGGATTGGCCATCTTGATGATAGATTTGGAATCCATGTTGCTGGATTTAGAATCCAGTCTGCTGAATTGGCAATGTGATTGCTAGATTAAAAATCCAGGTTGTTGAATTAGTATTTGACTTATTAAATGTTAAAGAATAACTAATGAAATAAAAAAGTAAGTGTTAAATCATAATGTATATAATATAGTGATTAATGAATTATCAAATGATGATAATAATGCTAATGTTGTAGGGTGCTATCTAATATTTAATTATGTGATTAAGTGTTAGATAATTGATTGATAAAGTAATTGTATTATGATACAAAGTATGATATGCTAATTGAAAGACCAATCTTATTAATGATAGGTCTTATAAAAGAAGTTAATTTAAATTGCGTATTAGTAGTCAACGAATCAGGCATGTTTCCTAACTCAACCTTGAGTTATATCTATTTAAATACTATGGTGGTTAATTATTGTTGATTAGACCACGCCCAAGAATTTATTGTTGATTATTCGTGTGACGCCCCCAAAATTAGGTATACATCACCCATCTTGAGTCGCCAAATACATGGTACAGAATTCAAATATAACTTAATAATACAACTATCGTGTACAATACGACAAAACATAAACTGTGAGTTTGAATACAAATATTGTCTACTAAAGAAAATACAAACTCAAAAGGACTCCTCATTACATTTATTATCACACTAATACATAGAATAGTGAGGACTACTAATGCTATCATCTGGTCCATCACTCCGTTCCCCGACTCGTCCCAACTATATTCTCATTTTCTGAAGAGAACAGTGAAAGAAAGGGTAAGCTCAACTAGCCCAGTAAGAAATATTATGACTAAGATAATATAAAATAAATTATCATTAGTCTTCAACAATGTTAAACTAATAAAATACAGTAGACATCAAGTTTAACTGCAACGGATCAAGCAATCCATTAAAAGAGTCAAGTAGTGAATAAAATCTACTATCTTTTATGATTTAAAAGGTTTTTCATGACATTTATCGCTGAGACTCAGCTTAATAAATAATCCACATCATCGAATCACCCCTGCACTACGGCCAAGGATATTCTTTAGTATCACGACCACGAATTAACCATGCACTACGGCTAAAGATAATCATGTTTTCATCAACGGTCCTAATCATGCCATAAAAAAATTCATCTTTGCACTACGGCCAAAGAGAATCCATAGTCATAATCATACCAAAAACTGTTCATCAATGCACTACAGGCCAATGAGGACTTTTTCCACATCATTTGTAACATTACGGTCATGATTACACCGAATAATCGCTGGTCATAATCATACCAAGTCCATCTATGCACTACAGGCCATAGATGACTTTCAACAAAATATAAATATGAGGATGATGACAATGATATAAGAATTCAATAAAATAAGTTCAAGAATTAATTTATCTAGGAACTGATAACGTCCAAATTGTCAACATGATACTGCTTTGTTGAGTAAAATTCAAGAATGCTCAGAAGAATATTTTCATGAAAAGATACTGCATGAAGCGCAAATATCAAGGATATTCCACTAATTTCATGGAATATAGAAGTCAAAGTTTTAACCAACTGAGCGTAATAAAGAATGGAATAACAAAAGAAATCACCATGCATGCGATAGACCGCACAGACAGGTTATTCCAACAGAATAATAAATAACGGAACCAGGTCCGGCGTAAAACGCACTGACATGATATTCTAACAGAATAATAAAGAATGGAACCAAGTCCGGCGTAAAACACACAGACAGGATATTCTGACAGAATAATAAAGAATGGAACCAGGTCCGGCGTAAACGCACAGACAGGATATTCCGACAGAATAATAAATAATGAAATAACAGAAGAATTTCACCAAGTATAGGGTAGCCCGCGTATACAGGTTATTTCAACAGAATAATAAAGAACGGAATAATAGAAGTTCTCTTCATGAATAAGAAAGAAAGAATACTCTTTACGAGTACAACAAATAACATCCCTTACCGTAAAAGAAACTTGATATCGAAGTAGTGAAGTAGCCGAATACTTTTCTTCTTTCTCTCTATAGTCTCTCTCTCTAGAGTTTCAGTGAATTCGTAAGAAAATAATGAAGGAATGAGCTTCTATTTATAGAAAAATGAACTGCATAGTAATTAACTCATGAACGGTCTAGATTGATTTACTTTAATCTGATGGTCCATATTTAAAGCAAAATCTTTTAAATAAAATATAATATATTCTACTTATAATATAATAAAATGAATAACTTTATAAAAGATTTTACTATGCAAACACTATGCAGGCACTATGCAAACACTATGCATAATAAAATATAATATATTCTAATTATTGTCTAATAAAACAGATAACTTTATAAAAGTATTCTGTTTTATATAAAAAGATTTTACTATTAGCCTAATAAAACGAATAACTTTATAAAAGTATTCTGTTTTATATAAAAAGCTTTTCTGTTTTATTACATTAATAATACTAATAAAACAAAACTGAGTGACTTATCACGTAAGCCTCAATAATCAATACCGTATGCTACTATGCAACCACACGTATTACTGTACTTTTACTACCGAGTAGTTCAACAGTATTAAAGGTAAAACTTCCGCCGTTATTTTCATAAAATATTTTTGTCGTTTTCTCAATCTAACAATAATTTCGTTGTGGGGTCCACTAATAATTGTGCCGTCTTACGAATATTTTCTGACAAAAATAATATTTCCCGACCAATCGAATATAGTACAATAACTTGCATACTTTGTAAAATTTATAAATATTACCCACAACTATAACATTATATCAAATCCACAGCATAATATTCAAAAAAAAAAATTCGAGAAATTTAAATCTTTATTCATAAAATTTGGGGTTTCACAATCTCCCCTCCTTATGAAATTTCGTCCTCGAAATTTACGTACGTACCTGGTATGCCGAACAGATGAGGACACTTCATCAGATTGTAACTCTTGAGGTATAACCTTTGAGTGTTGAATACATTCCAGGATTTTTACAGGTACATCTTCATACGTTAAATTATCCGTTATCTCGTCCGGTTCTAAATCAATAATGTGGTTCGGGTCGTCCACATATTTACGTAACATCGATACGAAAAAAATGTTTTGAATACGCAACATACTTGACGATAAAACGAGTCTATAAGCCACAGATCCTACTTGATCGAGGATTTCAAATGGACCAATTAAATCGAGGGTTGAGATTTTCTCTCTTCGTCGATTCTTGCTTCTAGAATAACGTCCTTTTAAACCTTCTTCTTCATATTCATCAGCTCTGAGTATGTAGCTTGAGCGGTTTTAACTTTATTGATTACAGTCGATTCTAATCGTATATTCGTTATCTTCACATGGGTTCGTATATTCGCACTTGTAACCACATACGATCTTCTACTCAACGCGTCAGTTGCCACATTTGCTTTTCCACGATGGTATTGAATGGTACGATCGTAATCTTCAACAACTCGAGTCAATGTCTTTGGCGCATGTTACGTTCATTTTAGTTGAAGAAATATTTGATGGTTTAAAAAATGGATTTTGTACTGGGGTCAATACAAAATTCGATTTCACGCTCTAAGGGTAGGCTAAGAAGTCTTCAAGAATACATCAGGAAATTTATTAACAATAGAAATATCATTCTAAACTGTGACTCTCATCCAAGACTTGGATAGCACGTCACATTGATACCTATCAACTTGCCATCGTCATTCACGATGTCGCCTACAGAAAGTCTGGCTTCGGTGCATTCCACACAAGAAAGTCAATAACGAAAGGACCGGGGCTCTTTACTTATGGCTTCATATGACAATAATTGACTTTAGTGGTTTGGTTGCCTGAATTCGTATAACAGGTTGGTTAGGAGTATGAAAGCTAACAACCTTACGAAAAGTATGATGAGTAGTTAACCAATCGTTTCTAAAAATCACATCAAATACAAGTATTTTCAAAGAGATAAGATCGACAGGTAGCGTGAAAGTGTCGATTTGAACAAGATTTATAAATAGTAGAGGTAACGAAGGTTTCTCCCAACTTAGTTTAAATAGATATATCAAAGTATAACTTCTCCGGAGTTAACTTCAAACATTGAACACAACTAGGTGAAATAAAAGAGTGAGTAGAACCGGTATCTAACACGGTATAGACTTCAAAAGAGTTTATGACTAACATACATGTGATAATTTTATTCAGGTTCCTCGTCACGAAAAAAAATGCTCTCTCTTAAACTACCAGTTTTTACTTGTCTGGGACATCCTTTGGCATCACTATCCCAACTGGACTTGACTTCACCATATGATAAAATCGAGCTAGGTGACCTTCTCTTCCGCAATTAAAACACGCTTTAGATTGTTGCATACAGTTTGGACGGATGTGTCCCTCCTGTCTGCATTTGAAACATACGACCGGTGGTCGTTCTTCTTCCTTTGAAACGTGTGCTGGTGCCGACGTCTTCACGTCATTGTTGAACCTTCTCTTCTTGAAATGTCCATTCTTATTATTTTGGCTATGATTACCACCGAAGTTACCATTTCTGGCATGTTGATTCCCTCCATGCTTATTGTCACCTCTTTGATGACTGTTATCATCGGTATTATCATTTTATCGGCTGCTCTCTTTTGGTTGGGTTGACTCGTTATCGCGCTCCAATAACTGAGTCCTATTAACAACATCTGAATACAAACACAGTTTATGAGAGATAAGATATTGACGTATCTCAGGTTTCAAATCTCTTAGAAATATTTGCGTCATTCTCTCCTCATTATCAACCAAATGGGACGCAAATCGGGACAACTCGGCAAACTTGGCTTCGTACTGTGACACGGTCATGTTGTTTTGCTCCAACTTGATAAATTCCACCTCCTTCATGTGACGAATGCTTTCAAAAAAGTATTTGTCATTGAACAGCTCTTGGAACTTCTCCCAAGACATCTTGAGTGCGTCAGGCTGGGTACGTTTTACAGATTTCCACCAGTGATCTACCTCTTCACGCAACATAAAGGTGGCAAAGGAAACTTTTTTCCTCCTCGGAGCATCTCAAGACATCAAATATCTTGGTGATATGCTTTAACCACGTCTTCGCCTTAAGTGGTTCTGACTTTCCCAAAAACTCTGGTGGTCCCAGCTCCTTGAACTGCTTAGCGGTGACCAACCGTGGGTTGCCATTATTTTTACCTGCATTATGAACAGGAGCCGCCTTCGCCTGATGTTGCATGAATTCTAAAAAAAAACTCATAAACTTACCGTCGTTCGTCAATTGATCAATGTTGTTGTTTACAAGAGGATTATCGCCATCCAATTGCACATTGTCCTGATTATTGATCTGTGGAGACTCAACGGTCTCCTGTGCTCCATTGCTTATCTCAACATTTTCAGATGTCATTTTCAAATACTACAACATAACAAGGGTTAATTAACATATCACATATTATCCCTACACTCTGACCGACAAATTAAATACCAAATAAACTTAGGTAGGTCATACTAGCGAAGGAATTACCCGTCTCTCCCCTCCTAGTTCTATTCTCACATCCTAGCCAGGGATCATATCCCTAAGCTTTGATACCAACTGTGACGCCCCCAAAATTAGGTATACATCACCCATCTTGAGTCGCCAGATACATGGTACAGAATTCAAATACAACTTAATAATACAACTGTCGTGTAAAATACGACAAAACATAAACTGTGAGTTTGTATACTCTCTAGTAGACAATATTTGTATTCAAACTCACAATTTATGTTTTGTCATATTGTACACGACAGTTGTATTATTAAGTTGTATTTGAATTCTGTACCATGTATCTGGCGACTCAAGATGGGTGATGTATACCTAATTTTGGGGGCGCCACAATTCGCAGTTAGTGCGTGTTTATTAATTCAAATTAAATTAGTGATTCTGAGAATATACGTGGAGAATAATTATTGTTGGATACTTACATCCGTAGAAGCTATTATTAATAGTACAGATAATTCCTGTCTATTATTCAATCGTGTTGAGAAATGTCTTAGCTAATTGTTATGGCTAGACGAACATTTGTTAGAACTTGATAGGTTCGAGAAGAGAACAGAAGAGAATTCAATTATTATTGATAGATCGATGCCAATTCTTTCGGCTAGATCGAAAAAGAGAACTTGATAGGTTCGAGAAGAGAATATAATTCAATTAATATTGATAGATCGATGACAATTGTTTCGGCTAGATCAAAAAAGAAAACTTGATAGGTTTGAGAAGAGAGGTGATTAGATATTGAAATCATTATATTTTGTTGTTAATACATCTTCTGTTTGTAAGACTGAGAAGAACAACCTTTTTATATAAAAAGGAACCTTTTGGTCGTATATTCGACTATTGCGCGCGTTTTGAGTATTACGCATAATATAGGGTACAAAGAGTTGGCCGCTCTAAGTACTTGCTAAGGGGTATGATTTAATCTTTATGGTTATCTGATACACCTAGGTATATCAAAGTAAATCTTTGATAGTTACTCGAGAAGAGAAGTTCTAGATCCTTTGTGATCACTTAGCATAAATTCTTGAAAATATTTCCATCTTGTTATTTGGGTATATCAAAGTAAATCTTTGATAGTTACTCGATAAGAGAATTTCAAGATCTTGTAAGATCATTCATCATAAACTCTGAAGAGTATTTCTAAATTGTTAATCAATAGAAAATCGTAAAAACTTTGAAAGCATTGTATTATTTCGTTAATGTGTTGCTTAAGTTGTGAGAAGATTGGTTAGAGAAAAATAAATTTTTCATCTATTTCAAAGTTCCCCGAACTTTGGTGTCATTCTATCGAATTAGATAGTTTGGTGTTCTGATTCTTATACATTCATTGTATATATTAACTTGTGGGGAAAATTTGTTGCTCACCCTTGCTAAATAAAACATTTCAGCTAGGGACGAAGTGACTGGAGGTGATGTGAAGAACATAGGCAAAGGTGTTATGCTATAATAGCTATGGATAACATTATTATTATGTTCTATTTGTAAACCCTTTTGCATATCTAAAGGGTATATTTGTAATATAAAGGTTAGATTACCTGGGACGAATGTATTAACTATATCAGTTAATGTGGTGTAAATTTCTATTCATAATTAAATGGGTAGTTAGATGTTATTTGTATTATAGATCATGAGCACCAAACTCGGGAGTCAGGTAAACCGGATTTGGGGGCGTCACATATGATCTCTGGTGGAGATATGAGATTAGAACTAGGAGGGAAAAGATAAGTAAATTCTTCGCTAGTGTGTCCTACTCAAGCTTAATTGTTATTTAATTGGTCGGTCAGAATATAGGGATAATATGTGGCATGTGAATTTCTATAATTAACCCTTATTTTGTGGCAGTGTTTGAGAATGACATCTGAAAATTTTGAGATAAGCAATGGAGCACATGAGACCGTTGAGACAATGCCAATCAATAACCAAGATAATGTGCATCAGGAAGGCAATAATTCTCATGTATACAACAACACTAACCAAATGATGAACGATGGGATATTTAAGAGCTTTCTAAAATCCATGCGACACCAAACGAGAGAGACTCGTGTTCAAAATACAGGTGAAAATAATGGTAACTCATAGCTGGTCACTGCTAAGAAATTTATGGAGTTGGGACCGCCGGAGTTTTTGGAAAAGCCAGAGCCACTTAAGGCAAAGCTATGGATTAAGCAGATCACCAAGATATTTGATGTATTGGGATGCACAAAGGAGCAAAAGGTTCCCTTCGTCACCTTTATATTGCGCGGAGAGGCAGATTACTGGTGGAAATCTGTAAAACATACTCATCTTTTCACACTTAAGATGTCTTGGGAGAAGTTACAAGAATTGTTCAACGACAAGTATTTTCTAGAAAGTATTCATCAAATGAAGGAGGTTGAATTCATCAAACTGGAATAGAACAATATAACTGTATCGCAATACGAGGCCAAGTTTACGGAGTTATCCCGGTTTGCATCCCATTTGCTGGATAATGAGGAGCGAATGACACAAATGTTTCTGAGAGGTTTAAAACCTTAAATTCGTCAACACCTCATCTCTCATAAACTTTGTTTGTATTTAGATGTTGTGAATATGGCTCAATTATTAGAGCGGGATTATGAGTCAGCTCAACCAAAAGATAACAACCGGCAGCACGATAATAGTCATACAAGTGGCAACAGTCATCGGAGCAGTGACAACCAACGTAGAGGAAATTATCATGCCAGAAATGGTAACCACTTCGGTGGTAATCCTAGACAAGATAATAGAAGAAATGAGTCAAGTGGAAATTTCAAAAAGATAAGATTTAACAATGACGGAAAGACATCAACAACAGCACCAGCACCAGCAACCGTTTCTAGGGGAGGAGAACGACCGCCAGTTAGATGCTACAGATGCAGAGAGGAGGGACACATCAGTCCAAACTGTACATAGCCTTCCAAGGTGTGTTTTATTTGTGGAAAAGACGGTCACATAGCTTAATTTTATCCTGTAGCGAAGTCAAGTCCAGCTGGGATGGTGGTACCAAAGGCTATCCCAGACAAATATAAATCAATGGTTCAAAGAAGAGCATTTGTTGTGAGTTCTCAAAAAGTGAGGAACCCGAACAAAGTTATCATGGGTAAGCTAATCATAAACTCTTGCGAAGTCTATACCTTATTAGATACCGATTCTACCCCATTCTTTTATTTCACTTGCTTGTGCTCAACGTTTGAACTTGACCCCTGAGAAATTATACTATGACTTATCGGTTGAAACTCTATTAGGAGAAACCTTCATTACATCCACTGTTTATAAATCTTATTTGATTCAAATCGGCACCCTCACATTACATGTTGATCTCATCTCTTTGAAAATACTTACATTTGATATGATTTTAAGGATTGATTGTAGGGATTGATTGTAACGACCCCAAAATTCATACAATAATATTCTCCTTCTCGATCGTTAACAATACAACTTTAATCAATTTTTACATTATTATTCGATATTAAAATCACTAAAATGCGGAATATTTAAAATATTTATACATTTCCTTCTGTATTGCCCTAAATCGCAACATTTACATTACATCTCTTCGATTCAAATTTATATCATGAATCGTTAAAATAAAATGACTATACAAAGTCTTACATCATAAATAGATATCCATATACACCGGATAGCTCAACTTACAATTCAACAACATGTTACATTCAAAATATTAAATACATTTCTCATAAAACATAAGTAATCTTCGTGAATATGGATCTCTATAATTCACTTAGCATATATCCTTACCTTGAAATCTTGACCTGCAAAAATTATTATTTGCAAAAGTTAGCTTGGCGGCTCAGCAAGTTCTAACAATTTTCATGCATCATATAGCACATAATAATAAGCTCAACATACATATCATAATAATTAAAGTAACATGACATACATGCTTTAATTCACATAGCAAATATAAAGATTGAGTTCCTCACTCAATCATCATTATTTAACCAAAATAATGTAGTCATAAATTGGCTTTAACATTTCATGATTACAACATGTATAACCTATCATGCTTGCTTACAACACATATAACATATCATGCAATTTAAAACAGTTCATCAAGTCCATGTAGAAAATAGGAACTGAAAGACTTGCCTTGATCTTTGTTTACCAATAACAGATTAACAGGTTACAGCTATCTGCACTTCACGTCTAGGTTGAATTAGGAGAAAAGATGGAGATGATGAAAGCTTTTATTTTATTTTCTCAACGTTTCCCTTCTTCTTCTTCTTCCTCTTCTTCTTCTCTGTATTCTCTCTACTTCTCTTTGTTCTTAGTTTAGACTTAGGTTTAGAAAACTAACGTAACTTAGTGAATATACAATATACACATAACACATAACAATAGAATATGTAACTCCCAATATAATTACATATACTAATTATCAATTCAATATATAAGTTACAAAAATTAGAATTTTAAAAGCCCTAAGGCTTGTTTGACAAAACCATATTATTTTAAAATCAGGTTTTAATTGTTAAGACATTGTTTGGGTAAAACATGTTTAAAACAAAAGTAAGTCCTTGTTTGGGAAAATGGTTTCAAAAACTCTTTTAACTCTTTTAATAGATCCTTTAACATATATTCTTAATGTTATCATTTAATTAATTAAATCTTTACATTAATTTAATTAATTAAAAGTTTAACATCAGTTAATCACATAAAATTGCCACATTATAATTACTCACTAATTATAATTTCATGTAACAATTACCACATCACTACATTATCTCAATTAAATTAGAACGATAGCATAAAATCATTACAAATTAATTAAATATTAAATAATCATTTAATTAATATAATACACTTAATTACATTACTCCATATTAATCACATAATCTCAATAAATAATTCAATTAAAATATTTATTTACTTCAATAAATATTAAATTAACATTTAAATTCTCTTCACACAAATTCACATATTTCACATTATATAACACATATACACATAGTCGTACTTAAACTTCTTAAAATAAGAATTTTATTTATTAAATTCTCATTTATTAATTCTTAAAAAACGGGATGTCACATCATTCCCTCCTTATAAGGATTCCGTCCTCGGAATCAACAAAACCTCTCTTACTCGGTTTTCGCAAAATCTCTTTCACAATTATCGTTGAATAACTTCAACACGTTAACTTAGCAAAAAGTTTTACACACACACACACACACACACACACACACACACACACACACACACACACACACACACACACACACACACACACATATATATATATATATATATATATATATATATATATATATATATATATATATATACTTCATTCATTTCTTCAACAACTTTTAGGTTTTATTACATAACCTTCAATTAAACACAGTCATATATCAAATATTATATATTCTTTAACTCGTTCATTTCTTTTCTAAGGATCATTACCGAATACTCTACTCGTCGAATTAATGTACTACATAATTCACCGTCTATAATTATTTAGGTTATCACATTCACTCCTTCTTCTAAGAATTTCGTCCTCGAAATTTTAGTATATCAATCTATCAAAATAGATTTTACATTAATCTTTATTCACTAGATTAAAGTGTTCTACACCTACTTCTTTCTAAGGGCTATTCTTTTCGCTACATTCTCCATCAGAATAATAAGAATCTTCCACAATTGCTCAATAATTGGGAAGCGATATAAATAACTCAGGAATTTAAAAGATTCCAATAATGATGAGTGGTTGCAAGACCTTGAACTTCTGTCTAGGTTTAATAGTGCTTCACCCCTGGTACTTCACACTATAAACCGCATCGATACTCTAGGTGGCCAGCCTATTGTACCCCTACGTTGGGCCCAAACGTAGTACATCGTAACGACTATATGTGTTACATTTGGAACTATTGTCTCCGATAACATGTCCCCTTTTATAGGGTTATTCACCTCAGCTTCTTAACATATGAATCCGCACCAAAATAATTTGGTTTTGCATAGTTTGACCAAAAATGCTCGAATTTCATAAACATCTTTCAATATTTGTCTAGCTGAATCAAGTAGCATAGACTTCTAGCAAAAATTCGAACATCAATCGATATATATATATATATATATATATATATATATATATATATATATATATATATATATATATCTTTAACCAACTCAAAAAAATATATTTTGTTTCGTTTAAGGAAACCAAAAATAAATAAATAAATCTTTTCATAATATCCTGATACCGTACCGTAGTAATGGTACGTTGAGGATTTCGTCATTACATGACGTCGTCATACTACATCATACCATAGTGGGTTGACGATCATACATTCACATCCAACACTAGGTTTAACTGCATTGATAACTTTCTCGATTATTGTTTCTACACTATATCAAATTATGCATACATAAAATACATTTTGAAATTTTAAAATCATTTTTGTTTAGCAGAAGTAATTAGCATAGAGATGTGAAAAATAGCACTATTTAAAAAATTCATTGGTTCCATCATTTGATCCAATGTTTTTCAAGAAAACAGAAGTGCAACATCAGCATAAAGTCAATAAATTTCGAAAATTTAGCAAAGCTAGGAGATTTAGAATATAAAAACTTTCTCCATCAATTAAATCTTTACTCCATCATTACTTAAACATTCTATCAATCTTAAACAACATCAATGCTTTCTATACCATAACTTTCTATACCCAGTATAGTTCATCAAACTTACCACACTTTGGAAGTTCAGGAACTTGCCATAATAATATGAGTTTAAGAACTTGTCATACCAATACGTAGTCAAAGAACTGATCAGTGACTGTCCATATGCTTAGGGGTTCAAAAACATACATACTATTATGAGTCACGAACTCAGTATAAGTATGAGTTTTAAGAACTCGCCTAATCTTAAGATCATCTAATGTAATCTTAATATCATCTAATATATCTTCTATTGACTCTAACTATTAAATATAATATGAGAAAAGTGTAACAACCCGATATTTTCTATATAAATAAATAAGAAATTTTGCCAATAATTTTTTTTTATATGTATATTAAGGATGAGGATTTGTACAAGATTATGCGTATAAGTATTTTTGTGGTAAGTAAAAATATATTTATTACATAATTATTTACAAATGAATTTATTTTAGAATTATTCATTTTTATAAACTATATTCTTATAATAATTAATTTTAAGGTAGAAATATTTTAATTAATTATTTTCCATTAAAATATAATCATATATTATTTAAATAATATATGAAGTGATTTTTTAAAATAATAATTATTATTATTTTATTATATGAATTTTAGTATGGATTATTAAAGTAAATATTTTACCTTAATTATTAAGGTTAAATATGAAGAATAAATCAGATATGGAATCCAAACCCTAATTTTGAATTATTGTCAAGGCGTGAGAATAATAAAATAATATTAATTATATTTTGATTTTTCAGTGCTATGAATATGTACTGTATTTCTATATTGATAATGGTAGGTCAATTACGGTGTATTATGATCAAACCCTAGTAATAATGCTAAACCCTAAATTGAGATCCAAATTAGAGTGCAAGATTGTTTTATAAATGTGTTATATAATTTATGTCGTGTATTAAATGTATTAATTAGGTGAACCCTAATTAAAGTTCTAGAAACCCTAATTTTTTTAGAAAACCCTAATTATAATCTAGAAACCCTAAATAATTTTTTAAATTAAGGAACCCTAATTTGAAATTTAAATTAGAGTTCGAGATTGGTTGTAATTGTGTTAATGTGATTAATTAGCAAGTATTATAATTTCAATTGCTAATTTTGGAAACCCTAATTTGATAATTAGAAAACCTAATTATATTTTAGTAACTCTAATTACCAAAATTGTAAACCCTAATTGCTAAACTAGCAAGGTTAATGATAATTATATGATATTAATCCCTAATGTTCCTGTATAGCGTAATTAGAAAATTAATCATAATTAGAAAATCCGAATTTCAAAATTTTAGAAACTAAAATTTATTTAATTTTTATTTTGTGTAAACCCTAGTGGGAAAATCCTTCATTTTGTGCTAAACCTTAGGGTTAAACCCTAAGGGTTCGCTAAGTTCCAATTTTGCCATTAAATGATTTATCAATTGACCATTTTGCCCCTAATGCATTATTTGGCTATATTAGTAGAGTTTGACAATAGGAAGAGTGGGTGAACCACTTTAACAACTCCACATGCTTCAATTGACAGCAAACAAGCCAGCAATCAGCCAATACATGCACCGTGTAGGTCTATAAATAGGATTGAAGAGGGAGAAATTCATTTTTGTTACTTACATTTTGTCCAACACTCAAACTTTTTCTCTCAAGCCCCAAACCTCTGAATTTCAGTAGCATATCAGTCCCATAATCAAGCCCCACGTCCATCCTTAACAAATCAGAAGCATAGAAATCAAAATCGCTCAAGAAGGTATAAACCAACCCTAGAAAAATCTGTCCATGATTCCATGTTTGATGTTATTTTTTTTGTGCTATATATGTTGTATGGAGTCTAATTAAGTGATCTGGGTTAGTATTTGATAGATCCATAACATTTAAATACACGAAATTAGTGTTTTGAAAAATTTGGAAAAAAATTGTTTTGGTGGTCTAACAACAAATGTCAGACCATGTAGATCTCAAGATGTTAAGTTTTTTTGTTGTTTAAGTGTTTTATCTTGTTGTATGCTGTGAGATCTGTGTTCTGGAACTGGAATCATGACCAGATCATGCATATATTGCAAGCTATTGATAGTCAAATGTCGTTGACCGACCATGACCGGGTAGAATTCTGGGTAACCCAGAACGTAGGAACAGCATCTGACAATACATTGGCGAGCCTTGATCTTACTTCTTTTTGCTGTTTTGTTGTTGTTGTTGAAATGAAATCATAATATGTTATGTGGACTACATATATATGGCCGTAAACCACTTAATTGATAACCAAAAAAAATGTAGTGGATTGGTCAAACCAAGCAGAAGATCATGGGATCGATTTTCTGGGCAACCCAGAAAACTGATGACCATGCCTTCTGACATGTTTTGACCGGACTGAATCTTATGATTTTTATGATGTTAAAGTGTATTTGTGTAATGGATCGATTATCGTACATGTTTTCTACAATCCAGAACTTTTAAATCACAAAAACATCATACGGATTTCAAGTTGTGGAAGCCCAAAAATGTAGGCTCGAACTGTTCTTCATTTCTGGGTTACCCAGAAATGAAGAACAGCCTCTGGCAACACTTTTGGAGGCTCAGATCTCTTGGGTTATGCAATGTTTGGTTATGTTTGTTGTTGGATCTTGTAGTCCTACACTAGCACTACAAGCTCTGACTAATATCATGCTCAGAAACACAACACACATTAAGTTATATTTGGTCAAACATGCCTACTCGGTCACTGCCATGCATTTTCTAGGTTTGGCCAAGAACATGAAGAACACCTATAGCGACAAATTTGTCACTATAGGTGGCCTTTAGCGACAGACAGCTTATTATTTTCTGGAAATTAATAAAAAAAAGAAAAAATTAGTTTTAAATTATTAAAAATACAAAATAAATTATTAAAAATTATTTTAAATTCCAAAAATTAATTTTTAATTATTTTTAATATATTTCATAAATATTTAATATTTTTAGAATATTAAAAGTATTTAATTTATTTATTTATAATATTAAATAAATTATTTAAAAATGATTTTAATATTGGAAAAATCATTTAAAATTATATTATGAGATAATAAAATATTTTAAGTTATTTTTAATGACTTTTAATATTTTGTGATAAATTTCATTAATAAATTAATATTAATGATAATTAAGTTATTTACTAAATGAATTAAATAAATTAATTAAAAATGATTTTTTTATATTAAAAATCATTTTCAATAATAATAAGGTATTTAAAAATATTTTAAGTTATAAAATATAACTTTTAATATTTAATGATAAATTTCATTAATTAATTATTATTAATGACATTAAAGTTATTTAATAATGTAGTTTAAAATGATTTTAATAGTATAAAAATCATTTTAAATGAAAATAAAGTGTTTAAAAATATTTTAAGTTATAAAATATAACTTTTAATATTTAAAGAATAATTTCATTAATGAATTAATATTAATGATTATTAAGTTATTATTAATAATATTAAATTTATTTAATAATTATATTAAATAAATAGTTTAAAAATGGTTTTATTAAGTTAAAAATCATTTAAGAGGGATAGAAATGAATTAAAAATATTTTAAGTTATGAATAATGACTTTTAATATTTTGATAAATAGAACATTAATACTTTGATAATAATGATAATTATTTAGAAATGATTTTAAATGTTTTAAAAATCATTTAAGGGTAATTTAATACTTTAAAAGTATTTCAAGTTATTATAAATAACTTAAATATTTTAGAAATGATTTCATTAATAGTTTAATACTAATTAAATACTAATGATAATAGAATTGATTAGTATTTAAATCATTTTAATAATGATTTCGAGGTTTGAAAATTTATGATAAATCATAATAAATGTTTTAAAATTATTATAAGTCATTTAAAAATAATATGACTAATATTAAGTTACCGGATAGAGTCTTAGACTCGATAATTACCCGATAAAGTTATCGGTACATCGACATGTTGCAGAAATTGATCTGGACTTAGATAATGTGATTAGATAAGTGATTATTTGTGATTCAATAGTTGTTAAATCTATGTGCCAATGTGATTAGGGTATGTGCTGACTGTAATAAGCATTGTTATGTGTTATAGTGTATTGTTCTAATCGAACGAATGATCTGATTAATGATAGGTCGTGAGATAAGCGATAAATCTAAATTACAAACTGTAAGTAGCGCTTCAGGTAAGTATCTAACCTTTACATTTTCTTTATGCAATAGACATGAGTAAGAATGTTTCTAAACTATATTATTACTGTACAGATTATTAACCTTATATTATATAAGCTCATTGATTATCAACATGTTAGTATATGGTAACTCAGATACATATATTATGTTCGTTAATTTTTAGAAATGGTTAAACAAGTGTCCCCACTTGGATAATTATTGTATTTAATCACATTTTGATATACCTTTGTCAATTACCCGTATATATATATATATATATATATATATATATATATATATATATATATGTTGAATTATAGATTATTGTTGAAACAAGATAAAACCTTTGATTTGGAACCCAGACAAGTTTGAACATCCTTACACGGGAAAACTTTTATGTGCCCAAGGCGGAACAGAGTGAACGATCCTATCATTCTTGTAATGTAGTATTGATCAATGCATGGCATAACGGGCTGATCACCCCCCGTGCCCGTAAGTTATGTCGGTTCACAGATGAATTTCGGTTTAACCTCTTCGAAAATGAAAACAATATTCATGACATGTCACCATAACCCCAGTTATAGTCATTACGTAGTTTCAAAAAAAAATTTGAACGAGAGTTGTTATGTTATTATTATCGGTTCAGAATACTTCACAACTATTGACTTATTGTAGAAGAATAGTACAAAGAAAATATTTAAATCCTTTCAGTTTATATATATATATAATTGTTATTGCTTGCTGGGCACTCAAATGCTCATCCTTGTTTAAATTTAAATATTTTCAGCTAAGTGTGAACGACTAGAGAGCTCTGTTAAGAACAAAGGGAAAGGGAAGGTTGCTGAATGAACGAATTACTATGTTATGTAATAGTTTGGTATTATTAAGACAAGTATGATATATATTATCTATCATGGTTTGTAATGAATGTTTAAAGGTTACATACTTGGGAGCTAGACTCTGATAATTATGTAAATTAAGTTTGACTTTTATATTATTGTTATTATTATTAGTATTATTCCGCTCACAGAAATGGTATCGTGAAGAACTGAGTTCGGGTTTTAAGTACCCGAGTTTGGGGTCCTCACGGGTTGGTATCAGAGCTATAGGGTTAGAAACCTTAGGTGGGTTAGACCTTAGGCTATAACCTTAGAACAGAGGAAAACGTTGAAAATACAAATAACTTATATAGAGTTTAAAAAGAGATGAATTGACTAAATTCATCGTCAAACTAAATAAAAGATAACTTGTAACATACTATTGTTTGCTGTGTGTATATACTATATACTAATCAAGATAGTTTATATGTGTAGATGTCAGGTGAAAAAGGATTAGAATACCCACGGATCGTAAAGAAAGAGCCAATACCGAAGCCGATAGCTGACGTAGAGGCTCACAATGAAAACAACTCAGAAGATGAGGTTATTGTAGAAAATATAGTACAAGATCTGGAGATGGTGGAATTGACAGATAGCGATTCAGACACTAAAGTTGAAGTTAATCAAGCATCAATAGAGGTGCAAAATCTGTAGAACAAGGTTTCTTCTCTAGAAAGGCTGTGGGAGATAGAAAAGCTGTTGAATAGTCAGTTGCGTCAAGCGTTAATAGAAACAATGGAAGGACAAGATAAGCTTAAGATCCAAATTGGTCAGATGGGAGCCACAAGCAACACATCGTGTGCAGCTCCGGACAAGAAGGGGAAAAGAAAGATAGAAGACCATGACTTAGGAAAATCCAATAAGAAGAAATGGAAAAGAATATGTTATCTTTGCGGCTATGAAGGACATACCACTCCGTATTGTCCTGACTACAAAAAAGGAACATGTTTTATCTGTGGGATAGAAGGTCATCAGACGAAAAGTTGTCCAATGAAAAAGAATAATAAATAAGTTGTATAGGTTCTTTTGTGATGTGGGTGTGTTTAATATGTGTGCTTAGTATGTCTGTGTAATGTAATATTCTAAAACTTTTGGTCAAGTCTGTAAATCCCGACTTTTGTAGTCACAGAGGGATGAATGATGTTTAAAGCATTATATGCTATGCTATGTAAAATATTCGTAAAATGAATATGAATCTAAGTTTGAGAAATAAAACAAGTTTAGAATATTAAACTTATTTGCTAAGGTTTAGAATTTAAGTTAAATTATGATTTTATTTAATTAGATAATGCTGCCAAGACGTCGAACTCACAACCAAAGGGCAGAAGGATCTGTCAACAAAGTCGAGGGACAACCACAACCAGATCCGATGCAGCAATTTGCGAACATGTTAGCTCAGGCTATGCAACAGGGAATACCAATCACTGGAAACCAGCCGGACAACCGCTTAGTGAACTTCAAAGACTTTAAGGATGTAGGACCACCGGAATTCAAAGGTACAACTGACCCTGTAGAAGCTCAAACTTGGGTTAAGGAAATTGAAAAAGTGTTTATGGTAGCTAGGGTAGATGAGGGGCAGAAGACTATTTTTGCCACCTACATGATGAAGGGGGAAGCAATTTTTTGGTGGGAGGCGAATCAGGCTAGGGCAGGAGAAGGTGTAGTCACATGGGATAGATTTAAAACTTTATTTTTCAAAAATTATTTTTCACCGAGTATGTAGGCGAGGATGGAGGTTAAGTTTTTAGAGTTGAAGTAGGAGAATATGACGGTGTCTGAATACGCCGCCAAATTCAATGAGTTATGTAACGCCCCAAAATCCGACCTATTTTTCCATCCGGATTCCGTACGTCACTGTCCCATTTTCTTCCAAACATACATCATTATATACTGAAATATAATAATATATATTCTAAAATCCCAGGTTCTATAACCACAAAACCTCTTTCATTATAAATAATGATAATTACATTATTCTTTACATCTTACACGAGTGACTTTCATCCGCCACAAAGGATTCATAACTGTTCATTAAACTAGTTTATAGTTTAATTCTATCATTCTATATTACAAGTCTTCACTTGCTCTTCACGCACATTCATATAATGAATGGCACTTCGTCTGAATACCGCTCATCTTGATCTTTACGGGATCCTTAAGTTCTTTCTAACATCGTTCGCTGAAAATGTTTTTATTTAAAGCAAGTGTGAGCATTTAATTGCCCAGCAAGTCATAACAGTTGAACAAACAACTTCAAGAGTGTAAACATTCTTCAGAACTTCAATAACCGAACAAAGGTTATGAAGCAGCTTGAATAATAGGAATAGTCTTGATTCATATCATTTTAAAACATTAGTCATATGCACTTTGAAATACTTTCATTCTCTACTTTCTTTCATGCACAATCGGTCTGGCTAGAATCAATAACATATACTTAACAATAACGGTTCATGTATAAACCGAACATACTTGTATTGAACAGTTTAATCACAGAACAGTTCATCTCAAAGAAACACCGAAGTGTTCACATTGTGGCACAAGGCCTCATACATACTACCACCTTGTACAAATATCGCACATTCGCACATGGACAGAACTTCTCAAGTTCAACATCTGAGAAGTTTTAGAAACTAGCATTCATTTAAAATATGAATGAAGTTAGGAAACTTGCCTTACGCATAGCTACAACTTACAGTTTACGCTGAAATGCTTATTCTAAAACCCTATATAACAAATAAGGAAATAACAAGTACACCAATTAGTCATATACTTGACTTACGCATTGGTTTACTTAACTTTACTTCTTAAGGTTCACGTTCTTACAAACTAAGTTTACGCGACTAACTTTCATTACCGGTTTACGGTTTCATGACATTCGGAGATTTCTTACTCAACACATTCATCATCTTTGATGATTCACATTCTTATCTTCTTCTTATATTTCTCTAGGACTCAGCACACATCGCTTTTCTGCTAGTAGTCCATATGGTACTCTGAGTGGTTTCCCACAAATAACCAACAAACAAGTTCCCGTCTCATCTACACTGCCCACACAGTGAGTTAGATCGGTTGCCAGTTTTGTATATACCTTCGCTCTCTGAAGGAATTGTTTAGCCCAGCTCCCATATATCAACCATCAAAGGTTACGATTGTACTACAACCTAACTTACCTTAACTTATCCGAACCATTAAACTATAATGTTCGTTAAGTCAACTTCTTATTCCTTATGGCTTTCTGGCAACTAAATGCCATACCTCAGGATTCATTCTTTATCGTCTAAGTCATACAATCTTTTGTATACCCGGAACGATCATTCAATGTCAATACTATGAGACCATAGCGTTAAACATTTCATATGAACTTATTCATATATTACAACGTCCGATTCCCTCAACTCGGAACATTTATCCAAGTTATACTTATTAACTCGGCTTCTTAACGTTACACGTTATTATCTTTAACATAATTTCTTCACCGCTCACGGTTAATCAACATTCTTCATTACATTACGGTTAAACCATAAACAGGGTGTAGGTTCTGCCCGTTTAACACTCGCTTACACTCAACCCTTACGATGGTTAAAGTGTTCAGCGCTTACTTTTCATTCTAACATTCTCATCCCACTTATATTCGGCTTTCAGTAATCTTATTACCGTTCGCTATAGCTCTCTTGATACCATTCGTATTTTACTTACTACCTTCGTCAACGTCTATGTCATACAACCACGGTATACTTAGAACGTTCGTCCAACGCGAATACAATTCACAAGGATCGTTTACGTATTCAACGTTTTACTTGTTCGTCTTTTAATCTCTCATTCAACCTTTACACAAGGTTTCAATTACTTTCATCATTATCCATCTAATGAACCCCATGTTCATTATTCTTTCTTAATGTCGAAGCCATACGGTTCGCTGTATGCTAAGACTGATCGTTCATCGCAACAACGTTGCGTTCATAACGTCTATACGCTTTACATTCATCTCTCAATGCCATGTCATAACATTAAAATGTTATACATTAACATCGTCAGCCAATGTCTAAGGAATCACAACCATAGCAATCCCTCACGTTCGTTTATCGTTACTACGGTCCCCGGACATCGGTTCCGTAACCCGCATCTACATTCTTTGTCTTTTATTCTCGTTTAATCTTTTCGTTCAACCTTTGCTAAAGGTTTAAAACACTTGATTAATTGTTACATTACGTGAACTATATGTTCATAATTCTTTCTTGCACATCCCCCAGTATCTGAGAAATAAAATTCTCATTTTTGGGCAGTGCCTTGCACTGGCGCTGCGGCGCCGTGCTCTTCCCTTCCTCTCGCGCTGCGGCACGGCACACCTTTCTCTCTTTCCTTCCCGGACTGGCGCTGCGGTGCCAAGTCCTTCTTTTCCTCTCGCGCTGCGGCGCCACTCTCCAGAAGTGTATGCCGAGCTCGCTCTGCGGCGCACCCTTCTCGCGCTGCGGCGCCAAGACAAACCTAGAAATTTTTCTAAGTGTTAAGTCAAGTTTGAGATGCTTACTTTACTATCTCATAACTTCTTCGTTATAACTCGGAACGAGGTTGTTCCAAAGCCATTCTCTTCCTTATCTTACGTACTTTAATATGCCTTGGACAGAACTTCATTCTGAATCCGTTAACATGCCATTCAATTGGCTTAATCTTAACCCTTTGTTCATTTTATGCTTTTAACGTTCTTCGTTCGTTCGTCCGTAATTCGGTCATCCGAACTCGGAATTTGTTCGTTCTTGAGTCCACGACTCACGTTTTATACGTTCTATTACATTCTTATGAAACCCTACACGGTCGGGTTCATTTACTAACTTTCAAATTCTCGTTCGTCTTTTACGAAAATTTCGCCATAACTTCGTTGTAGCTCAATTTAAATCCGTTCTTCATGAACGTTTCTAACTCTCCTAACCAAGAAATAAGCATCTAACTTATACGCGATGGTTTTAAACTTGTCCATCAACAACATTTACACTACGATGGTTTTAAATTTGTCCATCAACAACGTTCTTCGTGTTCTTCGCGTGTTCTTCGCGTTCTTCGTTTTTAATCAATATTTTGGATTACGATTCTACTTTTTCTTGGAATTTAATGTTATAGAACACCATTCCTTACTTAATTCACCTACTCGTTCATAATATTCATTCAAATCGCTCAAAATCCTCACGAATCTTATACTTGCTTAAGAAATTTATAAACTAAATTTCTTATTCCTTATATCTTATTTTCTCATGATTTCAACCATATGAAATCATTTCTAACATCATCTACTTCTTATTCTCCTTAATCTATGTTTTAACATAGAAAACTTAAAGAAAAATATTAGAAGAACTAGGGTTCGGATTACCGTTCTTCTTTATTTCTCTTCCGTTAGACAAAGCCGGCGATTTGCTAGCTTTTCTATTTCACGATCACTTTTGATCCGAGCCTTCATGCTC
This sequence comes from Panax notoginseng, assembly GCA_016801055.1. Lineage (NCBI taxonomy): Eukaryota > Viridiplantae > Streptophyta > Magnoliopsida > Apiales > Araliaceae > Panax > Panax notoginseng. Next base: position 114,982,824 of record CM029018.1, read on the forward strand.
ATGCTCTTCCTCTTCTCTCTCAACCGAGCTCTCTCTCTCTCTCTCTCTCTCAAGTTCTAGGATTTTCAAAATCCTAGAAAATGAAATTAAGCTTCATATTTATATATTTTCAAGGTTAGGGGCATTTTGGTCATTTCCCCTCCACCTCCTTACTATTCCACACTTGGCAACCAAGTTTACTTGGCCACCACCCTTACTTGGTGGCCAAGTGGCCGCCCTTTATGCCCATGGGTCATCCCCATGGGTTGCTCCATGGGTTTTACCCATCCGTTTACCCATCGGTTCGATCCGCGGTTTCTTTTCTTGGTTTGGGCCTTAACCCTAATTCTTATTGGGCTTAACTTGGGCTTAACTTCACAAATCATTGGGCTTGACATAATCCAAGTCCAATTGAATTCTACAAAGTCCATGAACACCAAGTCCATTAAGACTTATCGCATTCTACGATCGTATTCTACGCATTCCTTTCTCGTATTCTCGTATTCTCCTCGTATATTATTCATACGATATTTGTATTATACATCGTACTAATCTTCGTACTATACTCGTATAATAACTCGTATCATACTCGTATTTCTCACGCATAATAACCCTAGTTATTATACGCGATCATAAAATTCTCGGAACTCACTTTCCCTAACCCTTAGGTTTTGAGTCCGCAGGCGAAAACTTCGTTTTTGCCATAACTGAAATATTATTGAATATTCCATCACGTCTCAGAATTAAACGTAATCCAGAACTTCTCAGAATTTCAAAAATAATCTCCGAGCAGAAATAGGTGAATAGTGCCTATTTCGTCTTTTTCCCCGAAAAATATTTTATTCCCGGAAAACTTTCATTTTCGTCTTGAAAATTCTTACTCGTTCAATCTAGCTCGTAGCCAGAATCCTCCCGATTAATAATCATTCTAGGTTATAGAACGATTAATAAACACATAGCACAGAATAGTATTAATAAAAATTCATTTTATTAATAACTAATTCTTTAACTTAAATTCTTGATAATCCGATTTTCCGGGTTGTCACAAGTTAGCTAGGTTTACTCCGCATCAAGTTGATACGGAGGCTGGGAAAGCTAGAAGGTTTGAGCTGGGATTGAAACCCTGGCTCTATAACAAGGTGGCGGTGTTGTAGATTCCTACATTTGCAGCACTCATGGAGAAGGCGATCATAGCTGAGGAAGGAAGTGAGGCCATGAGCCTTTACAACAAGGAAAGGAAGAATAAGGGTAAGATAGAAGGAGCTAGGAGGGTGGAAATTAATAGTGGGAGCAGGAGTGGAGATAGTAAGAGGAAGGTGAGCAGTTTTGCAAGTGTACAAGTGAAACAGGAAGGTGTTAAGAAACAGATAGTGCCATGTAAGACATGTGGGAAGAATCACTCGGGGGAGTGTTTGAAAGGAAAATTTGTTTGCTACAAGTGCGGGCAGGAGGGCCATATCTCTCCCAACTGCCCCAATCCTAGGATGAATAATGGATGTTTTATATGCGGATCGACAGAGCACAAGGTGAAAGATTGTCCGAAGAGAAGGGTGGAGGTAGGTAGTGCAAACACAGGTATTAGAAGCGGGATGTTAGCAATTACCGGATCGACTTTGTCAAGCAAACCGACAAAGTCGACAGCAAGGGTCTTCAACAAGACAGTCCAGGATACGGCAGCAGCTGGCAATGCAACTCAAGGTATTATTCGTATAACTTTTATTTTATTATGCTTGATTTTCCAATATATAGTAAATTATTTTATAAAGAAATTTTGAGGAGGAATTTGAGTTCTTTTAGAAATAAATTTTTCCGTTTAATCAGAAAGACAAGCTTCATATGAATAGTTAAAGATCAGTTCGATCAAAGTTGATCGAGATCTACTTGCAATGATTGTGTATGCTATGTGCCGTGTATGTATAGGTTTTAAAACGGTGATTCTGGGGACGGAATCTTTATAAGGGAGGGTGAATGTAACAACCCGATATTTTCTATATAAATAAATAAGAAATTTTGCAAATAATTTTTTTTATATGTATATTAAGGATGAGGATTTGTACAAGTTTATGCGTATAAGTATTTTTGTGGTAAGTAAAAATATATTTATTACATAATTATTTACAAATGAATTTATTTTAGAATTATTCATTTTTATAAAGTATATTCTTATAATAATTAATTTTAAGGTAGAAATACTTTTATTAATTATTTTCCATAAAAATATAATCATATATTATTTAAATAATATATGAAGTGATGTTTTAAAATAATAATTATTATTATTTTATTATATGAATTTTAGTATGGATTATTAAAGTAAATATTTTACCTTAATTATTAAGGTTAAATATAAAGAATAAATCAGATATGGAATCCAAACCCTAATTTTGAATTATTGTCAAGGCGTGAGAATAATAAAATAATATTAATTATATTTTAATTTTTCAGTGCTATGAATATGTACTGTATTTCCGTATTGATAATGGTAGGTCAATTACGGTGTATTATGATCAAACCCTAGTAATAATGCTAAACCCTAAATTGAGATCCAAATTAGAGTGCAAGATTGTTTTATAAGTGTGTTATATAATTTATATCGTGTATTAAATATATTAATTAGGTGAACCCTAATTAAAGTTCTAGAAACCCTAATTTTTTTAGAAAACCCTAATTATAATCTAGAAACCCTAAATAATTTTTGAAAATAAGGAACCCTAATTTGAAATTTAAATTAGAGTTCGAGATTGGTTGTAATTGTGTTAATGTGATTAATTAGCAAGTATTATAATTTCAATTGCTAATTTTGGAAACCCTAATTTGATAATTAGAAAACCTAATTATATTTTAGTAACTCTAATTACCAAAATTGTAAACCCTAATTGCTAAATTAGCAAGGTTAATGATAATTATATGATATTAATCCCTAATGTTCCTGTATAGCATAATTAGAAAATTAATCATAATTAGAACATCCAAATTTCAAAATTTTAGAAACTAAAATTTATTTAATTTTTATTTTGTGTAAACCCTAGTGGGAAAATCCTTCATTTTGTGCTAAATCTTAGGGTTAAACCCTAAGGGTTTGCCAAGTTCCAATTTTGTCATTAAATAATTTATCAATTGACCATTTTGCCCCTAATGCATTATTTGGATATATTAGTAGAGTTTGACAATAGGAAGAGTGGGTGAACCACTTTAACAACTCCACATGCTTCAATTGACAGCAAACAAGCCAGTAATAAGCCAATACATGCACCGTGTAGGTCTATAAATAGGATTGAAGAGAGAGAAATTCATTTTTGTTACTTATATTTTGTCCAACACTCAAACTTTTTCTCTCAAGCCCCAAACCTCTGAATTTCAGTAGCATATCAGTCCCATAATCAAGCCCCACGTCCATCCCTAACAAATTAGAAGCATAAAAATCAAAATCGCTCAAGAAGGTATAAACCAATCCTAGAAAAATATGTCCATGATTCCATATTTGATATTGTTTTTTTGTGTTATATATGTTGTATAGGGTCTAATTAAGTGATCCGGGTTAGTATTTGATAGATCCATAACATTTAAATACACGAAATTAGTGTTTTGAAAAATCTGGAAACAAATTGTTTTGGTGGTCTGACAACAAATGTCAAACCATGTAGATCTCAGGATGTTAAGTTTTTTTGTTGTTTAAGTGTTTTATCTTGTTGTATGCTGTGAGATCTGTGTTCTGGAACTGGAATCATGACCAGATCATGCATATATTGCAAGCTATTGATGGTCAAATGTCGTTGACCGACCATGACCGGGTAGAATTCTGGGTAACCCAGAACGTAGGAACAGCGTCTGACAATACATTGGCGAGCCTTGATCTTACTTCTTTTTGTTGTTTTGTTGTTGTTGTTGTTGTTGTTGTTGTAATGAAATCATAATATGTTATGTGGACTACATATATATGGCCGTAAACCACTTAATTGATAACCAGAAAAAATGTAGTGGATTGGTCAAACCAAGCAGAAGATCATGGGATCGGTTTTCTGGGCAACCCAGAAAACCGATGTCCATGTCTTCTGACATGGTTTGACCGGACCGGGTCTTATGATTTTTATGATGTTAAAGTGTATTTGTGTAATGGATCGATTGTCGTACATGTTTTCTACAATCCAAAACTTTTAAATCACAAAAACATCATACGGATTTTAAGTTGTGGAAGCCCAAAAATGTAGGCTCGAACTGTTCTTCATTTATAGGTAACCCAGAAATGAAGAACAGCCTCTGTCAACACTTTTGGAGGCTCAGATCTCTTGGGTTATGCAATGTTTGGTTATGTTTGTTGTTGGATCTTGTAATCCTACACTAGCACTACAAGCTCTGACTAATATCATGCTCAGAAACACAACACACATTAAGTTATATTTGGTCAAACCTTCCTACTCGGTCATTGCCATGCATTTTCTGGGTTTGGCCAAGAACATGAAGAACACCAATAGCGACAGTTTTGTCACTATAGGTTGCCTTTAGCGACAGACAGCTTATTATTTTTCAGAAATTAATAAAAAATAGAAAAAGTTAGTTTTAAATTATTAAAAATACAAAATAAATTATTAAAAATTATTTTAAATTCCAAAAATTAGTTTTTAATTATTTTTAATATATTTCATAAATATTTAATATTTTTGGAATATTAAAAGTGTTTAATTTATTTATTTATAATATTAAATAAATTATTTAAAAATGATTTTAATATTTGAAAAATCATTTAAAATTATATTATGAGATAATAAAATATTTTAAGTTATTTTTAATGACTTTTAATATTTTGAGATAAATTTTATTAATAAATTAATATTAATGATAATTAAGTTATTTACTAAATGAATTAAATAAATTAATTAAAAATGATTTTTTTATATTAAAAATCATTTTAAATAATAATAAGATATTTAAAAATACTTTAAGTTATAAAATATAACTTTTAATATTTAATGATAAATTTCATTAATTAATTATTATTAATGATATTAAAGTTATTTAATAATTTAGTTTTAAAATGATTTTAATAGTATAAAAATTATTTTAAATGAAAATAAAGTGTTTAAAAATATTTTAAGTTATAAAATATAACTTTTAATATTTAAAGAATAATTTTATTAATGAATTCATATTAATGATTATTAAGTTATTATTAATAATATTAAATTTATTTAATAATTATATTAAATAAATAGTTTAAAAATGGTTTTATTAAGTTAAAAATCATTTAAGAGGGATAGAAATGAATTAAAAATATTTTAAGTTATGAATAATGACTTTAATATTTTGATAAATAGAACATTAATACTTTGATAATAATGGTAATTATTTAGAAATAATTTTAAATGTTTTAAAAATCATTTAAGGGTAATTTAATACTTTAAAAGTATTTCAAGTTATTATAAATAACTTAAATGTTTTAGAAATGATTTCATTAATAGTTTAATACTAATTAAATATTAATGATAATAGAATTGATTAGTATTTAAATCATTTTAATAATGATTCCGAGGTTTGAAAATTTATGATAAATCATAATAAATGTTTTAAAATTATTATAAGTCATTTAAAAATAATATGACTAATATTAAGTTACCGAATAGAGTCTTAGACTCGATAATTACCCGATAAAGTTGTCGGTACACCGACATGTTTCAGAAATTGATCTGGACTTAGATAATGTGATTAGATAAGTGATTATTTATGATTCAATAGTTGTTAAATCTATGTGCCAATGTGATTAGGGTATGTGCTGACTGTAATAAGCAGTGGTATGTGTTATAGTATATTGTTCTAATCGAACGAATGATCTGATTAATGATAGGTCGTGAGATAAGCGATAAATCAAAATTACAAACTATAAGCAGCGCTTCAGGCAAGTATCTAACCTTTGCATTTTCTTTATGCAATGGACATGAGTAAGAATGTTTCTAAACTATATTATTACTGTACATATTATTAACCTTATATTATATAAGCTCATTGATTATCAACATGTTAGTATATGGTAACTCAGATACATATATTCTGTTCGTTAATTTCTAGAAATGGTTAAACAAGTGTCCCCACTTAGATAATCATTGTATTTAATCACATGTTGATATACCTTTGTCAATTACCCGTATATATATATATATATATATATATATATATATATATATATATATATATATATATATATATATATATGTTGAATTATAGATTATTGTTGAAACAAGATAAAACCTTTGATTTGGAACCCAGACAAGTTTGAACATCCCTACACGGGAAAACTTTTATGCGCCCAAGGCGGAACAGAGTGAACGATCCTATCGTTCTTGTAATGTAGTATTGATCAATGCATGGCATAACGGGCTGATCACCCCCCGTGCCCGTAAGTTATGTCGGTTCACAGATGAATTTCTGTTTAACCTCTTCGAAAATGAAAACAATGTTCATGGCATGTCACCATAACCCCAGTTATAGTCATTACGTAGTTTCAAAAAGAGCCTTTACAACTATTGACTTGTTGTAGAAGAATAGTACAAAGAAAATATTTAAATCCTTTCAGCTTATATATATATAATTGCTATTGCTTGCTGGGTACTCAAATGCTCATCCTTGCTTAAATTTAAATATTTTCAGCTAAGTGTGAACGACCAGAGAGCTCTGCTAAGAACAAAGGGAAAGGGAAGGTTGCTAAATGAACGAATTACTATGTTATGTAATAGTTTGGTATTATTAAGACAAGTATGATATATATTATCTATCATGGTTTGTAATGAATGTTTAAAGGTTACGTACTTGGGAGCTAGACTCTGATAATTAGGTAAATTAAGTTTGACTTTTATATTATTGTTATTATTATTAGTATTATTCCGCTCATAGAAATGGTATCGTGAAGAACCGAGTTCGGGTTTCAAATACCCGAGTTTGGGGTCCTCACAAAAAGAATCACCTTCTCGTCATATATATATATATATATATATATATATATATATATATATATATATATATCAACAGCGTGACACCAACCTTCCAACGATTATCAATATGATAAGCCAAGTGTAAGCACAAAACCCTGCCTATACAAAGATTTGTAGAACTGAGCCACCACATGTGTCCTCAGTTGAAATCTCACCTAACTCTATCTTACTTATAACTTCTCGCTCTATACGCGATACATACTTCTGTATCTCATCATTTATAACTCCTTGTGAGTTAATCTCGTACTATATCATAGTACATTCTCGTTATAGTCCCAAATAATAACCATTCAATCATTAAAGGCCATCTGTCTTTTACAACTTTAAAAGAAATCACACTGTGATCTTATTCTATAATCATCTTCTTTATTATTATTTTCTTATCTCATTATCGTTTTGTTTTAAAAACTTCTTACCTTTACCTTTCATCATATCATACTATGATTTCATTTATGCTTTTAATCTTATAGACCTTGTCTATTGATTGTTATTCGTCATCTTGATTATTGGAGTTAGGCAACTCCTAATTCTTATCTACATATCTCTTCAAGATTCTTCTTTGAATCTTCTTGTTTATTTATTAACTCTTCCTTCAAGAATTTAATATCATTAACGTTACTCAATATTTTATTCGAGTTTTATCCCTCGCCATTCTAATATTCTTCTTATAAAATTTCTAGGACTAAACTCATCCTATACATCTACGTATGTGAAAAGAATCACCTTTTCATTATACGTAACTTAAACTTAACTTCTTATTCTTTTAACCTAAGGTCATAGCCTAAGGTACTCTTACCTAAGGTGTATAGCCTATCAACTCTGATACCAACAGTAACGACCCCAAAATTAATACAATAATAGTCTCCTTCTCGATCGTTAACAATACAATTTTAATCTATATTTACATCATTATTCAATATTAAAATTACTAAAAATACATAATATTTAAAACTTTTATACATTTCCTTCTGTATTGCCCTAAATCGCAACCTTTACATTACATCTCTTCGATTCAAATTTATATCATGAATCGTTACAACAAAATGGCTATACAAAGTCTTACATCATAAATAGATATCCATACACACCGGATAGCTCAACTTACAATTCAACATGTTACATTCAAAATATTAAATATATTTCTCATAAAACATAAGTAATCTTCATGAATATGGATCTCTATAACTCACTTAGTACATATCCTTACCTTGAAATCTTGACCTACAAAAATTATTATTTACAAGAGTGAGCTCGACAGCTCAGCAAGTTCTAACAGTTTTCATGCATCACATAGCACATAATAATATGCTCAACATACATATCATAATAATTAAAGTAACATTGCATGCGTGCTTTAATTCACATAGAAAATATAAAGATTGAGTTCCTTACTCAATCATCATTATTTAACCAAAACAATGTAGTCATAAATTGACTTTAACATTTTATGATTACAACATGTATAACCTATCATGCTCGCTTACAACACATATAACATATCATGCAATTTAAAACAGTTCATCAAGTCCACGTAGAAAATAAGAACCGAAAGACTTGCCTTGATCGTTGTTTACCAATAACAGATTAAAAGGTTACAACTATCTGCACTTCACGTGCTCTTTCTAGGTTAAATTAGGAGAAAGATGGAGATGATGAAAGCTTTTCTTTTGTTTTCTCAAGGTTTCTCTTATTCTTATTCTTCATCTTCTTCTTCATTGTATTCTCTCTTCTTTTCTTTGATCTTAGTTTAGACTTAGGTTTTGAAAACTAACGTAACTTAGTGTAGATACAATATACATATAACACATATAATTATAGAATATGTAACTCCCAATATAATTACATATACTAATTATCAATTTAATATATAAGTTACAAAAATTAAAATTTTAAAAGCCTTAAGGCTTGTTTGGCAAAACCATATTATTTTAAAATCAAGTTTTAATAGTTAAGGCCTTGTTTGGGTAATACAGATTTAAAACAAAAGTAAGGCCTTGTTTGGAAAAACGGTTTTAAAAACTCTTTTAACTCTTTTAATAGATCCTTTAACACATATTCTTAATGTTATCCTTTAATTAATTAAATCTTAACATTAATTTAACTAATTAAAAGTTTAACATCAATTAATCACATAAAATTACCACATTATAATTACTCGCTAATTATAACTTCATGTAACAATTATCACATCACTACATTGTCTCAATTAAATTAGAACTATAGCATAAAATCATTACAAATTAATTAAATATTAAATAATCATTTAATTAATATAATACACTTAATTACATTACTCCATATTAATCACATAATCTCAATAAATAATTCAATTAAAATATTTATTTACTTCAATACATATTTAATTAACATTTAAATTTTCTTCACATCAATTCACATTTTTCACAATATATAACACATATACACATTGTCGTACATAAACATCTTAAAACAAGAATTTTATTTATTAAATTCTCATTTATTAATTCTTAAAAATCTTTGATGTCACATTGATTGGTTAACTACTCATCATGCTAAAATTGATAATTTTTGCAAGGTCGTTAGTTTTCATATTCCTAACCAACCTGTCATGCGAATTCAAGCAACCAAACCACTAAAGTCAAACACTGTCACATCAAGCCATAAAACCATTCGTTTATTGAAAACAGATGTCAAGCTTTGTTAGCCCATGTCATGGAATTAAACAAAAATACGTCAGATTTGAATGATATTTCTGTTGTTAATGAATTTTCTGACGTATTTTCTGAAGAACTTCTTGGCCTACCCTCAGAGCGTGTGTAACGACCAAGAAAATCAGATTAATTGTAAAATAATTTTATTTGATTAAAAAATGAATAAAATTATAATATATGTTATTATATTGAGTAAGCAAGGTGAAAGTTGTTCTATAACCTAAATATGGCGTAATGTCGTAGTATTCTGGCTACGTGATAGAATTAAAGTGTTTGAATTTCCAAGATTAAAATAAAAGCTTTTCGAGAAATTTTTCGAAAAATACTATTCATCCATTTTTACTCGGGAATTATTTTTGAACTTCAAAGAAATACGTAACGATGGAATGATAAGGAAGGATGAATTATGTAATAATAATTCAGTTATGACAAACGCAGTTTTTCGCCTGCGTACTAAGTTTGAGAAGATTAAGTAAAGTAAAGATTGAATAAATGATGATCGTATAATAAGAAAGTATTATACGAAGCTATGAATACGAGTATGATACGAAGTATTATACAAGTATATATGAAAGATAGTATAACGTATATGACGAATGATTATACGAACTAGTATATGTAAAGAATACGAGGATTATATGTTATAAGCTTTAATCCTATTGTAATGGACTTGTAGGATTTTTGTAGGAGTTGTGCAAGCCCAATCGGAATTAGGTTAAAACCCAAAGATTAATAATTCAAGCCCAACGTTAGGCCCAAAGTAATTAAACTTAAGCCCGAACCAAGAACCGGACCCATGGATCGAACCGATGGGTCACCAGGTTAGCAAAACCCATGGGACAACCCATGTGGGCCCCATGAGTGAGTCATGGGTAGCCACTTGGTGAGAAAGCAATGGATAAGATGTGTGGTGGGCAAGAAAGGAATAGTAAGGACGTGGAAGTAAGGAGGTGGGATGGCCTAAAGACTCTTATTGTAACATTCCATAAATTTTAAAGTGTAATATTAAATATTTATTGATATATATAAATATTTAATGGATATGTTATTATTAAATAAATAATTTTTTAAATTGAGTTGATATGATTTAGTTAATTATTTGATTATTTGTTGAATAAATAATTAAATAATAAATATTAAATATTTATTGGCAATATTAAATATTTATTGAATTATGTGGTAATTTAAGTTGACGTGAGTTAGTTAATTAATTATTGAATAAATAATTAAGGAGCTAAGTAAATTAATTATTATGAGATTATATAATAATTTAATTTAATAAGTAAGCAAGAGAGCTTATAGTGATTTAAATAGATTATAATATTTTAAATGGGAAAGGGTAATTTAAAATATTAGTTGGTTAAATAAAATTATAATTTTTAAAAGAAATTATAGTTATGTGATATTAAATTATGTGCTAAAGTAATTTAATAGATTAATGTTTTAATTGATTTATTAAGGTGACAAATAACCTTGCTATAAAAGAGTTATTAAAATAACTTAAAGGAGTTTTAATTCCGTTTTGGCCAAACAAGGCCTAATGCCTATTAAGTCCTTAATTTATCCAAACAAGGTGTAAGGTTAATGGGTTATTTTTTATAGTAACCAAACAAGCCTTATGGCTTATGTTTTCAAAAACTTTTAACTGATGTCAGTTATGTATTTTATATTTATATTATATAATTAATATATATAATATCTAGTTACGTTAGATTGTTAGTACGCTCTAGAGTTAGAGGAGAGAGGTTAGAGAGAAGAAGGAAAAACTCAGAGGAAGAAGAAGAAGAGAAGAAGAAAAAGTGAGAGAATCCTAGAGAAATTGGGAGTGAAGAGGAGAAAAGCTTGGCAATCAAAGAGATTCTTCAAGGTATTTCTCCTATACTTTTAGTTTTAAGAGTTAGTTTTTATCTTCCCAAATTCTCCATAAAATCCTTGTGTAAGTATGAAGTATTGTTGGTATGAGGCTTAATATGGCTTACTTGTAATGTTAAAACTATTTTCATGAGTTATAATCAAAGAATTGTGGTTATGTATGAAGTTTGTGAAGAAATTTTTTTTTTTACAGAGAGTTTTTGGTGATTATATATTGTTTAGTTAAAATAGAAATTGAGGGTTAATTAGTGGTTTAGTTGATAAATTGACCATTTAATTTGATAGAGCATGTATAATTGTTGATAAAAATACTTTGAATTAGTGATTTTGGTTGAAAAACAAAAGTTATAGTGTTGATTTTTCATAGAAATATAAAAACATGAGTTTTTCCCAAAAACAGTGAATTTGGGTGTGCTAATTTGGTTGTTTATGTTGTTGTATGGGTATAATCATGTTTAGAGTTTTTGAAATATGTTTATATGAAGTCTATATGTAATTTACAGGATAATTAGTCTGTTAGAAACGAGCTTGTAGGCCAAAATTGGCTTTTTCTATGTTGTTGCCAAGGCTGTCTGCCGAGGTCTGTAACTCGGCGCCGCGGCGTGAAGTTGTAATACCTTTGTGGCGCCGCAGCGCCATACTCACGCCGCAGCGCCGGCCCACAGTGTAACTGTGGCGCCGCAGCGCGAGTTGTCAGAAAATTCTGACAGTGTACTTTTTGTACACGAAATTTTAAGAACACTTTATGTAATGATAGTAGGACTGAAAATATTGATTTTAGTAGTTCTACACTATTAATAATAATGTTATTACATATTAACTTGTGTTATAATTGATTATGTGATTAAATAATGAAACCTAAATGATGAACGTACTTAGTTATGTTTGTAATGTGTTAATGGCTAACTATGTCATAATGACATATATTATAGGATATGAAATGGGTTTAATATAAAACCAATAAGTAGTCCTAGCAAGACTTAAGCACTTGAACGAAATTCGAGTTTGACTAAGAAGAAATATAGTGAGTCATAAATCGAAAAGTTAACACAATCTAATTGAACATTGTGTGATGATAGGAAAGATTATGAGATGTGGAGTAGAGTTTACATTACAATTACTAAGTGTTGTTATGTGACTAATAGTTGATGTGTATGATTATATAATTGTGTAGGGCACGTGAAGTGCAGATAACTATAAGCTGTTAATCTATTATTGGTAAACGATGACCAAGGCAAGTCTTTCGGTTCATATTTTCTACGTGGACTTGATGAACTGTTATAAATTGCATGATATGTTATGTATGTTGAAATCATGAAAGATTAAAGTCAATATATGACTGCTTTGTTTTGGCTAAGTAATGATGATTGAGTAAGGAACTCAATCTTTATATTTGTTATGTGAATTGAAAGCATGTATGCCATGTTACTTTAATTATTATGAGATGTATATCGAGCATATTATTATATGTTATGTGATGCATGAAAACTGTTAGACTTTGCTGGGCTGTCGAGCTCACTCTTGCAAATAACCACTTTTCCAGGTACAGATTTTAAGGTAAAGATATGTGCTAAGTGAGTTATAGAAATCTATATTCACGAAGATTACTTATGTTTTATGAGAAATATATTTAATATTTTGAATGTAATATGTTGTTGAATTGTAAGTTGAGCTATCCAATGTATATGGATCTTTAGTTATGATGTAAGACTTTGTATAGTCATTTTATTGTAATGATTCATAATATTTGATTTGGATCGAAGAGATGAAATGTAAAGGTTACGATTTAGGGCAAGACAGAAGAAGATGTATAAAAATTTTAATTATTCCGTAATATTTAGTGATTTTTAATATCGAACAATGATGTAAAATTTGAGATTTAATGTATGGTTAACGACCGAAGTTGAGATTTAAAATGTATAAATTTTGGGGTCGTTACAGTTGGTATCAGAGCTGATAGGTTATAAACCTTAGGTAGGAGTACCTTAGGCTATAACCTTAGAGAAGAGAGGTGAAGATAATGAACGAATAAGCTCAAATAGAGTTTGAACAATAAGAAGTAATGTAAGAAACGTATAAAGAAGGGATAAAACTTGCGTGAAATGATTCAAAGAAGAATCTCGCAGAGTTATAAGGAATATGAATGTGGGGTTACCCAACTCCAATAATAAGGATGTAAGGTGATAACAAATAGACAATGTCTATAAGAAGAGAATGGTAAGGAAGTTAAGAATAGAGAGTTATATTTAAGTATGGTGCAATTGTACTCTTTAGTAGTTGATGTATGGTATCTGGGCTAAACGATTCCTTCATAGAGCGGAGGTATATACGAACTAGCAACTCGGAACCTAGTTTATTGGTTGTTTGTGGGAAACCACTCAGCGTACCATATTAAAACTGGTAGAGACTCGATGTGTACCAAGTATAGAAATGGACACGTATGATGAGAGTGTAGAATTTGAATGAAATGTTGAGCAATGTAAAATGAAGTTAGAAATTCTTAAAGGAAGAATTGTTTATAAACAAGAAGATTCAAAGAAGAATCTAAGAGATATAAAGATAAGAAATGGGAGTTTCCTAACTCCAATAGCCAAGATAACGGATAATGTCGTAAATGATGACGATCACGAGTTATGAAAATAATTTTAAAGGAGATGATTATAGAATAAGATCACGACGTGATCTGTTTAAGTTATAAAAGGAAGATGGTCTATAATGTTTGAATAATTATAGCTTAATGCTATGAAGATGGAGTACTATAAAAAAAAGTATGAGATAACTCATGAGGAGTTATAGATGATATGATATGAGGATTTCGTATCGAGCAAAGAGCAAGTTATAAGCAAGATAGAGTTAGGTGGGATTTCAATTGAGGACTCATGTGATGGCTGAGTTGTACAAACCTTTGTATGGGAGAGGGTTTTGTGCTTGCACTCAGTTTATCACATTGATAATTATTGGAATGTTTGTGTCGCGCTATTTGATATATGCCTGTTGAGAAGGTGATTCTTTTCTCATGTGTATAACAGATAGGTCTAGTTAAAGAATATTATAAGGTTAAGTGCGAGTTCTTAAAACTCATACTTATGGTAGGTTCGTGACTTATAATTATATGGTATGTTTTTGAACCCCTCAGCGAATGGACGCCTATGGTCTGACTAGGATAAGTTCTTAAACTCATATAATTGTGGCAAGTTCCTGAACTCATAACGTGTGGTAAGTTTGACGAACTGGGTATAGATAAGTGTAAATGGAGTATTGAGGATGATAGGAATAGATAGACTTATTAAGCAATGGATCATTATAGAAAGTGGAGTTGATGGTGGAAGCATAGGTACTCTAAATCTACTAGCTATGCTAGACTTTCGAAATTTATTGACTTCGTGCTAATGTTTACACTTCTATTTTCTTGAAAAATATTGGATCAAATGATGGAACCAATGAGTTTTAACAATAATACTGTTATTCGTATGTCTATGCTAATTGCTTCGGCTAGACAAAAATGATTTGCATATATCAAAATATATTTTATATCATTAATGCATCATGTAACCTGGTGCAAAGATGATAAAAACGATGGAGTCATCAATGCAGTATTACCTAGTGTTGGATGTGATCTAAGGATCGTCAGCCCACAATGGTATGATGTAGTATGATAAAGTCACCAAATGACGGAATCCTCAATGGACTGAAAATACAGTGCGGTATCATGACGTCATAAAAGGATTTTTGAGATTTATTTAAGATATGAGAATACATATGTATGTATGTATATGTATATTTCGATTAATGTCCGAGTTATTGTAGAAATCTATGCTATTTGATTTAGCTAGACAAATATTGATAGATGTTCATGAAATTCAAGAGTTTCTTGAGAAGTTATGCCAAACCAAATTGTTTTGGTGCGGATTCAGATGTTGAAAAGCTGAGATGAACAACCCTTTTATACACGGAGGCGTTGAGATATTTGTGCACAATACATTGTACGAAGGGCTGATCACCCTAAGTACGAGGAGTCCCTATAGTCTTATGACTGTTAAAGTTTAATTTGATAGATTACTTATAACTATGGACATACGTATAGCGTTTAAATGTTTGTGCACAATACATCGTACGAAGGGCTTAACACCCTAAGTACGGGGGTCCTTATAGTCTTATGACTGTTAAAGTTGAAGTTGAAAGATTACTTGCAACTGTGGACATAGTTCGTGGTCTTATGACCCTCAGCATGATTTGGAATCTTTTAAATTCTTGTTATTCATATCGCTTCCCAATTATTGAGCAATTGTGGAAGATTCTTGATATTCTAAAAGGTGAATGTGGTAAGGATGATATTCCTTAGAAAGAAGTAAGTCGTAGAATGCGACACTGAATGATGAGTATATGGAATAAGTGAGAAAAGAAATTTTGAAATGAGAAGGAGATGAGTTATCAAAGAATAATGTAAAAATTTTAATAGAAAAGTTAATAATTGTAGAAAGATGTTTGTGAAATAAGTGGTTATAGAAACCAATGAATGAATGAAGTATTAGTGTAAAATCTATTTTGTTAGATTGAATGAATAAAATTTCGAGGACGAAATTCTTAGAAGAAATGATGAATGTAATATCCCGAGTGTTTATGATAACAATCCTTAAAAAAAATGAGTTCAAGTGAAAGTTATGAAATAAAACCTACAATTTGTTAAAGTAATGAATATAGTAGGAAATATAAAACCTATATTTAGATAAAATGATGAAAGATTACTCTGAGTTAATTGTTTAATTTGTCTTCGATTCTAGGGACAAAATCTTTGTAAGTAGGAAAGATTGTAATGAATGAATTATGTGAGTTATGATTCTGAGGACAGAATTCTTGTAAGGAGGGAATGATGTAACAATCCCAAAGATTTTATTTGTAATTTAAAATATTTAATTTATTTGAGTTGTGATTCTGGGGACAGAATCCTTGTAAGGAGGGAATGATGTAACATTCCATAAATTTTAAAGTGTAATATTAAATATTTATTGATATATATAAATATTTAATGGATATGTTATTATTAAATAAATAATTGTTTAAATTGAGTTGATATGATTTAGTTAATTATTTGATTATTTGTTGAATAAATAATTAAATAATAAATATTAAATATTTATTGGCAATATTAAATATTTATTGAATTATGTGGTAATTTAAGTTGACGTGGGTTAGTTAATTAATTATTGAATAAATAATTAAGGAGCTAAGTAAATTAATTATTACGAGATTATATAATAATTTAATTTAATAAGTAAGCAAGAGAGCTTATAGTAATTTAAATAGATTATAATATTTTAAATGGGAAAGGGTAATTTAAAATATTAGTTGGTTAAATAAAATTATAATTTTTAAAAGAAATTATAGTTATGTGTTATTAAATTATGTGCTAAAGTAATTTAATAGATTAATGTTTTAATTGATTTATTAAGGTGACAAATAACCTTGCTATAAAAGAGTTATTAAAATAACTTAAAGGAGTTTTAATTCCGTTTTGGCCAAACAAGGCTTAATGCCTATTAAGTCCTTAATTTATCCAAACAAGGTGTAAGGTTAATGGGTTATTTTTTATAGTAACCAAACAAGCCTTATGGCTTATGTTTTCAAAAACTTTTAACTGATGTCAGTTATGTATTTTATATTTATATTATATAATTAATATATATAATATCTAGTTACGTTAGATTGTTAGTACGCTCTAGAGTTAGAGGAGAGAGGTTAGAGAGAAGAAGGAAAAACTCAGAGGAAGAAGAAGAAGAGAAGAAGAAAAAGTGAGAGAATCCTAGAGAAATTAGGAGTGAAGAGGAGAAAAGCTTGGCAATCAAAGAGATTCTTCAATGTATTTCTCCTATACTTTTAGTTTTAAGAGTTAGTTTTTATCTTCCCAAATTCTCCATAAAATCCTTGTGTAAGTATGAAGTATTGTTGGTATGAGGCTTAATATGGCTTACTTGTAATGTTAAAACTATTTTCATGAGTTATAATCAAAGAATTGTGGTTATGTATGAAGTTTGTGAAGAAATTTTTTTTTTATAGAGAGTTTTTGGTGATTATATATTGTTTAGTTAAAATAGAAATTGAGGGTTAATTAGTGGTTTAGTTGATAAATTGACAAATTAATTTGATAGAGCATGTATAATTGTTGATAAAAATACTTTGAATTAGTGATTTTGGTTGAAAAACAAAAGTTATAGTGTTGATTTTTCATAGAAATATAAAAACATGAGTTTTTCCCAAAAACAGTGAATTTGGGTGTGCTAATTTGGTTGTTTATGTTGTTGTATGGGTATAATCATGTTTAGAGTTTTTGAAATATGTTTATATGAAGTCTATATGTAATTTACAGGATAATTAGTCTGTTAGAAACGAGCTTATAGGCCAAAATTGGCTTTTTCTATGTTGTTGCCAAGCTGTCTGCCGAGGTCTGTAACTCGGCGCCGCGGCGTGTAGTTGTAATACCTTTGTGGCGCCGCAGCGCCATACTCACGCCGCAGCGCCGGCCCACAGTGTAACTGTGGCGCCGCAGCGCGAGTTGTCAGAAAATTCTGACAGTGTACTTTTTGTACACGAAATTTTAAGAACACTTTATGTAATGATAGTAGGACTGAAAATATTGATTTTAGTAGTTCTACACTATTAATAATAATGTTATTACATATTAACTTGTGTTATAATTGATTATGTGATTAAATAATGAAACCTAAATGATGAACGTACTTTGTTATGTTTGAAATGTGTTAATGGCTAACTATGTCATAATGACATATATTATAGGATATGAAATGGGTTTAATATAAAACCAATAAGTAGTCCTAGCAAGACTTAAGCACTTGAACGAAATTCGAGTTTGACTAAGAAGAAATATAGTGAGTCATAAATCGAAAAGTTAACACAATCTAATTGAACATTGTGTGATGATAGGAAAGATTATGAGATGTGGAGTAGAGTTTACATTACAATTACTAAGTGTTGTTATGTGACTAATAGTTGATGTGTATGATTATATAATTGTGTAGGGCACGTGAAGTGCAGATAACTATAAGCTGTTAATCTATTATTGGTAAACGATGACCAAGGCAAGTCTTTCGGTTCATATTTTCTACGTGGACTTGATGAACTGTTATAAATTGCATGATATGTTATGTATGTTGAAATCATGAAAGATTAAAGTCAATATATGACTGCTTTGTTTTGGCTAAGTAATGATGATTGAGTAAGGAACTCAATCTTTATATTTGTTATGTGAATTGAAAGCATGTATGCCATGTTACTTTAATTATTATGAGATGTATATCGAGCATATTATTATATGTTATGTGATGCATGAAAACTGTTAGACTTTGCTGGGCTGTCGAGCTCACTCTTGCAAATAACCACTTTTCCAGGTACAGATTTTAAGGTAAAGATATGTGCTAAGTGAGTTATAGAAATCTATATTCACGAAGATTACTTATGTTTTATGAGAAATATATTTAATATTTTGAATGTAATATGTTGTTGAATTGTAAGTTGAGCTATCCAATGTATATGGATCTTTAGTTATGATGTAAGACTTTGTATAGTCATTTTATTGTAATGATTCATAATATTTGATTTGGATCGAAGAGATGAAATGTAAAGGTTACGATTTAGGGCAAGACAGAAGAAGATGTATAAAAATTTTAATTATTCCGTAATATTTAGTGATTTTTAATATCGAACAATGATGTAAAATTTGAGATTTAATGTATGGTTAACGACCGAAGTTGAGATTTAAAATGTATAAATTTTGGGGTCGTTACAGTTGGTATCAGAGCTGATAGGTTATAAACCTTAGGTAGGAGTACCTTAGGCTATAACCTTAGAGAAGAGAGGTGAAGATAATGAACGAATAAGCTCAAATAGAGTTTGAACAATAAGAAGTAATGTAAGAAACGTATAAAGAAGGGATAAAACTTGCGTGAAATGATTCAAAGAAGAATCTCGCAGAGTTATAAGGAATATGAATGTGGGGTTACCCAACTCCAATAATAAGGATGTAAGGTGATAACAAATAGACAATGTCTATAAGAAGAGAATGGTAAGGAAGTTAAGAATAGAGAGTTATATTTAAGTATGGTGCAATTGTACTCTTTAGTAGTTGATGTATGGTATCTGGGCTAAACGATTCCTTCATAGAGCGGAGGTATATACGAACTAGCAACTCGGAACCTAGTTTATTGGTTGTTTGTGGGAAACCACTCAGCGTACCATATTGAAACTGGTAGAGACTCGATGTGTACCAAGTATAGAAATGGACACGTATGATGAGAGTGTAGAATTTGAATGAAATGTTGAGCAATGTAAAATGAAGTTAGAAATTCTTAAAGGAAGAATTGTTTATAAACAAGAAGATTCAAAGAAGAATCTAAGAGATATAAAGATAAGAAATGGGAGTTTCCTAACTCCAATAGCCAAGATAACGGATAATGTCGTAAATGATGACGATCACGAGTTATGAAAATAATTTTAAAGGAGATGATTATAGAATAAGATCACGACGTGATCTGTTTAAGTTATAAAAGGAAGATGGTCTATAATGTTTGAATAATTATAGCTTAATGCTATGAAGATGGAGTACTATAAAAAAAAGTATGAGATAACTCATGAGGAGTTATAGATGATATGATATGAGGATTTCGTATCGAGCAAAGAGCAAGTTATAAGCAAGATAGAGTTAGGTGGGATTTCAATTGAGGACTCATGTGATGGCTGAGTTGTACAAACCTTTGTATGGGAGAGGGTTTTGTGCTTGCACTCAGTTTATCACATTGATAATTATTGGAATGTTTGTGTCGCGCTATTTGATATATGCCTGTTGAGAAGGTGATTCTTTTCTCATGTGTATAACAGATAGGTCTAGTTAAAGAATATTATAAGGTTAAGTGCGAGTTCTTAAAACTCATACTTATGGTAGGTTCGTGACTTATAATTATATGGTATGTTTTTGAACCCCTCAGCGAATGGACGCCTATGGTCTGACTAGGATAAGTTCTTAAACTCATATAATTGTGGCAAGTTCCTGAACTCATAACGTGTGGTAAGTTTGACGAACTGGGTATAGATAAGTGTAAATGGAGTATTGAGGATGATAGGAATAGATAGACTTATTAAGCAATGGATCATTATAGAAAGTGGAGTTGATGGTGGAAGCATAGGTACTCTAAATCTACTAGCTATGCTAGACTTTCGAAATTTATTGACTTCGTGCTAATGTTTACACTTCTATTTTCTTGAAAAATATTGGATCAAATGATGGAACCAATGAGTTTTAACAACAATACTGTTATTCGTATGTCTATGCTAATTGCTTCGGCTAGACAAAAATGATTTGCATATATCAAAATATATTTTATATCATTAATGCATCATGTAACCTGGTGCAAAGATGATAAAAACGATGGAGTCATCAATGCAGTATTACCTAGTGTTGGATGTGATCTAAGGATCGTCAGCCCACAATGGTATGATGTAGTATGATAAAGTCACCAAATGACGGAATCCTCAACGGACTGAAAATACAGTGCGGTATCATGACGTCATAAAAGGATTTTTGAGATTTATTTAAGATATGAGAATACATATGTATGTATGTATATGTATATTTCGATTAATGTCCGAGTTATTGTAGAAATCTATGCTATTTGATTTAGCTAGACAAATATTGATAGATGTTCATGAAATTCAAGAGTTTCTTGAGAAGTTATGCCAAACCAAATTGTTTTGGTGCGGATTCAGATGTTGAAAAGCTGAGATGAACAACCCTTTTATACACGGAGGCGTTGAGATATTTGTGCACAATACATTGTACGAAGGGCTGATCACCCTAAGTACGAGGAGTCCCTATAGTCTTATGACTGTTAAAGTTTAATTTGATAGATTACTTATAACTATGGACATACGTATAGCGTTTAAATGTTTGTGCACAATACATCGTACGAAGGGCTTAACACCCTAAGTACGGGGGTCCTTATAGTCTTATGACTGTTAAAGTTGAAGTTGAAAGATTACTTGCAACTGTGGACATAGTTCGTGGTCTTATGACCCTCAGCATGATTTGGAATCTTTTAAATTCTTGTTATTCATATCGCTTCCCAATTATTGAGCAATTGTGGAAGATTCTTGATATTCTAAAAGGTGAATGTGGTAAGGATGATATTCCTTAGAAAGAAGTAAGTCGTAGAATGCGACACTGAATGATGAGTATATGGAATAAGTGAGAAAAGAAATTTTGAAATGAGAAGGAGATGAGTTATCAAAGAATAATGTAAAAATTTTAATAGAAAAGTTAATAATTGTAGAAAGATGTTTGTGAAATAAGTGGTTATAGAAACCAATGAATGAATGAAGTATTAGTGTAAAATCTATTTTGTTAGATTGAATGAATAAAATTTCGAGGACGAAATTCTTAAAAGAAATGGTGAATGTAATATCCCGAGTGTTTATGATAACAATCCTTAAAAAAAATGAGTTCAAGTGAAAGTTATGAAATAAAACCTACAATTTGTTAAAGTAATGAATATAGTAGGAAATATAAAACCTATATTTAGATAAAATGATGAAAGATTACTCTGAGTTAATTGTTTAATTTGTCTTCGATTCTGGGGCAAAATCTTTGTAAGTAGGAAAGATTGTAATGAATGAATTATGTGAGTTATGATTCTGAGGACAGAATTCTTGTAAGGAGGGAATGATGTAACAATCCCAAAGATTTTATTTGTAATTTAAAATATTTAATTTATTTGAGTTGTGATTCTGGGGACAGAATCCTTGTAAGGAGGGAATGATGTAACATTCCATAAATTTTAAAGTGTAATATTAAATATTTATTGATATATATAAATATTTAATGGATATGTTATTATT
Source organism: Panax notoginseng (assembly GCA_016801055.1). Classification (NCBI taxonomy): domain Eukaryota; kingdom Viridiplantae; phylum Streptophyta; class Magnoliopsida; order Apiales; family Araliaceae; genus Panax; species Panax notoginseng. The sequence continues at coordinate 115,005,247 of CM029018.1, forward strand.
AAATAAATAATTGTTTAAATTGAGTTGATATGATTTAGTTAATTATTTGATTATTTGTTGAATAAATAATTAAATAATAAATATTAAATATTTATTGGCAATATTAAATATTTATTGAATTATGTGGTAATTTAAGTTGACGTGGGTTAGTTAATTAATTATTGAATAAATAATTAAGGAGCTAAGTAAATTAATTATTACGAGATTATATAATAATTTAATTTAATAAGTAAGCAAGAGAGCTTATAGTAATTTAAATAGATTATAATATTTTAAATGGGAAAGGGTAATTTAAAATATTAGTTGGTTAAATAAAATTATAATTTTTAAAAGAAATTATAGTTATATGATATTAAATTATGTGCTAAAGTAATTTAATAGATTAATGTTTTAATTGATTTATTAAGGTGACAAATAACCTTGCTATAAAAGAGTTATTAAAATAACTTAAAGGAGTTTTAATTCCGTTTTGGCCAAACAAGGCCTAATGCCTATTAAGTCCTTAATTTATCCAAACAAGGTGTAAGGTTAATGGGTTATTTTTTATAGTAACCAAACAAGCCTTATGGCTTATGTTTTCAAAAACTTTTAACTGATGTCAGTTATGTATTTTATATTTATATTATATAATTAATATATATAATATCTAGTTACGTTAGATTGTTAGTACGCTCTAGAGTTAGAGGAGAGAGGTTAGAGAGAAGAAGGAAAAACTCAGAGGAAGAAGAAGAAGAGAAGAAGAAAAAGTGAGAGAATCCTAGAGAAATTAGGAGTGAAGAGGAGAAAAGCTTGGCAATCAAAGAGATTCTTCAAGGTATTTCTCCTATACTTTTAGTTTTAAGAGTTAGTTTTTATCTTCCCAAATTCTCCATAAAATCCTTGTGTAAGTATGAAGTATTGTTGGTATGAGGCTTAATATGGCTTACTTGTAATGTTAAAACTATTTTCATGAGTTATAATCAAAGAATTGTGGTTATGTATGAAGTTTGTGAAGAAATTTTTTTTTTACAGAGAGTTTTTGGTGATTATATATTGTTTAGTTAAAATAGAAATTGAGGGTTAATTAGTGGTTTAGTTGATAAATTGACCATTTAATTTGATAGAGCATGTATAATTGTTGATAAAAATACTTTGAATTAGTGATTTTGGTTGAAAAACAAAAGTTATAGTGTTGATTTTTCATAGAAATATAAAAACATGAGTTTTTCCCAAAAACAGTGAATTTGGGTGTGCTAATTTGGTTGTTTATGTTGTTGTATGGGTATAATCATGTTTAGAGTTTTTGAAATATGTTTATATGAAGTCTATATGTAATTTACAGGATAATTAGTCTGTTAGAAACGAGCTTATAGGCCAAAATTGGCTTTTTCTATGTTGTTGCCAAGCCTGTCTGCCGAGGTCTGTAACTCGGCGCCGCGGCGTGTAGTTGTAATACCTTTGTGGCGCCGCAGCGCCATACTCACGCCGCAGCGCCGGCCCACAGTGTAACTGTGGCGCCGCAGCGCGAGTTGTCAGAAAATTCTGACAGTGTACTTTTTGTACACGAAATTTTAAGAACACTTTATGTAATGATAGTAGGACTGAAAATATTGATTTTAGTAGTTCTACACTATTAATAATAATGTTATTACATATTAACTTGTGTTATAATTGATTATGTGATTAAATAATGAAACCTAAATGATGAACGTACTTTGTTATGTTTGAAATGTGTTAATGGCTAACTATGTCATAATGACATATATTATAGGATATGAAATGGGTTTAATATAAAACCAATAAGTAGTCCTAGCAAGACTTAAGCACTTGAACGAAATTCGAGTTTGACTAAGAAGAAATATAGTGAGTCATAAATCGAAAAGTTAACACAATCTAATTGAACATTGTGTGATGATAGGAAAGATTATGAGATGTGGAGTAGAGTTTACATTACAATTACTAAGTGTTGTTATGTGACTAATAGTTGATGTGTATGATTATATAATTGTGTAGGGCACGTGAAGTGCAGATAACTATAAGCTGTTAATCTATTATTGGTAAACGATGACCAAGGCAAGTCTTTCGGTTCATATTTTCTACGTGGACTTGATGAACTGTTATAAATTGCATGATATGTTATGTATGTTGAAATCATGAAAGATTAAAGTCAATATATGACTGCTTTGTTTTGGCTAAGTAATGATGATTGAGTAAGGAACTCAATCTTTATATTTGTTATGTGAATTGAAAGCATGTATGCCATGTTACTTTAATTATTATGAGATGTATATCGAGCATATTATTATATGTTATGTGATGCATGAAAACTGTTAGACTTTGCTGGGCTGTCGAGCTCACTCTTGCAAATAACCACTTTTCCAAGTACAGATTTTAAGGTAAAGATATGTGCTAAGTGAGTTATAGAAATCTATATTCACGAAGATTACTTATGTTTTATGAGAAATATATTTAATATTTTGAATGTAATATGTTGTTGAATTGTAAGTTGAGCTATCCAATGTATATGGATCTTTAGTTATGATGTAAGACTTTGTATAGTCATTTTATTGTAATGATTCATAATATTTGATTTGGATCGAAGAGATGAAATGTAAAGGTTACGATTTAGGGCAAGACAGAAGAAGATGTATAAAAATTTTAATTATTCCGTAATATTTAGTGATTTTTAATATCGAACAATGATGTAAAATTTGAGATTTAATGTATGGTTAACGACCGAAGTTGAGATTTAAAATGTATAAATTTTGGGGTCGTTACAGTTGGTATCAGAGCTGATAGGTTATAAACCTTAGGTAGGAGTACCTTAGGCTATAACCTTAGAGAAGAGAGGTGAAGATAATGAACGAATAAGCTCAAATAGAGTTTGAACAATAAGAAGTAATGTAAGAAACGTATAAAGAAGGGATAAAACTTGCGTGAAATGATTCAAAGAAGAATCTCGCAGAGTTATAAGGAATATGAATGTGGGGTTACCCAACTCCAATAATAAGGATGTAAGGTGATAACAAATAGACAATGTCTATAAGAAGAGAATGGTAAGGAAGTTAAGAATAGAGAGTTATATTTAAGTATGGTGCAATTGTACTCTTTAGTAGTTGATGTATGGTATCTGGGCTAAACGATTCCTTCATAGAGCGGAGGTATATACGAATTAGCAACTCGGAACCTAGTTTATTGGTTGTTTGTGGGAAACCACTCAGCGTACCATATTGAAACTGGTAGAGACTCGATGTGTACCAAGTATAGAAATGGACACGTATGATGAGAGTGTAGAATTCGAATGAAATGTTGAGCAATGTAAAATGAAGTTAGAAATTCTTAAAGGAAGAATTGTTTATAAACAAGAAGATTCAAAGAAGAATCTAAGAGATATAAAGATAAGAAATGGGAGTTTCCTAACTCCAATAGCCAAGATAACGGATAATGTCGTAAATGATGACGAACACGAGTTATGAAAATAATTTTAAAGGAAATGATTATAGAATAAGATCACGACGTGATCTGTTTAAGTTATAAAAGGAAGATGGTCTATAATGTTTGAATAATTATAGCTTAATGCTATGAAGATGGAGTACTATAAAAAAAAGTACGAGATAACTCATGAGGAGTTATAGATGATATGATATGAGGAATTCGTATCGAGCAAAGAGCAAGTTATAAGCAAGATAGAGTTAGGTGGGATTTCAATTGAGGACTCATGTGATGGCTGAGTTGTACAAACCTTTGTATGGGAGAGGGTTTTGTGCTTGCACTCAGTTTATCACATTGATAATCATTGGAATGTGTGTGTCGCGCTATTTGATATATGCCTATTGAGAAGGTGATTCTTTTCTCATGTGTATAACAGATAGGTAGAGTCTAGTTAAAGAATATTATAAGGTTAAGTGCGAGTTCTTAAAACTCATACTTATGGTAGGTTCGTGACTTATAATTATATGGTATGTTTTTGAACCCCTCAGCGAATGGACGCCTATGGTCTGACTAGGATAAGTTCTTAAACTCATATAATTGTGGCAAGTTCCTGAACTCATAACGTGTGGTAAGTTTGACGAACTGGGTATAGATAAGTGTAAATGGAGTATTGAGGATGATAGGAATAGATAGACTTATTAAGCAATGGATCATTATAGAAAGTGGAGTTGATGGTGGAAGCATAGGTACTCTAAATCTACTAGCTATGCTAGACTTTCGAGATTTATTGACTTTGTGCTAATGTTTACACTTCTATTTTCTTGAAAAACATTGGATCAAATGATTGAACCAATGAGTTTTAACAACAATACTGTTATTCGTATGTCTATGCTAATTGCTTCGGCTAGACAAAAATGATTTGCAATATATCAAAATGTATTTTATATCATTAATGCATCATGTAACCTGGTGCAAAGATGATAAAAACGATGGAGTCATCAATGCAGTATTACCTAGTGTTGGATGTGATCTAAGGATCGTCAACCCACTATGGTATGATGTAGTATGATAAAGTCACCAAATGACGGAATCCTCAACGGACTGAAAATACAGTGCGGTATCATGACGTCATAAAAGGATTTTTTAGATTTCTTTAAGATATGAGAATACATATGTATGTATGTATATGTATATTTCGATTAATGTCCGAGTTATTGTAGAAGTCTATGCTATTTGATTCAGCTAGACAAATATTGATAGATGTTCATGAAATTCAAGAGTTTCTTGAGAAGTTATGCCAAACCAAATTGTTTTGGTGCAGATTCAGATGTTGAAAAGCTGAGATGAACAACCCTTTTATACACGGAGGCGTTGAGATGTTTGTGCACAATACATTGTACGAAGGGCTGATCACCCTAAGTACGAGGAGTCCCTATAGTCTTATGACTGTTAAAGTTTAAGTTGATAGATTACTTATAACTATGGACATACGTATAGCGTTTAAATGTTTGTGCACAATACATCATACGAAGGGCTTAACACCCTAAGTACGGGGGTCCTTATAGTCTTATGACTGTTAAAGTTGAAGTTGAAAGATTACTTGCAACTGTGGACATAGTTCGTGGTCTTTTGACCCTCAGCATGATTTGGAATCTTTTAAATTCTTGTTATTCATATCGCTTCCCAATTATTGAGCAATTGTGGAAGATTCTTGATATTCTAAAAGGTGAATGTGGTAAGGATGATATTCCTTAGAAAGAAGTAAGTCGTAGAATGCGACACTGAATGATGAGTATATGGAATAAGTGAGAAAAGAAATTTTGAAATGAGAAGGAGATGAGTTATCAAAGAATAATGTAAAAATTTTAATAGAAAAGTTAATAATTACAGAAAGATGTTTGTGAAATAAGTGGTTATAGAAACCAATGAATGAATGAAGTATTAGTGTAAAATCTATTTTGTTAGATTGAATGAATAAAATTTCGAGGACGAAATTCTTAGAAGAAATGGTGAATGTAATATCCCGAGTGTTTATGATAACAATCCTTAAAAAAAATGAGTTCAGGTGAAAGTTATGAAATAAAACCTACAATTTGTTAAAGTAATGAATATAGTAGGAAATATAAAACCTATATTTAGATAAAATGATGAAAGATTACTCTGAATTAATTGTTTAATTTGTCTTCGATTATGGGGACAAAATCTTTGTAAGTAGGAAAGATTGTAACGAATGAATTATGTGAGTTGTGATTCTGAGGACAGAATTCTTGTAAGGAGGGAATGATGTAACAATCCCAAAGATTTTATTTGTAATTTAAAATATTTGATTTATTTGAGTTGTAATTCTGGGGACAGAATCCTTGTAAGGAGGGAATGATGTAACATTCCATAAATTTTAAAGTGTAATATTAAATATTTATTGATATATATAAATATTTAATGGATATGTTATTATTAAATAAATAATTGTTTAAATTGAGTTGATATGATTTAGTTAATTATTTGATTATTTGTTGAATAAATAATTAAATAATAAATATTAAATATTTATTGGCAATATTAAATATTTATTGAATTATGTGGTAATTTAAGTTGACGTGGGTTAGTTAATTAATTATTGAATAAATAATTAAGGAGCTAAGTAAATTAATTATTATGAGATTATATAATAATTTAATTTAATAAGTAAGCAAGAGAGCTTATAGTGATTTAAATAGATTATAATATTTTAAATGGGAAAGGGTAATTTAAAATATTAGTTGGTTAAATAAAATTATAATTTTTAAAAGAAATTATAGTTATGTGATATTAAATTATGTGCTAAAGTAATTTAATAGATTAATGTTTTAATTGATTTATTAAGGTGACAAATAACCTTGTTATAAAAGAGTTATTAAAATAACTTAAAGGAGTTTTAATTCCGTTTTGGCCAAACAAGGCCTAATGCCTATTAAGTCCTTAATTTATCCAAACAAGGTGTAAGGTTAATGGGTTATTTTTTATAGTAACCAAACAAGCCTTATGGCTTATGTTTTCAAAAACTTTTAACTGATGTCAGTTATGTATTTTATATTTATATTATATAATTAATATATATAATATCTAGTTACGTTAGATTGTTAGTACGCTCTAGAGTTAGAGGAGAGAGGTTAGAGAGAAGAAGGAAAAACTCAGAGGAAGAAGAAGAAGAGAAGAAGAAAAAGTGAGAGAATCCTAGAGAAATTGGGAGTGAAGAGGAGAAAAGCTTGGCAATCAAAGAGATTCTTCAAGGTATTTCTCCTATACTTTTAGTTTTAAGAGTTAGTTTTTATCTTCCCAAATTCTCCATAAAATCCTTGTGTAAGTATGAAGTATTGTTGGTATGAGGCTTAATATGGCTTACTTGTAATGTTAAAACTATTTTCATGAGTTATAATCAAAGAATTGTGGTTATGTATGAAGTTTGTGAAGAAATTTTTTTTTTTATAGAGAGTTTTTGGTGATTATATATTGTTTAGTTAAAATAGAAATTGAGGGTTAATTAGTGGTTTAGTTGATAAATTGACCATTTAATTTGATAGAGCATGTATAATTGTTGATAAAAATACTTTGAATTAGTGATTTTGGTTGAAAAACAAAAGTTATAGTGTTGATTTTTCATAGAAATATAAAAACATGAGTTTTTCCCAAAAACAGTGAATTTGGGTGTGTTAATTTGGTTGTTTATGTTGTTGTATGGGTATAATCATGTTTAGAGTTTTTGAAATATGTTTATATGAAGTCTATATGTAATTTACAGGATAATTAGTCTGTTAGAAACGAGCTTGTAGGCCAAAATTGGTTTTTTCTATGTTGTTGTCGAGGCTGTCTGCCGAGGTCTGCAACTCGGCGCCGCGGCGTGAAGTTGTAATACCTTTGTGGCATCGCAGCGCCATACTCACGCCGCAGCGCGACCTGGTAGCTTTGATCCCCGCGCCGCAGCGCCATGGCCACGCCGCAGCGCCAGCCCACAGTGTAACTGTGGCGCCGCAGCGCAAGTTGTCAGAAAATTCTGACAGTGTACTTTTTGTACACGAAATTTTAAGAACACTTTATGTAATGATACTAGGACTGAAAAATATTGATTTTAGTAGTTCTACACTATTAATAATAATGTTATTACATATTAACTTGTGTTATAATTGATTATGTGATTAAATAATGAAACCTAAATGATGAACGTACTTAGTTATGTTTGTAATGTGTTAATGGCTAACTATGTCATAATGACATATATTATAGGATATGAAATGGGTTTAATATAAAACCAATAAGTAGTCCTAGCAAGACTTAAGCACTTGAACGAAATTCGAGTTTGACTAAGAAGAAATATAGTGAGTCATAAATCGAAAAGTTAACACAATCTAATTGAACATTGTGTGATGATAGGAAAGATTATGAGATGTGGAGTAGAGTTTACATTACAATTACTAAGTGTTGTTATGTGACTAATAGTTGATGTGTATGATTATATAATTGTGTAGGGCACGTGAAGTGCAGATAACTGTAAGCTATTAATCTATTATTGGTAAACAATGACCAAGGAAAGTCTTTCGGTTCCTATTTCTACGTGGACTTGATGAACTGTTATAAATTGCATGATATGTTATGTATGTTGAAATCATGAAAGATTAAAGTCAATATATGACTGCTTTGTTTTGGCTAAGTAATGATGATTGAGTAAGGAACTCAATCTTTATATTTGTTATGTGAATTGAAAGCATGTATGCCATGTTACTTTAATTATTATGAGATGTATATCGAGCATGTTATTATATGTTATGTGATGCATGAAAACTGTTAGACTTTGCTGGGCTATCGAGCTCACTCTTGCAAATAACCACTTTTGCAGGTACAGATTTTAAGGTAAAGATATGTGCTAAGTGAGTTATAGAAATTTATATTCACGAAGATTACTTATGTTTTATGAGAAATATATTTAATATTTTGAATGTAATATATTGTTGAATTGTAAGTTGAGCTATCCAATGTATATGGATCTTTAGTTATGATGTAAGACTTTGTATAGTCATTTTATTGTAATGATTCATAATATTTGATTTGGATCGAAGAGATGAAATGTAAAGGTTACGATTTAGGGCATGACAGAAGAAGATGTATAAAAATTTTAATTACTCCGCAATATTTAGTGATTTTTAATATCGAACAATGATGTAAAATTTGAGATTTAATGTATGGTTAACGATCAAAGTTGAGATTTAAAATGTATAAATTTTGGGGTCATTACACTTATGCCCTCACCTTGGTAATCCTATAAATAATAGAAGTTGTTAGTCATTTTGTGCCTTGTTTATTTCACCAACATCTTATATATATTGAGAGAGAGAAAAGTAAGTGCTAGACTTGCTATATCAAGAAGAAAAGAAGAAGAACCAAGTTAAGAACATCAAAGGTAAAGAATCCTAGACCATTATTCTTCATCTCTTCAATTATAGTTTGATGGAGAAGTGAATATTGGTGATGCATGTTTCATAAGGAGGAATAAGGATGGTTGTTAGAGGACTTAAACCTTAAATAAGCCATGTTATAAGTGAATCAAAATCATAGAAGTTATGAACTAATGAAGAACATTAAAGAATTGTCATAATTATTATTGATGGACAAGTTTAAAACCATCGTATATAGGATTAGGTGAAATATGTTTGGTTAGGATAATAGAGTGATGGAATGAATCTATTTTGAACGGTGTACAAATCTCAAGTAACAAAGTTATGGAGAAATTTATGAGAGTAGACAATAATCGTCAAAATCGTGAAATTCTCGAAATGAAAGTCAAAAGTCACCGTTTAACTTGGAAACAATGGTTTTCGATGGAGTATAGTCTAAGTTTGCATTATAGATTTGCAGACTCAAAAATGGTCAAATTCTGACTTAGAACGAAGAAACGAGCTTTGAACGTTCACGAACGTTTAACGAACACTCAATAAAGAACTTAATCGATGAATTATGTGTTAATGGATTAAAAAATGTAAGATTTTCTAATGAAATTGTAGTACACATGATATATGAGCTAACGGCTTTCGAACGAGCCAATTCCGACTTATAATGAATAAGTTATGAGCCCGGATATATTATAGAGAAATCAAACTGTGAAAATTATCTGAGGCACAGGGCCGGCGCTGCAGCGCCGCCCAAGCTTCTAATGTTGGCGATGCAGAGCCAAGACCAACCCTTGCACACTGGGAAGTGGCGCCGCAGTGCGTCACAGAATAGGAAGAATGGCATCGCAGTGCCGAGGCCGATAATGAGGTACTATGAACTCGCGCGGCAATGCGAGCTTTATATAGGGAAGCTGGCGCCGCAACGCCAACACTAGGAAAAAGCCAATAATGAACAACAATGAAGATAAAGGAAATAGAAGTTGATTAAAGGTGAATTATTACCTTAATAAACTTAAAGTACTATCCTTAAGGATAATAATAACCGTAAGGATTACCACTAAAGGTTGATGAAAGAGTTCTAGAATGTAAACAATGCAATACGATAAACCGTAATGAATATTAACCAATCTAAGGAATGATTAGATTGAGAAGAAGGATAGGATAAATTAGTGACCATACTTGATTGTTCATGACCTAATGTAGTATGTTATGTGATATGGAATTGTAGAATCCTGAAACACTCGAAAGGAAAAGTGTTTTGACTATAGAGGACCCTGAAGGCAAGTGTTCTAACCCTTGTCTAAGTTTTTTCTAGACAAGTTTTGTGATTAATGTATCTTACTCATGAATTGATGTATAATGGAGTCGAAGTCAATTCCTTCGGCTAGACTTAATGTATTTTGTAGATTTCCTTATAATCTATCAAAATATTATCAATGTTGTTATCTTTTGCCAACTGTTTTGGTATGGATTTCAAAGAAAGACTGAGTATGAATACACAAATGTTTTGTCGTCAAACGAAAGGCACGTGAGGTTGCCACAACTTAAACGTAAATACGTTTAAAGAAGTAGTGTTGTACAACATAGAGTACTATAGGCTGATCACCTAGACATGCTCGTAAGATATACCGGACTTACAGACTTGGTGCCGGGTTGTCCTTTTCAAATAAGGAATGAAATGCTTAAGGTCTTGGATTGAAATTGATGTTTAACTTATGTTGTTCATTGTTAAACGTTTTAAAGAAAAGAGAAGTGCTATTTTGAACTATTTATAGTACTTTATAACCATTGATTCAGTTATTAAAGATAAACGATTCATATGATTCAAACCCTATTGCTTAATGAAATTGTCATACTTGTTGAGCTAGTTATGCTCACTCTTGCTTGAATCATATGAATGCAGCTAAGACCGAACGGACTGAAGACCCTAGTAAAGATAAAGGGAAAGCTAAGGTGAAACAATAAGTTGCCTTTGTAATAGTATAGTATGAATGTTGTAATAATTTAATATTACGACAAAGAACCTATGTAATGATTATAAAGAACTTGGGAAATGGTAATATTTTTTTTGGAATATATAGAAGACATATTCACTCTTTTGAGGTATTTCAATTGAATGCATGTGTGAACTATAGCACCGTGTAGCACCATCTATCGGGTTGGAAGATATCCGGATTTGGGGGCATCACAGGTTGGTATCAAAGCTATAGGTTATATATAAAACTTAAGGTGGGGAAAGATGTGACGCCCCCAAAATAGGTATACATCACACATTCTGAGTCGCCGAATACATGGTACAGAAACAAATACAACTTCATTATAATAATTGTCGTGCAAAATACGACAACACAATTACTGTGAGTTTAAATACAAATATTGTCTTCTAGACAATATCCACACTCAAATAAGTCCTCATTACAATTATTCAAACACTATTTTACAGAAATAGTGAGGACTGCTAAAACTTCTTTCTCGAACCATCACTCCATACCCCGACTAGATCCTGCTATGTTCTCACCTCCTGAGAAAAAAAATGGAACAACAAGGAAAAGGGTGGGCTCAACTAGCCCAGTAAAGAATATTATGACTAAGATAATATACAACAAATTATCATTAGTATTCAACAGGGAAAAATTTGATAGAATATAATCGACAACAAGTTTTAGATCAACAACTGCAGCGAAAACAGCAAACCATTAGAAGAGTCAAGTAGAGAATGAATCCTACTATCTTCTAAGATTTAAAAGTCCATCATCAATATTTTATCCCTGTAACATCAATTAATAATCATCTTTAACCAAATATTCATCTTTGCACTACAGGCCAAAGATATTCATTTGTATCACTGGTCAATCATGTTCATCTCAACACCTGTTCATCTTTGCACTACAGGCAAAAGATATTCATCAGGTAATCATACAACTTTGCACTACAGGCCAAAGATATTCAGTAATATTATCATTTAGGACTGAGGATGATGAAAAATATCTTAAAGAAAATGAATCCAGTGAGACAGAAGGACAAATAGTAGGGATTCGTATAACAGTTTATCCAAGATCAATAATACTTCATAATAATCAATTGTGAAGCAGAATTCAAAAATAAAGATCAAAACATGGATACAATCAAAGATAGTAACCATAATAGACATCTTGGACAAAAAGGGAAAATTTTATTTTTTAGTGAATAGTGCCGTATTCGTGAATAGTGTCGTATACGTGAATAGTGCCGTATACATGTATAGTAACCCCGACACAAAAAGTTCCAAATTTGATAACAAAAAAAACTCATATCAATAATTCTAGCATAATGATATTGAAGAAAATAATATCCCTTACCTCAAAATATCAGTACTTCTGGTCGGAATACCGGTATAAGGCTGAAAGAAACTTGCTCTGATGAATAGAAACTCTCAAAGTATCTAAATACTCAAAAAATACACTCAATAATCTAGAGAGAGAAAGAGAGAAAACTTGTTTCTGGTGTAATTTTTAATTCTAACTTAGCCCTCTATTTATAGGAAAATGTTAGCACGCCGAAGCAGACTTAACCTGCAACCTGATGGCTTTACCTGCTACTATTCAAGCCTACCATATTTGAATAAAAATCTCAGCACATTTCTTCACCAACCAAGAGTGGGTCCCACCAATTCTAGAATTTTTCACCAAAATGATAAACTCCGAAAATTCAACAATTTCTGAACCAGTCATCTCGTAAAATTCATAATAAATCATACGTTCATTTTTAACGGTTTAAAGTTTGTGGACATATACTCAACTTATATATGTATAACATATCCAAAAATTACCATGATCCAACGGTCGGATTAAAAATTATAACCCCAGCAAAATATCTCAAAAACCCTGATTTTTAATACCTCCATTCCGACAAAAATACTAATAAAAACCTCAACATTAACTCCTTCATTTTTAACCACAAAAATATATCCCTCATTTATATCTACATAAAATAAATATTTCCTTATCATATGAATCAATAATTAATTATTCACAAATAATATTACAGAATCACATTTATGACAACTAGGCCGTTCCCAGGAAAGAGGGGGCTTTCCAATAAGAATTTCTCCTTATTGGCGCGCAATTAGATGACCAAACCTCTCCTTAGACAGAACTTTCTAGACATTGCCAATAATGTTATCTAATAATATTATTCAAATAATATGAATTATTGATCTGATAATGGAAAATACTGTGTAGTGACAATTATTGAAACAACAATAATATAAAATATCATTGCAGCAATTATTGAATTAATAAAATAAAATATTGAACAGTAACTACTGTAACAATTATTGAGTAGTGCCTTCCTTCGTAAGAATCAATAATTGGTGCAATACCGTGTGCTATTGTATTTTAACCACCAGGTATTCCAACAGTATTAACGGTAACAACTACGCCGTTAATTATAAATAACTTATACTTGTCGTTTTCTTCATCCAATCGCTTTCCGTTATGGGGCCCACACAAGGCTGCGCCGTCGTACGAATATTCCCCGACAGCAAGAATATTCCACGACCAAACGAATATTCACCGACCAAAAATGAATATTTTATAACCACCTGCTTATTTAAAATATTTGCGCATTTTACCCATAACTAACCACATTAATCAAATCAACCCTTTCTATTTCAAAATAATAAATAGAGAAAATTTAATTTCATTTATTAATAAGTTGGGGTCTTACAACCTCCCCTCCTTATGAAATTTCGTCCTCGAAATTGACGTACGTACCTGGTGTTTCGAAAAGGTGAGGATACCTCGCTTTCATTTCTGATTCCAACTCCCAGGTCATTTCTTCAATAGCATGGTTTCTCCACAAAACCTTAACTTGTGGTATAACCTTCGTGCGTAGAACATGCTCTTTCCTATCCAAGATCTTAACAAGTACCTCCTCGTACGTTAAATCTTCGGTTATCTTGTCTGGTTCTAACTCAATTATGTGGTTCGGGTCTTTCACATATTTACGAAGCACAGATATGTGAAAAACATTATGAACACGTGACATGCTTGGAGGAAATGCGAGTCTATAGGCCACATTTCCTATTCGGTCAAGAATCTCAAATGGACCAACAAATCATGGATTGAGCTTTCCTCTCTTCCCAAATCTTGTAACTCCTTTCCATGGTGCAACACGTAATAATACATGATCCCCAATATTGAATTCTACATCCTTTCGATGAAGATCCGCATAACTCTTTTGTCGATCCTGTGTCGTTTGTATACGTTGTCGAATTATTTGGATCTTCTCTATAGTTATGCGTACCAATTCTGGTCCCAACAATGTTGCTTCACCCACCTCATCCCAGCATACTGGAGAACGACACTTTCGTCCATATAAGGCTTCAAATGGAGCCATACCTATACTTGCCTGATAACTGTTGTTGTAGGAGGATTCCACCAGTGGCAAGTACTTATCCCAACTTCCTTTGAAATCTATAACACAGAGTCTTAATAGATCTTTAAGGGTTTGAATAGTCCTCTCTGATTACCCATTCGTTTGAGGATGGTATGCTGAACTAAATCGTAAATCTGTGCCCATAGCTTTCTGCAAGCTAACCCAAAATCGTGAAGTGAATCTTGGGTCACGATCCAAAACAATGGATACTTGCATGCCATGCAATCTCACAATCTCATTCACGTACATACTAGCAAGACGTTCAAGGGAATAAGTCTCACGTATAGGCAAGAAATGGGCAGACTTGGTTAATCTATCAACAATGACCCAAATCGCATCTATGCCTTGAGAAACCTTGGGAAGACCTGTAACGAAATCCATGGTAATGTGTTCTCACTTCCATTTCGGTATCTCAAGTGGTTACAATGGACCCTTTGGCACTTGATGGTCCGCCTTTACACGTTGACAAGTTAAACACCTCGAGATAAACTCCGCGATCTCTCTTTTCATATTGCTCCACCAAAATGTATGTCGAAGATCGTGATACATTTTGGTACTCTCAGGATGGATTGAAAACGGTGTGTTGTGTGCCTCCATCATTATTCTATGCTTCAAGTCAAAATCGTTAGGAACACAAAGTCTGGAGTTGACTCGAAGTATTCCTTCTTCATCGATTCTTGCTTCTGGAATAGCACCTTCTTGCACTTTCTTTTTCATACGCATCAGCTCTATGTCCGTAGCTTGAGCGGCTTTAACTTTATCAATTAAAGTCGGTTCTACTAGTATATTTGATATCATCATGTGGGTACTTGGAGCCTTCATCTCTATCTCCATCCTTTGCAAATCATATAAAATGGGCCTTTGTGTTAACACCATTGCACTCGTACCTGCGTATGATCTTCTACTCAATGTGTCAGCTAGTACGTTCGCTTTTCCAGGATGATATTGGATGGTATGATCATAATCTTTCAACAGCTCAAGCCAACGTCGTTGCCGCATGTTGAGTTCCTTTTGGGTGAAGAAATATTTGAGGCTTTTATGATCCGTATAGATCTCCACTTTCTCCCCATACAGGTAGTGTCTCCAAATCTTCAACGCTAAAACGACTGCTGCCAACTCCAAATTATGAGTAGGATAATTCCTCTCATATTCTTTGAGTTGTCGCGAGGCATAGGCTATGACTTTCCCATGTTGCATGAGAACACATCCTAACCCTTTGTATGAAGCATCGCTGTAGATAACAAATTCATCCGAACCGGATGGTATTGTCAGAACAGGTGCCGAAATGAGTCCTCTTGAGTTCTTGAAAACTCTTCTCACAATCCTCGCTCCAACCAAATTTTGTATCCTTCCGAGTCAGCTGAGTTAACGGAGTAGCGATTCTAAAAAATTCTTCCACGAATCTCCGATAATACCCAGCTAAGCCCAGAAAGCTACGTACTTCGGTCACCGACTTCGGTTGCTCCCAACTTTGTATGGCTTCAATCTTCGTCGGGTCGACAGATACTCCATGTTTTGACACCACGTGCCCAAGGAATGCTACTTCTTCAAGCCAGAACTCGCATTTCTTTAATTTGGCATATAGCTTGTTTTCACGAAGCCTTTGCAGTACCAGCTTCAAATGGCGCTCATGATCTTCACGTCTTTTGGAATAGATGAGGATATCATCAATAAAGACAACAACGAATTGATCTAAATATTCTTTGAATACACGGTTTATCATATCCATGAAAGCAGCAGGAGCATTAGTCAATCCAAAAGACATGACTATTAATTCATAATGCTCGTACCGAGTTCTGAAGGCAGTCTTTGGAATATCCTCAGTTTTAATCTTCAGCTGATGATATCCAGAACGAAGATTGATCTTTGAAAAGAATTGTGCTCCTTGCAACTGGTCAAACAGGTCATCAATGCGAGGTAGCGGATACCTATTCTTGATGGTGACATGGTTCAATTCCCTATAGTCGATACAAAGTCGCATACTCCCGTCTTTCTTCTTTACGAATAAAACAAGAGCACCCCAAGGAGATGTACTAGGACGAATAAAACCGATGTTCAGCAACTCATGTAGTTGAACCTTTAACTCCTAAAGTTCAATAGGAGCCATTTGATATGGGGTTTTAGAAATGGGCTTTGTACCAGGTTCAAGATCAATAAAGAATTCAACTTCACGTTCTGAGGGTAGACCGGGAAGTTCTTCAGGAAATACGTCAGGAAATTCACTAACTACAGAAATATTATTCAAATCTGACGTGTTTTTGTTCAAGTCCATAACATGGGATATGAAAGCTTGACATCCGTTCTTCAATAAACGAATGGCTTTATGGCTTGATATGATAGCGATTGATTTTAGTGGTTTGGTTGCTTGAATTTGCATAACAGGTTGGTTAGGAATATGAAAACTAACAATCTTACAAAAATAATCAATTTTGGCATGATGAGTAGTTAACCAATCAATTCCTAAAATCACATCAAAAGCAAGTATCTTTAAAGAGATAAGGTCAACATGTAATGTGATTGTGCCAACTTGGATTAAGCAAGATTTATAAACTGTAGATGTAATGAAAGTTTCTCCTAACGGAGTCTCCAAAGATAGGTCAAAGTCTAATTTCTCCGGAGTCAAGTTTAAACGTTGAGCACAAGCAGGAGAGATAAAAGAGTGGGTAGAACCGGTATCTAATAAGGTATAAACTTCGCAAGAGTTTATGATTAGCTTACCCATGATCACCTCGTTTGAGTTCCTCGCGTTTTGGGCAGTCACGACAAACGCCCTTTTAGGAACCACCGACTTTGACTTGTCTGGAACAGCCTTCGGAGTCACTATCCCCGTTGAACTTGGTTTCGCAACAAGACAATCTTTAGCTATATGACCTTCCTTTCCACAGTTATAACATACCTTGAACTATTGTGGGCAGTTTGGGCTGATGTGTCCCTCCTTCCCGTATTTGTAATAAACGACCGGTGCTCGTTCTCCTCCCCTAAAAGTAGTAGATGTTTGTCCTGACGTCTCCACGTTATCATTGTTGTACATTCTCTTCTTGAAATCTCCTCCCGACTCGCTCCTTCTATTATCACGGCCACGATTACCACTAGAGTGGTTACCGCTTTTGTCCGAATGTTTTCCTCCCTGCTGGTTTTCATTGCTTCGATGACTGCCGCCACCGGTATGACCCTGGTTATGGTCCCTCGGTTGCACATACTCATTATCTCGCTCTAATAATTGAGCCCTGTTTACAACATCTGAATATAAAAAAATTTATGAGAGATAAGATATTACCGAATCTCGGGTTTTAGACCTCTCAGAAACATCCTTGTCATTCGTTCCTCATTTTCGACCAAATGAGGTACAAACCTGGATAACTCTTCAAACTTCGCCTCGTACTGGGACACCATCATGTTGTTTTGTTCCAGTCTGATAAACTTCACCTCCTTCATATGACGAATACTTTCAAGAAAGTACTTGTCATTGAACAATTTTTGAAATGTTTCCCAGGACATGTTGAGTGTGTCAGGCTGGGTACGTTTCACAGACTCCCACCAGTAGTCTGCCTCACTGCGGAACATAAAGGTGGCGAATGGAACCTTCTATTCCTCCGTGTATCCCAAGACATCGAATATCTTGGTAATTTGCTTGACCCACGTTTTCGCCATGATCGGATCCTGCTTTCCCTTAAATTTCGGTGGTCCCAATTCTTTAAACTGCTTGGCTGTGACAAACCGCACATTGTTATCATTTCCACCCATATTCTGCACACGAGTCTCCCTCGTCTGATTTTGCATGAACTGCAAAAAGCTTCTAAACATTCCATCATTCATAGTTTGCTCGGTAACGTTGTTTACAGGAGGAATATTACCTTCCTGTTGCACGTTCCCCTAGGTGGTGATCAAAGGTGTCTCCACGGTCTAATTTACTCCATTATTAACGTTCTCAGCTGCCATTCTTAAATACTGCCATAAAACAAGGGTTAATAGTCATGTCATATATTATCCTTATACTCTAACCGACCAAATAAACACCAAATAAACTTAGTCAGGTCATACTAGTGAAGGAATTCCCCGTCTCTCCCCTCCTAGTTCTTGTCCCACATCTCAGCCAGGGATCATATCCCTAAGCTCTGATACCAACTGTGACGCCCCCAAAATAGGTATACATCACCCATTCTAAGTCGCCGAATACATGGTACAGAAACAAATATAACTTCATTATAATAATTGTCATGCAAAATACGACAACACAATTACTGTGAGTTTAAATACAAATATTGTCTTCTAGACAATATCGACACTCAAATAAGTCCTCATTACAATTATTCAAACACTATTTTACAGAAATAGTGAGGAATGCTAAAACTTCTTTCTAGAACTATCACTCCATATCCCGACTAGATCCTGCTATGTTCTCACCTCCTGAGAAGAAAAATGGAACAAAAAGAAAAAGGGTGAGCTCAACTAGCCCAGTAAAGAATATTATGACTAAGATAATATACAACAAATTATCATTAGTATGACTGTTCAAGATACAATTGCATTAGGGGATGAAGTTACAAGTATTATCCCAATCAATGATATAAATGCTTATGTGTTATTTGATTCTGGTGCTACTTGTTCTTTCATAGCATGTGATTTTGCTAGACGATTATGATTACTTCTCGAAAGATTGCTTGTATCTTTGAATACCAAGGTAGACAACGAAGAAATAATTCCTGTTGAAAATATTCATAG
The DNA here is from genome assembly GCA_016801055.1 of Panax notoginseng. Taxonomy (NCBI): domain Eukaryota; kingdom Viridiplantae; phylum Streptophyta; class Magnoliopsida; order Apiales; family Araliaceae; genus Panax; species Panax notoginseng. Next base: position 115,024,218 of record CM029018.1, read on the forward strand.
GAGTTATTGTGTAGAAATACGAGGTTATAAATTATCGGTAGATTTGATACCGATAAAGTTGGGAGAATTCGATGTAATTCTTGGGATGGATTGGTTGTTCAACCACGGGGCAATTATAAATTGTCAGAAGAAATGTGTAAACATTAGAACGATGAGACAACCTCATGTAGTGTTTTACGGTAATAAATCACCAGGACGTTCTTGTTATCTTACCATAACACAAACTAGGAAATTATTGAGGAAAGGATGTGTAGGTTATTTGTGTCATGTTGTTGATACCCAGAGAGTGGGAGCAACGATGGAACAAATACCTATAGTCAAAGAATTCGTGGATGTATTTCCAAGTGAATTGTCAGGTCTTCCACTAGATAGGGAGACCGAATTTGTAATAGATATTGTGTTATGAGCGGCACCAATTTCAAGGGCACCGTACCGTATGGCGCCAGTGGAGATGAAGGAGTTGATGGTTCAATTACAAGAACTGTTGGATAGGAAGTACATTCAACTGAGTGTTTTGCCGTGGGAAGCACCAGTACTGTTTGTGAAGAAGAAATATGGATCGTTGAGACTTTGTAACGACTATCGAGAGTTGATCAAGTTAACGACAAAGAATAAATACTTATTCCCCAGGATCGATGATCTCTTTGATCAGTTGAAAGGGGCAAAGTATTTTTCTAAAATAAATTTACGAACAGGGTATCATCAGTTGAAGGTTAGAAAGGAGGATGTACCGAAGACATCATCCAGGACTCATTACGGACATTACGAGTTTTTGGTGATGTCATTTGGTTTGACAGATGCACCAGCTACATTTATAGATATGATGAACAGAGTGTTCAAACAATATTTGGACAAGTTCGTCGTAGTGTTTATCGATGATATTCTAGTCTATTCTAATATGCTAGAAGATCACACTAAACACCTAAGATTAGTGTTGGATTGGGAACAGTCGAAAATGCCGACTGAGGTACGGAGTTTCCTAGGGTTAGCAGGATACTATCGAAGATTTATCCAAGATTTTTCCAAGATAGCTACTCCGTTGACTAATTTGACAAGGAAGACAGTGAAGTATGTGTGGACTGAGAAGTGTGAAGATAGTTTCCAAGAACTGAAGAAAAGGTTGAGTGAAATACCTGTATTATCTTTACCTGATGATACAGGGAATTTTGTAGTTTATAGCGATGCTTTGCATAGAGGACTTGGTTGCGTGCTCATCCAGCATGGCAAGGTCATTACATATGCATCATGGCCGTTAAAAGATTATGAGAAAGTTTATCCTACTCATGATATGAAACTGGCCGCGGTAGTGTTTGCCTTAAAGATATGGAGGCATTACTTATATGGCGAGAAATGTGAGATATACACGGACCATAAGAGTCTAAAATATATCTTCACACAAAAGACTTAAATATGAGATAAAGGAGATGGCTAGAGTTGATAAAGGATTACGACTGTGATATCTTGTATCACCCAGGAAAAGCCAATGTAGTGGCCGACGCCTTAAGTAGGAAGAGTCGGGAAAAGTTGTCTATGTTAACGGCTTAAATTGAGTTGATAATAGAGATGGCTAGAATAGAGTTAGAAGTGAGGTTATCGAGTGAGTCGGGTCATAGATTGTTTACAACGGAGATTCGACCTACCATTGTAGAGAGAGTCAAGGAGGTACAACTCAAGAATGATGAGTGTGACCAGATGAAGAAGCGGCTAGCCGATGAAAAAGAATTAAAGTATAGTCTTAATAATAAAGGATTAATAAGATTTGAAGGAAGATTTTGGGTTCCGAATGAGACGGAATTAAAGGAGGAAGTGTTACAAGAGGCTCATAGTTCGAGGTACTCGATTCATCCTAGTAGTATGAAGATGTATCAAGACCTTCGATAGAGTTTTTGGTGGCCGAACATGAAGAGGGAGACTGCATAATATGTGAGTAGGTGCTTAACTTGTCAAAAAGTTAAGGCCGAACATCAACGACCTAGTGGCTTGTTACAGTCCTTGGAAATCCTAGAGTGGAAGTGGGAACATATCACGATGGACTTTGTGGTGGGACTTCCAATTACTCTGAAGGGGTACGACGCGATTTGGGCTAACGTAGACCGGGGTATGACGCTATTTGGGTAATCGTGGACTGGGGTACGATGCGATTTGGGTAGTCAAGAATAGTACCCTGGGTGAATAGTACTCGAGTGAATAATACACTGTAAATAGTACTTTGTGAATAGTACTATGTGAATAGTACTTCATGAACAATACCTCGTGAATAGTATCGTATGTATGAATAGTACCGTATATATGAATAATGTCGTATGTATGAATAGTGTTGTATGTCTCCATGAATAGTACTCCGGCATAAAAATCTTAAAATTTAACCATAATGTCCAGAAAAATATTTCTTGTGAAACGATACTAGATGAAGTGCAAATTTCAAAAATATTCTACTAATTTCAAGGAGTATAGAAGCAATACTTATCAACATAAGTGTAGAATTAGGAATATGAAACAAAATAATATTACTTATATACTACAGAGTATGGAAGAAAATATTATTTCTTACGAATATTGAACTAAAATAATATCTCTTACAACTATTGAACAAAAATAATATTCCTTACGAATATTGAACAAAGATAATATTCCTTACGAATATTGAACGAAAATAATATTCCTTACGAATATTGAATTAAAATAAAATTCCTTACGAATACGAAAAATAATATCGTAAGTGAATATAAAATAAATAACACCCATTGCCTTAAAAGGAGAGTATTTCTGACTGGTATAGCGGAGATATTCTTGAAGAAAAACTTGCACTATTTGCTACACTCAAAGTTTTCTTAACTCAAAAGAAATACGCTCAATATTATAGAAGAAGAATTCTCTGATTCTAGTGTGATTTTTATTTCTGAACTAAGAATCCTATTTATAGGAGAATGGCAGGATACTATTTAGGAAAATAATCACGGGCTGCATAGTAAAAATTTTGAACGAAATCACGGGCAGGATTCTGAAAAAATTTTGATTTTACTATACAGCACTATGCAGTACTATGCAAACACTATGCAGTATTATGCAATAATAAATACTATTTTATATAAAAAAACAAAACTTATATATATATATATATATATATATATATATATATATCACACACACACGCACACACACACACACACCTTTATATATATATATATATATATATATATATATATATATATATAAGTAATAAAATAAAACTGAGATAACTTTTTACCGATGATTTTAAAAAATGGGTATGTGAGGGTCCATATAATTAGCCAAATTTACAACAAATACTTCATAAAAAACTCTTCTATTTATCTCAATTTACTTGGCTTGACTAAACACATTTTTAATAACATTTTTTTCATCATTAATATTATAACTCACAATATTAACAACCAGATCATTCCCAGAAAAAAGGAGGATTTTCGATAAGGACTTCTCCTTATTGGCACGCAATTAGGTGGCCAAACCCCTTTCCTCGACAGAACTTTTTAGACATTGTCAATAATGCAAATAATAATATGAATAACTTTGTTGTCTCAATTATTGATTTAATAATATAAAATATTGTGCAGATGATACTGTGACAATAATTGAATCAATAATATGAGATAGTATGCAGCAATTGTTGTGGTAATAATTGAATAAAACTGAGTGACTTCTCACGTAAGCATCAATAGTCAAAGATACTGTACAATATCGTGTGCTACTATGCAACCACGCGTATTACTATACTTTTATCACCGGGTATTTCAACAGTTAACGGTAAAAGTCTTGCCATTATTTTTATAAAAAGTTTATTTCTGTCACTTTCTAAATCCGACAGTTATTTCGTTACGGGGTCCAACAATGATTGTGTTGTCGTACGGATATTCTCCGATAAAAAGAATATTTCCCGACCAAACGAATATTTTATGACAACTTGCTTACTTTGTATAACTTTCACATATCACCATTAACTTTAACCTTTTATAAATTTAATCATTTACTAAATAGAATAATAATTATAAAAAAATTAAATATTTTCATTTCATAAAATTTGGGGTCTTACAATCTCCCCTCCTTATGAAATTTTATCCTTAAAATTTACGTACCTGGTAGTTCGAAAAGATGAGAAATGGGCTTATTAAATGTTCATTTCATTTTTTCAAAGCTATTCACGCACCCTCCTAGCTAATGTTCCCTAGTAAGATAGCTTAATTAAGATGAGATCCATGAATTAGAGAATTGCAAGGAAAATTGGAAGATTTGTAGTGATTGTGTGTGTGTGTGGGGGGGGGGGTATGTGTTAAATATACACATTTTTGAGCTATAAATAGAGCCTCTCTCATTACCTAGCAAAAGGTTTTAGTTCATTTTCTATTCTTAACTTCCAAAAAGCTATATAACAAAATACTTTGAGAGAGAAAGGGCAAGGGGTTGCCAAACCATTAAGGAAGAGAAGGAGAGGGAATTTGGTTCATGCCTTCAAGCTTTATAACCTACTTTGGAAGAAGAAGATGAAGATGAAGAAGAAGAAGAAGAAGAAGTGACACTAAATCAAGGTTCAAAAGTTTTCTTTTCTCAAAACCCTAGTTATATGTATGTGATTTTTTATGGTTGTTTTAGATCAAAGGATGAGTTTTTGTTTCTGAGCCATATGATGGTAGATCTATATGGTATATGATGTTTTATTGTTAGACGTGTTAATTTTATGTGTTGATGAGCTTTGATGTCATATGAAATCAAAAATAGTTTTTACTCCAAAAACCATAGAATTTCTGTCCATTTTGGACAGTTGCCATTTTTGATCCGTAACTTATTTTTGAGATCTGTCAAAGCCGTGAGTTAGTTCTATGAGTTATCTAATGAACTCTACTAGAATCACTGAAAAATGTTAACCGAGTCGACTGTAGTGCAATTTTTACCAAAACAGTTGATGTAGGGAAAAACCAAAAACCCTACTGTCCAGTTTCTTTCGAGAGCTGTCTAGGTCAGTTAATGAGCTCTAAAAATTTTGGACTTTTGTGATTTGTTAATATATGAAGTTAACTCGTTGTTGTCCAAAAATGAACAGTTTTCGATGTCGTGAGATGGAGTTATGGTCCATCCAAGAAGATGCAATTGTTTAAAAAAAATTGTTATAACCCAAGATCTAGAACTCAGAAAATTATGACATTTTAAAAGAAATCGGTGTTTGATGGTATGAGGTTACTGTATAAATTTCAAAAAATTTGGATAAAATGATATTTTTTTAATATATGTTGTGGTTTTTGGACAGAAATGATCTACTTAAAAATAGGAAATGAACTTGAAAAATTGCAAGAAAATTATATTGTGACTAGAATATAATATATTAACTTTTTTCCAGATTGTAGGAAAATATTAACTTGATTAGATATTTTTAATACCTCTGAATGAGTTAAGAATAATTGAGGAAAAAAGTTATATTAAGTCATAAAATTCTATAATGTGATTTTATTGACTAATGATCATTAAGACGATGTGTTAAGACTTTTTAAGGGTAATTTGGTCATTTTTAAGAAAATAATATAAGAATGGAATGGTATGTTTGTTAAATAAATTAAATAGTAAGAGATAAACAATTAAATTAAATTGTTTATTAATGAATAAAATATTATTAAATGATTAATAATATTAGTAAGTGATTAAAATATCATTAAATGATTAATAACATTAGTGATTGATTAAAATATTATTAAATAATTAATAATATTAGTAAGTGATTAAAATATTATTAAATGTTAATAAGATTTGGAAGTGAATAAAATATTATTAAGTGATTAATAATATTATACGGAAGTTTAAGATGATGATTAAGTGATATAAATATTATCAAAGGATGGTATTATTTATAATGGTTTAAGGTATTATCTAATGTTTACTTATGTTACTAAATGTTAGATAATTTATTATAGAGTAGTAGTATTATGAGTTAAGATGTGTTATACTAATCGAGAGATCAATCTTATTAATGATAGGTCTATTTTAAGAGATTAAATTAGATTGCTTAGAGGTAATCATTGGAGCAGACAAGTTTCCTAACTCAAACTTGAGTTATTATTTTTCAATCATGTTAGTAGGAAACTATTGCTAAATATTCCACATCCATGATAATTATGTATACTCACACTTAGTGCAAGTTCTTATATTCAGACTTGTATCTATTTTGAAGATCTCTAAGTGGTTTAATTATTAAAAAGTATTCCACATCGATATTATTATTGTTTATTTCACTTGTGTGCCTTTGAAGTTTTGTTTCATTATTGAAACTTGATTCTCATTCTTTCACAATTGTTATATATATTATTGAAAATTCAGAAGTTATATTCTTTTCCAATCATGATATATCGTTCTTGTATTTAAACCTGCTGAACAAAGTAGTTGATCACTCTTGCTATATCATGATATTATTTTTGTTAAACTTGAGTGCTCAAAGAACAACAAAGGCAAGGGAAAAGTTCAAGATCGAGTAGTCTAATAAGCACGATTAACTATTATGTTGTCTTATGTAAATTGATTATGTAAACATTTAAGGTTATTAAAGGTATGTACTAAGTTAAGGTTGATAGACCCTTGGGAATGTTGTAGAACCATTTGAAATTAACAATTTATGTTTAGTTATTTAACTTTAGTTTATAGAATGTGTATGAAGATGTTGGATTGTGAGTACCAAACCTGAGGTTGTGGAACCCGAATTTGGGGTCGTCACAACCTGGTCTCTTATGTCAACCTGGAAAATCGGATAGTCCTATAAGTTATGATGTAAAGATTATTATTTAATAAAATAAGTTTTATTAATAATATTCTTTGTTATGTATTTATTAGTCGTTCTTTGACTTAGGATGATTATAAAACGTTAGGATTTTGTGTGCTAGAATAAATGAGTACGAATTTTTAAGACTAAAATAAAAAAATTCCAAGAAAATTTGTGCAAAAACACTATTCACCTGAAGAATGATTCGAGTTAGGGTTTGACCTTAAGCATTTTCGGGAGATTAGTATGTTGTAATGACATTTTGATTCAAGATTTGACGGTAATATGTCATAAAAATTTATGTTAGCCAATAAAAGATTTTCTCGAAAAACGTGTAAAAAGCAGACGAAATAAAAATGACAAAAAATATTGCTATTAGCTTATGTATCGTTTAACCATGTTTTGGGGAAATGACGCAAAAAACACTATTCACTGAGATATGTTTTTCAATTTTTCGATATTTCGAAGTGTAATAACCTGATATTTTCTATATAAATAAATAGGATATTTTGCGTTTAAATTTTTTTTTAAAAGGTGGAAATATGTATAAGGCAAAGCATATGTATTTATGTGATAAATAAAAATATATTTATTACATGAATAATTACGGATAATTTTATTTTAGAATTATTGATCATTATAAAGTATATTCTTATAATAATTAATTTTATAGTAGAAATAATTTTTATTATGTATTTTCCATGAAAATATGATTATTATATTATTTAAATAATATATTAAATGATTATTAGAATTATTATAATTACTATTTCATTATACGAATTTTAGTTCAGATTATTTAAGTTAATTATTTTAACTTAATTAATAATGCTACATATGCAAAATAAATCAGATATGGAATTCTAATTCTAATTTTTGATTTTGAACAAGGAATAAAAATAATAACATAATATTATTTTTATTTCAGTGCTATAAATATGTATTTTATGTGTGGATTAATAATAATTGGTCAATTATTGTGTATGTGTCAAAACCCTAGCATTACTGATAAACCCTAATTAAAAAAGTCATATACAACTTTAAGAATTGTTTAAGTCGTTAGGTAATCGTGATAATGTAAATAATTATATGTATTACACTTAATTAGGTAAAATCCTAATTTACTAGAAACTCTAATTATTGACTCGAAACCCTAATCGCGATATTAGAAACCTTAATTGTCAAATTAGGTACCCTAATCGCTAAATTGGAAAAAAAAACTAAATGTAATTAGTAGATCTTAAACTTAATATGCAAGTTTAAGTAATTTTGAAACCTAAATTAATTTAGTAATCCTAATTTGTAATTTTTAGAAACTAAATTTCATTTTAGCCCTAAATAAAAAAAACCCTAGAAAATTAAAGTTTTCAAAAACCTTAGGGTTAAACCCTAAGTCAAACCCCAAGGGTTAGGTAAATTTACTAAAGTGCCGTTAAATTTGCTAGCAAATAACTAAACTACCCTTTTCTTATGTTTTAAGCAAATGAGTTGTCAAATCTAGTGACTCATCATGTTAAGATCTCCCATGTGCTCAAAAATCTCAGCCAATCTTATTCCCTTTGACACCTTGCAAGTTTAGATTCAATGCATCAAATTATAAGATATACAAAGAGAGAAAATCAAAACTAAAGTTCGTTTCTTACCCAAACACTCAACCAACTCTCTCTCTCTCCAACCCTACGAATTTAAGTAGTGCTTTAGTCCCAAAACAAGTCCCTATTATCAGTTATAACAAATCAGAAGTATTGAATCAAGAATTGGTTCATAAAGGTATAAACCCTAACCAAGAAATTTGAACTTTGATTCCATGTTAGATCTTGTGTTTTAATGTTTAAACATGTTGTTTATAGTCCATATAGTTGATCTGGGTTGGTAGATGATAGATCAATAACATCTAAGTGCATGAATTTGAAGTTTTTAAAAAATATAGAAAAAGTTGAAAAAGTTGTCTGACAATGAATGTCAGGCCTCCTAGATCTCATCTTGTTTATGTTTTTGGTTGTTTAAATGTTGTTTCTTGTAGTATGCTCAGAGGACTTTGATCTGGACTTGAAATCATGCTTAGATCATGTGTAGATTTCAAGTTATGGAATGTCAAACTGCGTTAACCGACCATAACTTGCTGATTTCTGGGTAACCCAGAACTTTCCCAGAAAGCTCTGATAGCAAGTTCATGGGCCCAGATCTTGCTTGTGCTTGTTAATTTGATGCTAATGTTGTATCTAAATTGTTGTACGGTATATGGACTATAGATTGGTGTCTTTAAATCACATATATCACATATAGATTTGATGTAGTGACTGGACAAACTAGCTAGCTCGTTCACGAACTTGGTTTTCTGGGAAACCTAGAAAACTCAAGAGCATCCTTTCTGACAGACTTTGGCTGGACAAGATCTGGCGATTCTGTTGTTGTTATTGTGATTTTATATAATAGATATATACATGTGCATGCTGGCTACACACTGAAACCTCTAAATCACAAAAACATCACATAGATTTCAAGTTGTGGAAGCCCAAATATAGCCAGTCAAACTGTTCTTCATTTCCGGGTAACCTAGAAAATGAAAAACAGTTCTGACAGTTTGTTTAAGGTCTTAGATCTTTCTGATTGGTGATGTTTAGACTTGACTATTGTTCAAAACATGTTCTATGTTAGTTTCTCTACACAACCTTACGTCTAGAACACCTTTAACATGAACAGATTGCATGCTAGAAGGACATCAATAGCGTTGACCGGCTATGGCTTTATTTTCTGGGCAGCCCAGAAACATGATGAACAGCTCTGACAAATAGTTCAAAGCTTTATAACTTTCGATTGTGATGTTGTATGACCTTGTTAGTTGTTGTTACATGTAGTGTTACATTAACACTACACGATCTGACCATTAGTTAGCCTTTAAACAACTTAGATACTAAAATATTGATGGTCAAACATATCAACTCGATAACTGATTATGCATGTTCTTGAACCTCAAGAACACCTAAGGCGATAGATTCTGTCGCTAAAGGCTATATCGACAGGTTTATTCATTTTATTTATTTTAATTTTCAAAAATTATTTAAAAATAGAAATTAACTATTAAAAATTCCAAAAATAGTTTTAAAAATTATTTTAAGTTATAAAAATTAACTTTTAATAATTTGACATATTTTTCATAAATATTAATATTTATTTGGATATTATTGATATTTAATTTATTTAATAAATGAAATAAATAAATTGATTAAAAATAATTTTATTATATTAAAAATTATTTTAAATGATAAAAAGGTATTTAATAATATTTTAAGTTATAAAATATAACTTTTAATATTTTAAGAGAAATTTCATTAATTATTTAATATTAATGATATTAGATTTATTTATCAAGTATATTAAATAAATTAATTAAAAATTATTTTAATATTATAAAAATCATTTTAAATGAAAATAAATAGGTTAAAAATATTTTAAGTTATAAAATACAACTTTTAATATTTAAAGGTAAATTTCATTAATAATTTAATATTAAATGATAATAGAGTTATTTAATAATAATATTAAATAAATAACTTATAATGTTTTTATTGATTTAAAAATCATTTAAAAATGGAATAAATGAATTAAAAATATTTTAAGTTATAATTAATAACTTTTAATAATTTGATAAATATTACATTAATAATTAAATATTAATTATAATTATTTAAAAATGATTTTAAATGTTTTAAAAATCATTTAAAGGTAATAAAAATGTTTTAAAAATATTTTGAGTTATTATAAATAACTTTAATATTTTGGCAATGGTTTCATTAATGATTTAAAATTAATTAAATATTAATGATAATAGAATTATTTAGTATCTTAATCATTTAAAAATGATTCCACTGTTTGAAAAATTATGATAAATTATAATAATTAATTAAAAATTATTATAAGCCATGGAAAAATAATACGACTGTTATTTTAATTATTTAATCGAATATTAAACTACAGAATAGAGTTTTAGACTTGATAATTACCCGATAAAGCCGTCAGTACACCAAAATATTTCAGAAATTGATCTAGACTTACATAGTTTGACTAGGTAAGTGTTGTGATCCAATGACTGTTAAACTTATGTTACAAAGTGATTAGGTTATGTGCGGACTGCAAATAACAGTACTATGTGATATGATATATTATTCTAATCGAACGAATGATCTTATTAATGATAGGTCTCAGTATAAAAGATAAAACTAAGTTGTGTAAGTAGCAACTCATGCAAGTATCCTAACTTTGCATTTACTTTATGCAGTGGACATGAGTAAGAAAGTTTCAGAATTATATTATTGTTATGCCAAATTATTAGCTTTATTGTTATCGATTATATATCCAATCATTTACATTCATACAAATTCTTAAATTATCCGATCATTGTTTATCCACACAGTATTATTGTATATTTCAGATATTTATTGTGTTCGTTAATTTCTAAATATGATAATACAAGTGTCCTCACTTGGATAATCATTATATCTTATCACATGTTGATACATACTAGTTAGTTTCCAGTATGTATACATTAACTTAAAAGCCATCTAAGCAATTTGATTCAGCTAGACATAGATTTAAAAATATTATTGAACAAGATAGAACTTTATTGTATCCAACTGAATTATTTTGGTTCGGATTCCCAATTAAGTATGAACAACTCGAACATGGAAAATTTTTATGCGCCTAAGGCAGATATGCTAGACTAAAATATCGTTCGAACATGTAGTATTGATCAATACATGGTATAACGGGCTGATCACCCCATGTGCCCGTAAGTTATGACGGTTTACAGATGAAGTTCTGTTTAACCTTTTCGAAAATAGAAAATAATGTTCATAGTTTGTCGACTGATCTTCATTTATAGTCAATACGTAGTTTCAAAATTTTGATATGGAATTGATACGTTGTTATTATTGGTTCAGCCTACTTCACAACTGTTGATTTGTTGTAGAAGTGTCGTTCAAAGAAAACATTTACTTCTTTCAGCTAATAAGTATTATTGTTATTACTTGTTGGGCAATCAAATGCTCATCCTTGTTTTAAATTTTAATATTTTCAGTTAAGTATGATCAACCAGAAAGCTCTGTCAGGAACAAAGGAAAAGGTAAGGTTGCAGAATAAGTTTTACGCTATCCTATGTAATAATTAGACTTTATTAAAATAATGATATCTAGTAATTATCATGTAATGAATGTTTAAAGGTCGCGTACCTGGGATTTAGACTCTTATAAATGTAAATTAAGTTTGGTATCTATATTATTGTTATTATTATTAGTATTATTCCGCTCATAGAAATGGTATCGTGAAGCACCGAGTTCGGGTTTCAAGTACCTGAATTTGGGGGCGTCATAGGTTGGTATTAGAGCTTTAGGGTTAGAAACCTTAGGTGGGATAGACCTTAGGCTATAACCTTAGAATAGAGGAAAACGTTGAAAATACAAATAACTCATATAGAGTTTAAAAGGAGATGAATTGGATAAATTCATCATCAAACAAAATAAAAGATAACTAATATAAAACTATTATTTGTTGTGTGTATATATTATATGCTAATCAAAATAATTTATGTGTGTAGATGTCAGGTGGAAAAGGATTAGGATACCCTCAGATCGTAAAGAAGGAGCCAATATCAAAGCCAATAGCTGAATTAGAGACTCACCATGAAAATAACTCGGATGAGGTGGTCATTTTGGAAAATATAGTACTTGATCTGAAAATGGTGGAACTAACAGATAGTGATTCGGACACTAAAGTTGGAGCTGATCAAGCATCAACGGAGGTGCAGAATCTGAGGAACAAGGTTTCTTCTCTAGAAAAACTGTGGGAAATAGAAAAGTAACTAAATAGTCAATTGAGAAAAGCATTAATCGAAATAATGGAAGAACAAGATAAGCTTAAAATCCAAATTAATCAGATGAGAGCTAAAAGCAACAAATCAGATGCAGCTCCGAGTAAGAAGGGAAAAAGAAAGATGAAAGACTGTGACTTAGGAAATTCTAATAACAACCAAGGGACCTTAACAGAATAGAAAAGTGTACAAACTGTGAGAAGAAACATGAAGGTTTGTGCCGGAAAGGGGAAAACGTTTGCTACAATTGCGGATATAAGGGATATTTCTCTCCTCATTGTCCCCATCCGAAGCAAGGTGTCTGTTTCATTTGTGGGATAGAAGGTCATCAGGTGAAAGGTTGTCCAAGATCAAGAAAAAGGCATAGCGAACTAGTAGTATAAGTACTGTTAGATTATGTGTGTTCAATGTGTGTTCTATGATAAGTATGTCTGTAAATATAATATTCTTAAATTTTGTATAAGTTAGAACAGCAAATCCCGACTTTTGTTGTCATAAAGGGATAGCAGTATGTGTTATGTAAAGTACTATGAATTAACAGAATGAATATGAATCTATGTTTGATTTATGAAATAAGTTTGATATATTAAACTTATATAATAAGGTTTAGAATATAAGTTAAATGTATGATTTTATTTAAATCAGATAATGCCGCAAAGACGTCTAACTCAAAATCAAAGGATAAAAGAATTTGTCAACAATGTTGGGGGACAACAACCAGACCCGATGCAGAACTTTGTGAACATGGTAGCTCAAGCCATGCAGTAGGGAATACTAGCCGCAGGGAACCAACCAGACAATCGCTTGGCAAACTTCAAGGACTTCAAAGCGGTCGGACCGCCAAAATTAATGGGAACATCTGACCCTATAGAAGCCCAAACATGGGTTAAAGAGATAGAGAAGGCATTTGTAATTGCTAGGATAGATGAGGGGCAAAAGACCACTTTTGCCACTTATATGATGAAAGGGGAGGCTAACTTTTGGTGGGAGGCAAATCAAGCTAGGGCAAGAAAAGGTGTAGTTACATGAGCTAGGTTTAAAACTCTATTTTTGGAAAACTATCTCTCATCTAGTATGCAGGTGAGAATGGAGGTAAAATTTTTGGAGATAAAGCAGGATAACATGACTGTTGTGGAATATACCGTAAAATTTAATGAGTTGGCCAGGTTCGCTCCGCGTCAAGTTGATACGGAGGCTAGGAAGGAGAGAAGGTTCGAGCTGGGATTAAAATTCTGGCTCTACAACAAGGTGGCAGTGTTGCAGATAAGCACTTTTACAGCACTCATGGAAAAGGCTATCATAGCCGAAGAAGGGAGTGAGGTCATGAGCCTCTACAACAAGGAGAAAAGGAATAAAGGCAATGTCGAAGGAGCTGTCAAGGTGGAAACTAATAGTGGGAGTAAGAGTGGAAATGTGAAAAGAAAGGGGAACACTTTTGGAAACATTCAGGTCAAGCAAGAAGGTGTTAAGAAGCAGGCTGTGCAGTGTGTGAACTGTGGAAAGAACCATTCTGGTTAATGTTTAAAGGTTAAGTTTATGTGTTATAAGTGCGGGCAGGAGGGCCATATCTCTCCCAATTTCCCCAATCCAAGGATAAACCTTGGGTGTTTTCTATGCGGATCGATGGAACATAAGGTTAAGGATTGTCCACAAAGGAAAACGGATGCAGGGAGTGTGACTATGGGCAAAGGCAGCGGGACTCTGGCAATTACGGGACCAACTTCAACCAACAAACCAACAAAGTCAACCGTGAGAGTCTTCAGCATGACCGTTCAATATACCATAGCAGCTGGTGATGGAACTCCAGGTATTATTTGTATCACTTTTATTTTCGTATATATGATTTCCTTTATACAGTAAATTATTTTATAAAGAAATTTTGAAGGAGGAATTTTAGTTCTTTTAGAAATCAATTTTCTGTTTAATCAGATAAGCAAGCTTTATGCCGAATAGTTAAAAATTAGTTCGATCAATTATGATCGAGATCTACTTGCAATAATTGTGTATGCTATGTACCCTTGTGTGTATAAGTTTTAAAACGGTGATTCCGTGGGCGAAATCTTTATAAGGGAGGGTGAATGTAATAATATGATATTTTCTATATAAATAAATAAGAAATTTTGTGTATAAATTATTTTTTTTATTTTAAAGGTGGGAATATGTATAAGGCAAAGCATATGTATTTATGTGATAAATAAAAAAATATTTATTACATGAATAATTACAGATAATTTTATTTTAGAATTATTGATCACTATAAAGTATATTCTTATAATAATTAGTTTTATAGTAGAAATGATTTTTATTATTTATTTTCCATGAAAATATGATTATTATATTATTTAAATAATATATGAAATGATTATTAGAATTACTATTTTATTATATGAATTTTAGTTCAGATTATTTAAGTTAATTATTTTAACTTAATTATTAATGCTACATATGCAAGATAAATTAGATATGTAATCCAAACCTTAATTTTGGATTTTGAACAAGGAATAAGAATAATACCATAATATTATTTTTATTTCAGTGCTATAAATATGTATTTTATGTGTGGATTGATAATAATTGGTCGATTATTGTGTACCTGTCAAAACCCTAGCATTACTCATAAACCCTAATTCAAAAAGTCAAATACGACTTTAAGAATTGTTTAAGTCGTTAGGTAACCGTGATAATGTAAATTATTATATGTATTATACTTAATTATGTAAAATCCTAATTTACTAAAAACCTAATTATTGACTCAAAACCCTAATTGCGATATTGGAAACCCTAATTATCAAATTAGGTACCCTAATCGCTAAATTGGAAAAAAAAAACTACATGTAATTAGTAGATCTTAAACTTAATATGCATGTTTAAGTAATTTTGAAACCTAAATTAATTTAGTAATCCTAATTTGTAATTTTGAGAAACTAAATTTCATTTTAGCCCTAAATAAAAAAAATCCTAGAAAATTAAAGTTTTCAAAACCTTAGGGTTAAACCTTGAGGGTAAAAACCCTAAGGGTTAAACCCTAAGGGTTAGGCAAGTTTACTAAAGTGCCATTAAATTTGCTAGCAAATGACTAGACTACCCTTTTCTTATGTTTTAAGCAAATGCGTTGGCAGATCTAGTGACTCATAATGTTAAGATATCCCATGTGCTCAAAAATCTCAGCCAATCTTATCCCCTTTGACACCTTGCAAGTTTAGATTCAATGCATCAAATTATAAGAGATAAAGGGAGAGAAAATCAAAACTAAAGTTCATTTCTTACCCAAACACTCAACCAACTCTCTTTCTCCAACCCTACAAATTTAAGTAGTGCTTCAGTCCCAAAACAAGTCCCTACTATCACTTATAACAAATCAGAAAAGATTGAATTCAGAATTGGTTCATAAGGTATAAACCCTAACCAAGAAATTTGAACTTTGATTCCATGTTAGATCTTGTGTTTTAATGTTTAAACATGTTATTTGTAGTTCACATAATTGATCTGGGTTGGTAGATGATAGATCAATAACATCTAAGTGCATTAAGAATTTGAAGTTTTTAAAAAATCTGGAAAAAATTGATAAAGTTGTCTGACAATGAATGACAGGCCTCCTAGATCTCAGTCTGTTTATGTTTTTGGCTGTTTAAATGTTGTTTCTAGTAGTATGCTAGGAGGACTTTGATCTGGACTTGAAATCATGCTTAGATCATGTGTAGATTTCAAGTTATGGAAGGTCAAACTGCGTTGACTGACTATGACTTGCTGATTTCTGGGTAACCCAAAACTTGCCCAGAAAGCTCTGACAACAACAAGTTCATAGGCCCAGATCTTGCTTGTGCTTGTTAATTTGATGTTAATGTTGTATCTAGATTGTTGTACGGTATATAGACTGCAGATTGGTGTCTTTAAATCACATATGTGAAATATTGATTTGATGTAGTGACTGGTCAAACTAGCTAGCTCGTTCACGAACTTGGTTTTCTAGGAAACCTAGAAAACTCAATAACATCCTTTGTGACAGACTTTGACCGGACAAGATCTGGTGATTCTGTTGTTGTTATAAAGATTTTATTTAATAGATCTATACATGTGCATGTTGGCTACACACTGAAACCTCTAAATCACAAAAACATCACATAGATTTCAAGTTGTGGAAGCCCAAATATAGCCAGTCAAACTGTTCTTCATTTCTGGTTAACCCAGAAAATGAAGAACAGTTCTGACAGTTTGTTTAAGGTCTTAAATCTTTCTGATTGGTGATGGACTTGACTATTGTTCAAAACATGTTCTATGTTAGTTTCTCTACACAGCCCGACGTCTAGAACACCTTTAACATGAACAGGTTGCATGCTAGAAGGCCATCAATAACGTTGATCGGCCATGACTTTATTTTCTGGGCAGCCCAGAAACGTGATGAACATCTTTGACAGATAGTTCAAAGCTTTATAACTTTCGATTGTGATGTTGTATGACCTTGTTAGTTGTTGTTACATGTAGTGTTACATTAACACTACAAGACCTGACCATTACTTAGCCCAAAAACAACTTATACACTAAATTATTGATGGTCAAACCTATCAACTCGATAACTGATTATGTATGTTCTTGAGCCTCAAGAACACCTAAGGCGACAGATTCTGTCACTAAAGGCTATAACGACAGGTTTATTCATTTTATTTATTTTAATTTCCAAAAATCATTTAAAAATAGAAATTAATTATTAAAAATTCCAAAAATAGTTTTAAAAATTATTTTAAGTTATAAAAATAAACTTTTAATAATTTGATATATTTTTCATAAATATTAATATTTATTTGGATATTATTCATATTTAATTTATTTAATAAACACATTAAATAAATTGATTTAAAATGATTTTATTATATTAAAATATCATTTTAAATGATAAAAAGGTATTTAATAATATTTTAAGTTATAAAATATAACTTTTAATATTTTAAAATGGTTGCAATGGACCTTTTGGCACTTGATGCTCCACCTTGACACGTTGACAAGTTAAACACCTTGATATAAACTCCACGATCTCTCTCTTCATATTGCTCCACCAAAATGTATGTCAAAGATCAAGTTACATTTTGGTACTCCTAGAATGGATAGCAAATGGTGTGTTATGCGCTTCCATCATGATTTTATACTTTAAATCAAGGTCGTTAGGAACACAAAGTCTGGAGTTGATTCTAAGTATTCCTTCTTCATCGATTCTTGCTTCTGGGATAGTACCTTGTTACACTTTCTTCTTCATACGCATCAGCTCCAGGTCTTTAACTTGAGCAGCTTTAACTTTATCGATTAAAGTCGTTCTACTCGTATATTCGCCATCACCACATGGGTCCCTGGAGTCTTTAACTCTATCTCTATCCTTTGTAAGTCGTACAAAATGGGCCTTTGCGTTGACAATATCGTACTCGTACCCGCATATGATCTTCTACTCAATGTGTCAGCTACTACGTTCGCTTTTCCGGGATGGTATTGAATAATATGATCATAATCTTTCAACAGTTCAAGCCAAAGTCTTTGCCGCATGTTGAGTTCCTTTTGAGTGAAGAAATATTTGAGCCTTTTATGATCCGTAAAGATCTCCACTTTCTCCCCATACAGGTAATGCCTCCATATTTTAAGTGCAAAGACAACAGCTGTCAACTGTAGATCATGAGTAGGATAATTCCTCTCATATTCATTGAGTTGTCGAGAGTTATAGGCTATGACTTTTCCATGTTGCATGAGAACACATCCTAACCCTTTGCCGGAAGCACCACTGTAGATGATAAATCCCTTCGAACTAGATGGTATTGTCAGAACAGGTGCTGAAATAAGTCTCCTCTTGAGTTGGTGAAAACTCTTCTCACATTCCTCGCTCCAGTCGAATTTTGTATCTTTCTGAGTCAGTTGAGTTAATTGAGTAGCGATTCGAGAAAACCCTTCTACGAATCTCCGATAATAACCAGCTAAGCCGAGAAAGCTACGTACTTCGGTCACTGACTAGGGTTGCTCCCAGCTTTGAATTGCTTCAATCTTTGCCGGGTCAACATATATTCCATGACTTGATACTACGTGCCCAAAGAATGCTACTTCCTCAAGCCAGAATTCATATTTCTTCAACTTGGCATATAACTTGTTCTCACGAAGCTTTTGGAGATTCAGCCTCAAGTGTTGCTCATGATCTTCACGACTTTTGGAGTAAATGAGGATGTCATCAATAAAGACAACCACAAAATAATCCAAAAACTCCTTGAATACTCGGTTCATCATATCCATGAAAGCAGTAGGGGCATTAGTCAATCCAAAAGACATAACTAGGAGTTCATAATGCCCGTACCGAGTTCTGAAAGCCGTCTTTGGAATGTCATCGGTTTTAATCTTCAATTGGTGATATCCGAAACGAAGATCAATCTTTGAAAAGAATTTGGCACATTGCAACTAGTCAAACAGGTCATCAATGCGAGGCAACGGGTATCTATTTTTGACAGTGACATGGTTCAACTCCCGATAATCAATACAAAGTCGCAAACTCCCATCTTTCTTCTTCATGAATATAACAAGAGCACCCCAAGGGGACGTACTAGGACGAATGAAACCGATGTCTAACAATTCCTGCAGTTGGGTTTTTAACTCGTGAAGTTCAATAAGAGCCATTCGATATGGGGCTTTGGAAATGGGTTTTCTGCAAGGTTCAAGGTCGATACAAAATTCAATTTCACGCTCTAGGGGCAGGCCAGGAAGTTCTTCAGGGAATACGTCAGGAAATTTATTAACAATAGCAATATCATTCAAAACTGATGTATTTTTGTTTAAATCCGTGACATGAGCTAAGAAAGCCTGACATCCGTTTTTTAATAAACGAATAGCTTTATGGCTTCAGATGACAGTGATTGATTTTAATGGTTTGGTTGCTTGAATTCGCATAATAGGTTGGCTAGGAATGTGAAAGCTAACAACCTTACGAAAATAATTAATTTTTACATGATGAGTAGTTAACCAATCAATCCCTACAATTACGTCAAATGTAAGTATTTTCAATGAAATAAGATCGATAGGTAATGTGAGGGTACCGATTTGAACCAAATAAGACTTATAAACAGTGGATGTAATGAAGGTTTCTCCCAATGGAGTTTCAACAGATAAGTCAAAGTCTAATTTTTCAGAAGTCAAATTTAAACGTTGAGCGCAAGTAGAAGAAATAAAAGAATGGGTAGAACCGGTATCAAATAAGGTATATACTTCGCTAGAGTTTACGATAAGCTTACCCGTGATGACCTCGTTCGGGTTCCTTGCTTTCTGGAAGGTCACGAAAAACGCTCTCCCTTGAACTATTGGTTTTGACTTGTCTAGGACGGCATTTCGTGTCACCGTTCCAACTGGACTTGGCTTCCCTGTACGACAAAATCTAGCTAGGTGACCTTCTCTTCCACAATTATAATACATTTTGGACTGCTGCGCACAGTTTAGACTGATGTGTCCCTCCCCTCCACATTTGAAGCATATGATAGGTGGTCGTTCTCCTTCCTTAACAACGAGTGTTGGTGCTGACGTCTTTCCATCATTGTTGAATGTCCTCTTTTTGATATGTCCACTTTTATTGTCTTGGCCAAGATTACCACCGAAGTGGTTACCATTTCTGGCATGTTGATTACCTCCACATTTGTTGTCATCGCTTCGATGACTGCTACCACTGATATTATTATTTTGTCGGCTGCTTTCTCTTGATTGGGTTGACTCGTTATCATGCTCCAATAACTGAGCCCTATTTACAATATCTGAATACAAACACAGTTTGTGAGAAATTAGATATTGACATATCTCAAGTTTCAAACCTCTTAGAAATATCCGCGTCATTCTCTCCTCATTATCAACCAAGTGGGATGAAAACCGAGACAACTCGGTAAACTTAGCTTCGTACTGCGACACGGTCATATTGTTCTACTCTAGCTTGATGAACTCTACCTCCATCATGTGACGAATACTTTCGGGAAAGTACATATCGTTGAATAGTTCTTGGAACTTCTCCCAAGACATCTTCAGTACGGTAAGTTGAGTACGTTTTACCACTTCCCACCAGTAATCCGCCTTTCCTTGCAACATAAAGGTGGCAAAGGGAACCTTTTGCTCCTCGGAGCATCCCAAGACATCAAATATCTTAGTGATCTGTTTTATCCACGTCTCTGCCTTAAGTGGTTTTGGCTCTCCAACAAACTCTGGTGGTCCCAGTTCCTTGAACTGCTTAGCGGTGACCGTCCGAGAGTTGCCAGTGTTTCCACCTACATTTGGGACAGGAGCCGCTCTCACCTAATGTTGCATGAATTGCATAAAGCCTCTGAACATCCCATCGTTCATCATTTGATCGGTGTTGTTGTTTACCTGAGGATTATTGTCTTCATGTTGCACATTATCCTGAGTATTGATTTATGGTGACTCAACGGTCTCCTGTGCTCCATTGCTATTCTCAACATTCTCGGATGTCATTTTCAAGTACTGCCATAAAATAAGGGTTAATTGACATGCAACATATTATCCATATATTCTGACCGACCAATTAAATAACAAATAAACTTAGGTAGGTTATACTAGCGAATGAATTACCCGTCTTAATACAAATATTATCTTTTAGACAGTATTCAAACTCAAAATAAGTCCTCATTACATTTATTGCCACACTATTTCATAGAATAGTGAGGACTACTAATGCTACCATCTGGACCATTACTCCGTTCCCCAACTAGTCCCAGCTATATTCTCATTTCCTAAAGAGAACAATGAAAGCAAAGGGTGAGCTTAACTAGCCCAGTAAGAAATATTATGACTAAGATAATGCAGAATAAATTATCGTTAGCATTCAACAGTGTTAAACTTATAAATTACAATAGACATCAAGTTTAACTGCAGCGGAACAAGCAATCCATTAGAAGAGTCAAGTAGAACATGAAATCTACTATGTTCTATGATTTAAAATGTTTATCAACAGTTTTATCGCTGAGACTCAGCTTAATAAATAATCCACATCATTGAATCACCCCTACACTACGGCTAAGGATATTCATTAGTATCACGACCACAAATTATCCATGCTCTACGGGCCAAGGATATTCGTGTTTTCATCAATGGTCATGAACATGCCAACAACTGTCCATCAATGCACTATACGGGCCAATGAGGACTTTTACCACATCATTTGTAACATTACAGTCATGATTATACCGAATAATCCCTATACATAATCATACCAAATCCATCTATGCACTACGGCTAAAGATGACTTTCATAACAATATAAGCATGAGGATGATGACAATAATATAAGAATTAAATTAAAAGAAAGCAAATGATAAATTTTTAAAGATTTATAATTTAATTTATCCAGAATTCAATAATGTCCAAATTTTCAACATGATACTGCTTTGTAGAGTAAAATTCAAGAATAATATTGTATCAAAAATAATTTAGACCGAAAAGAAATCAAATTTTATCATGAATAGTAACCCATGTGAATAGTAACTGAGTGAATAGAACCCCGTGAATAGTACTTCAGGAATAGTAACCCTGTAAATAGTACTCCGACATAAAAAAGTTAAAACTTATCAAGAATGCTCAGACTAATATTTCCATGAAAAGATACTGGATGAAGCGCAAATATCAAGGATATTCTACTAATTTCATGGAGTATAGAAGCCAAAACATTAACAAAATGAATGTAGAATTTAAAATTTGAAACGAAATAATATTACTTACATACTACAGAGTATGGAAAAAAATATTATTTCATATGAATACAGAACAAAAATAATATCTCTTACCTTAAAAAGAAGGGTATTCTGACTAGTAGGGCGGGGATATTCTTAAAAAAAGCTTTCACTGTTTTCTATGCTCAAAACTTTCTTAAACTCTAAAGAAATACGCTCAAGATTATAGAAGAAGAATTCTCTGATTCTGGTGTGATTTTCAATTCTAACTAAGCATCCTATTTATTGGAGAATAGAAATGATACTATTTGAAAAATTTTAATCACGGGTGAATAGTACTTTCTTTTTTTTTCTTCTTCTCACGAACGAAACATGAACTGGAGGGTCATCGATTCACTACAAGAAAAAGGTCTAACAGCGACCAATAATATCAATGACCGCATATCCAGTCGTTAATATTCATAATAGCTACCAATATATAATCCAGTCGATATGTTATATCAGCGACCGCATGCGGTCACAGATCGGTCGCTAGAACAAATTTCCCTCCCAAAATTTGGCAGGAAATGTTGGCACGTAGGTTTTTTGCGACCACTTATAATCAGTGACCACATGCGGTAGCTGATAAGTCCATGTCATTAAAATTCAGCGACCGCATGCGGTCGCTGATAGCGGTCACTAATCAAACTTAATGTTATCAGTAACCAGTATTCGCTCGACACAGTACAGAGAAGGAAAAAGAAAAGAGGGAGGTCCGAAATAGGGAGAAGAGGGAGAAAAGGGGGAGAGGAGAAGGAGTCCGGCCGCCGCCGCCACCTGCCACTGGCCACTTAGGTTCTCTAAAAAAGTAGAAATTTCCGCCTCTACAAAGGTAACTCACTTGAAATCCACTAGAAACCTTGAATCTGTTGTTAATTTGTTAATTGAATGTGGTTTAGATAAAACCTAGATCAAAAAAATTGTTTATCTGTACTTGCACTTTTATTACATGATAAGATTTGATGCATTGTAACGGGTCTTGTTAATTTTCTCAAAAGATAGGGGAATCATAAAGATAGGACAATGGCTATCACGAAATTGTATTGGTGCATCACCTTTTAAATTTTTATGTTTTGCTCGTTGCTGATTGATTGATATCATAATATGGGAGATATTTATAAGGAAAATTTTGTTCTCTAAACCTCCCAGAGATTTCAAGTGTGTAAAAATGTGTTGGTTAATTTATGCTTAATTTACCAATAACAACTAGTTAGACTACATAATGGAAGAATTTGTTGGTTAATTTATGCTAAATTGAAGGTGTAATTTTTTGTTTATTTACTTAAAACTTCCTCCTCCTGAAAACTAACCAAAAATATAGAATTTTTCATGGATACTTCTACATAATCCAATTGATGTTGTAATTTATATCAGTTAACAACACTACGAGAATATGATTACGAGTATAACAAATTGGGTGGGGGTGAATGGGTGATGAAGACGATGTACTAATAAAAAGTTTGGAAGCGTGGCGTGATTGTACTAATAAAAGGTAGTGATTGTGATGATTAGAAGGAAGCGTGGCGTGGGTGGGTTTGGTGGCAATTAAAAACAACCCCTCTACATAAAGCATCTTTAATTAGCAGTGATGCAATGTATCCGGCCACAAGGCTATGTGGTTCCCCTTGTTTCTACTGTATAGTATTAGTATTAGTATTAGTATTAGTATGTCAAATCAAGACTCCTCCTTGAAATTGTTACTAGTATTTAAGTTAGATGTGGCACTGGCAGTGTTCCATTTCCTTTTAAAACGTGGATTGGATAGGATAGGATATAAATTAATGTAGACATAAATGTGGATAAACTTCACTTTCAAGGTCCCCATGAATGAAATAAATAAATAAAGGCAAACAAAATTCCAACTTTCTCCTCCTCCCAACCCCCCACTTCACTTGCTACTACTAGCTAC
Organism: Panax notoginseng; assembly: GCA_016801055.1. Taxonomy (NCBI): domain Eukaryota; kingdom Viridiplantae; phylum Streptophyta; class Magnoliopsida; order Apiales; family Araliaceae; genus Panax; species Panax notoginseng. The sequence goes on from CM029018.1 coordinate 115,048,486, forward strand.
TAGAACCAAAAGCAAGCACCAAAATATGATTTTCCATCCTAAAAAAGAACAAATTCTAATTTATACACCCTCCCTCCTCCGGAGGCAATAATAGTATAGACAATTTTTAGATAGGGTAAATTATTAAAAGTATTGATTATGTAACAACAAACAGAATCAATTTTAAGATTCCATATTAACCACAACACACAAAAATTATATAAAGAATAGAAAGTAAATAACATATGCTATATTTAGATTCATTAAATTATGACTAATTTTATATGCCTGATTTATTTATTAATATGTCTGGCACACTCTAAAATAATTAACACATCAAACATCGATTATAAGTGACTAAAAACTCATAATTGCTATAACATGAGTTCAAATACATAAAACTTACATTATTAAATAAGCTCAAGATTGACTTGCTAATAAATCACGAAACTCAAATCCACATGATTTAGTGATATCCTGACTACCCTGTCGTAGCGACTATTATTCGGAACTGTTGGAGTATATACGTGTCAATCCTAACAATACTTCCTCAATAGGTACTTTAAGTTTGTCATTACAAATAGGGGAAATATATTTTGTGATTTTGGCTTCATTCCAGATTTATATGACTGTGTCTGATTCAGAATCAATGAGTGTTCAGTAAGACATAAAATAGAGTCCTTTCTAACATCCTTATCTCAACAAAGAATTTGATTTAATTTGCTAAATTTTTTACTGCTTTAATTTACATTCAATCGTTATTATTTTGGTCTTATTTTATTGGGAATTTGTATATTTCTCTTGGTTTGTGTCTTGGGTGCCTGGAAATTACCATATATGCATCCTGCCGTGCATGTGGCTAGTCCATATTATAGGGGAGACTCTGGCCAATTTTTTTTGTTTGTCAGGTAGTTACGAACATTTATAATATTAACGAGATCTTTATGTTGTGGGAGATTAACGAGCTCTTTAAAGTACTTGCTACCCGAATTTAGATGTCCTCAATAGTTAGTCCCGCGTGTATGCTCAAGTCATATGGTTACAAGTATGCTCTCAAGTCATATACTTACAAGTATGCTTAAATGTTAATCATATGCTTACAAGTATGCTCAAGTCATATGGTTATAAGTATACTCTCAAGTCATATGCTTACAAGTATGCTAAAGTCATATGGTTACAAGTATGCTCAACTCATATGCTTACAAGTATGCTTAAATGTTAATCATATGCATGCTTACAAGTATGCTCAAGTCATACGGTTACAAGTATGCTCAAGTCATATCTTAACATTTATAATGTTGTCTGTAGTAGGTATCATGGAATCATGGACCTCTATTCAGACTGTAGTTGGATGGCACGACGAAAGTTAAGTGCCCAGATATGTGCTACACCTGAATTTAGAGCTGGTTGCCAAATATTTTTGGAGAATGTGTATAGTCACCCAAAATGTATGAATGGTCAGTCGCAGATACGATGTCTATATTTGAAGTGTAAGAATGTAAATTATATGGACAGAGACATGGTAAACTATCATTTACTTGTTTCTGGGTTCATGAAAAATTACGAAGAATGCTGGTGGGCACATGCGCAGAGAAGAGATGGTGGCATCACAGAAGTACACAATTTGGGCAGTAGTACTCATCGTATGAATGAAATGGTTCATGATATTGCAGGGCCAAATTTTGATTGGGAACAAGGCAGAGAGCAACCTATGAATTCTGATGCCAAAGACTTCTTTAAGTTGTTAGACGAGGGTAGCGAGCCATTGTGGCATGGTTGCACCAAACACACTATATTGTTTGCAGTGGCGACATTACTTAACATCAAGGCTAATCACAACATGAGCCATGAGTATTTTGAGTCGCTCTTGAAGGCCATTAAGAGTATCACTACAAAAAAATGGGCATTTAGCAACGATTTTTCGGACAACGACTTTATAAGTCGTTGTTAAAAGTATATGTTTAGCAATAAAATTTGTCATTCGTTGAAGATTGTGTCAAGCTTTCACTTTTTACAACGAAATTCATAAGTCGTTGTAAAATTTCGTTGCTAATTCATTGGCGGGAAGAAATTTTGTTAGAAATTCGTTGCAAAATTTTCGCCCACTTGCTTTCCCATCATCGTTGGCAATAAAAGTTTTTTTGTTGCTAAAAATGGAGCTTTAGCAACGATTTTTCAGGCAACGACTTTATAAGTCATTGCTAAAAGTGTATGTTTAGCAACGAAACTAGTCCTATGTTGCAGATTGTGTCAGACTTTCAATTTTTGCAACAAAATTCATATGTAGTTGCAAAATTTGGAAACAAAATTCGTTGCAAAATTTCTAACCACTTGATTTCTCCTCATCGTGGGCAACGAAAGTTTTTTTGTTGCTATATTTCGTTGCCTAATATGGACCACATTCATTGTCAACAATTTTTATTTTCGTTACATATTTTATACAAGTTTTTGCAACGACTATTAAAATGTTGTCTTAAATTAAGATAGTAATAGTAATAGCAACTAGGCCCAGGTGCTTGGGTGGTCATTGGATTAATATTCCAATTGGAGGTCTTGGGTTCGAATCTGTGCATCAACATATTTTTTGGGATAAAGTTCAATATTTACCACGTCAGCCCGTCCACATATGATATGCACGTGTGTGTGTGTGTGTGTGTGTGTGTGTGTATATATATATATATATATATATATATATATATATATATATATATATAAATATTTATAAATTTATCTCTAAATATTCATATAAATATTTATAACAAATGTTCATATCTAAATTTTATAAATTTTAGATGAAATATTTATAAATTTATATGAATATATTTATATTATATATATATATATATATATATATATATATATATATATATATATATATATGCTAATAGAATTTATCTAATACACAAAAAATATAACATAAGAAGCAACAATATCACAGCAAGGTTTCGAACCTAAGACCTATGGGTTATTGGGCCATTAAGCTACCACTGAGCCATTCTAATCTATTAGTTAACTAAACTAGCGCCATAACTTGTAGCGGTAGACACTGTAGCACATGAGTAAATGAGGGGTAAATGAGTAATTTCTCAGGTCGTTACAGCCTGTTGCGGCAAGGGGAAATTCATTTCATTCCGTTTCACCCAATGTTGCGATTAACGGTATAGATTATGGTTGTTGAAATAGTATAAGTAAATATTTAACTTGAGATTACAGAAAATAATAAGAAATTTTATTCTTAGATGGAGGGAGTAACTTAAATCATGAACATATTTTTAAGTCCAAAAATAAAACATAAAAAGAAAAATAGTAATGATATACCCCTAGCTATTTCTAGTTCTCCTTTTACCTTTTTTCCAAATATATTATAAAATTAAATTATAATACTATCAGTTCTAAAAGAAAACATAAAAGATGAAGAAAAATTTATTATGTTTTACGAACTAAAACAAAATAAAATTATTTAAAAATGACTTATAAATCATTCCTAATAAGTTAGTTTGACCCATATTAATGTAATATGTGATGCCCCCAAAATAGGTATACATAACCTATCTTGGATCGCCAGTTAAAGTGAAATTACATCTTACTCTTCTTTTTTACAAATTTGCTTTATAAAAAAAAATTTAAAAAAAGTTACAATGCTGGTTAGTTTGGCTTTGGATAACATTTTTATTTTTTTCAAATTTCTTTAAAAAACTAAAATCGTTTTAAAAAATTAAGATAATTTTTTTTAAATTCATTTTTTAAAAAAATATTTTTTAAAGTGGCGTTGGTTGTCTTTCTGATTTTTAACCAAAAAAAAATCCAAAAAATCAACGCCATTTCAAATGGCGTTCAGTAGTTTTTTCCAAATTAGATATGAGAGCCTTTACTCCCAACGACAGTCGTTGAAGTTCTTATTTTTAAAAAAATATTCGTTTAAAAATAAAATCTTTTTTAAAAAAATTAAAGCTTTTTTTAAAAAAAAATAAAGTTTTTTTTATTTATAAAAATTGTTCTTAAATTAATTAATTTGGTTAAGAGAAGAGTCTATTCCAAGAAAATTTGAACAAAATGGATATAATTGAGAAAGTTGAATATAATTTAGGCAATTTTGGGAAAATACTCCAGATCCAACATTTCCCCTTTCTTTCTCCTAATATACTTTTGTCTCCAACCTAACCCAAACCTTCCATGGCGTCTAGGACTGAGCAAGAAACGGATATAACCAAATTACCGAACCGAACCGAAATAATTTAACCAATTTTTTTTGATAATTCAGTCATTTTTAATATTTCGATTTAACCGAATAACCGAACAAAGCAAAGTTGCACAATACTGAGTTAAAATAATAATATAACCGAACAAAGCCTTGCAAGTTGCAAAGTTGCACAGCAGTCAGCACTTACGCTCTGTTTCTGAGTTTTAAAATGGACAGGAAAGAAAAGAAATGGACGAAAAATTTAAGTTTTCTTTCTAATTCTTATGTTTATGAGTTTTTTAATAAACGGAAAAGAAAAGAAATGGATAGAAAACTTGGCCACTTTTCCTGCCAAAGTTTTCTGTCCAAAATTGGCCTGATTTGGACAGAAAAGAAATTAGAATAAGTATTATTTTTATAATTCCCATATTATCCTCAACTTTTAATATAATAAATTTTAAATTACAACTCATGTCCTCAATTTATTTTTATCTACTAAACCTAATCTGATAAAAAGAAAAGTGATATTTTTCTTTTCTTTTTATTAGAACTCAAAAACGCAAGAAAATTAAAATTTTGAATTTTCTATTTTTTTCTATTATAAACTCAAAAACAACACCAAAAAAAACTTCAATTTTTCGTTTCTTTTCTTTTCTGTTCTAATATAAGTTTTCTATTCTTTTCATTTCTGTACAAAAGTCAGAAATAGAGTGTAAGTACTCTATATTGGACCCCCTGAGTGTGAGACCCCAGATTTTTTTAAATAAAGATTTAAATTTTTCAAAATATTTTTTTTAACATTAAGGTGTGGATTTGAGATAATGTTATAGTTGGGGGTAGTATTTGAAAATTTTATAAAGTATGCAAGTTGTTATATAATATTCGATTGGTCGAAAAATATTCTTTTTATCGGAAAATATTTGTACGACGACAAAATCATTGGTGGACCCACAACAGAAGAACTGTCGTAGTTAGAAAACGACATAAATACTTTATGAAAATAACGGCGGAAGTTTTACCGTTGATACTGTTGAAACACCCGGTGTTAAAAGTACAGTAATACGCGTGGTTGCATAGTAGCACACGGTATTGATTATTGATGCTTATGTGAGAAGTCACTCAGTATTGTTCAATCGGGTATTCGGGACACTTTTTGTGTCGGAGTACTATTCACGAGTTACTATTCATGAGTTACTATTCATGAGTTACTATTCACGGGTTACTATTCATCCAAATTACTATTCACTCTAGTATTGCTCACTCGAGTATTCGGAGCACTTTTTGTGTCAGAGTACTATTCACGAGTTACTATTCATGAGTTACTATTCACGAGTTACTATTCATGAGTTACTATTCACGAGTTACTATTCACGAGTACTATTGATTCACATGATTTACTATTAGGGGAGTTGGTGCAAGATTGATAATACTTGCAGGACTAAATAAAAAATGCAGAAAAAGAGGAAGGTATTATACTGTAATTTTTGAGCCCCAAAACGTGCAATTATCGAAACTATGTTTTCCTATAAATAGAAGCTCATCCTTCCTTCATTTCTCACCAATTCACTAAAGCTTTAGATCCATTATTATAGAGAGAAATTATAGAGAGAAGCTATGGAGAGAAAATCTATAGAAGAAGAGAAGTCTGCTCCCTTACTACTCCTATATCCAGTTTCTTTCAAAAGTAGGGAATATTATTTCTTTCTTTCATCTTCATGAAGAGAACTTCTGTTATTCCATTCTTTGTTATTATGTTGGAATAACCTGTTTATACGAAGTACCGCATACATGGTAAAATTCTTTTATTATTTCATTCTTTATTACTCTGCTGGAACATCCTGTCTGTGCGTTCTACGCCGGACCTGGTTCCATTATTTATTATTCTGCTGGAACATCCTGTCTGTGCGTTCTACGCCGGACCTGGTTCCGTCTTTATTATTCTGTTGGAACATCCTGTCTGTGCGTTCTACGCCGGACCTGGTTCCGTCTTTATTATTCTGTTGGAATATCCTGTCTGTGCGTTTTACGTTGGACCTGGTTCCGTTAATTATTATTTTATTGGAATAACATGCTTGTGCGGTCTATCGCATGCCTGGTGATTTCTTTTGTTATTCCATTCTTTATTATACACAGTTGGTTAAAGTTTTGACTTCTATACTCCATGAAATTAGTGGAATATCCTTGATATTTGCGCTTCATCCAGTATCTTTTCATGGAAATATTCTTCTGAGCATTCTTGACTTTTACTTTACAAAGAAGTATCATGTTGACAATTTGGATATTATTAATTCCTGGATAAATTAATTCTTTAACTTGTTTAATTGAATTCCTATAACATTGTCATCATCCTCATATTTATATTATGTTGAAAGTCATCTTTGGCTTACGTGCATAGATGGACTTAGTATGATTATGACCAGGGATCATTCGGTATAATCATAAACTGTGATGTGATAAAAGTCCTCAGTGGCCCGTAATGCATTGATGGACAGTTTTTGGTATAAATATGACTAGTGATTATTCGGTATAGTCATGACCGTGGATGATTTAATGAATATCTTTGGTTCGTAGTACAGGGATGATTAGAAGATGTGGTTTATTTATTAAGTTGAGTCTCAGCGATAAAAATTGATGAAAACATTTTTAAATCATAGAAGATAGTAGATTTTATTCTCTACTTGACTCTTCTAAGGATTGCTTATTCCACTGCAGTTAAACTTGATATCTATTATATTTTATCAGTTTAATATTATTGAAGACTATTGATAATTTATTTTGCATTATCTTATTCATAATATTTCTTACTGGGCTAGTTGAGCTCACCCTTTCTTTCAATGTTCTCTTCAGGAAATGAGAATATAGCTGGGACGAGTCGGGGAAATGAGTTATGGTCCAGAAGATAGTATTAGTAGTCCTCACTATTCTGTTAAATATTGTGACAATAAATGTAATGAGGACTCCTTGAGTATGGATATTGTCTAGATGACAATATTCCTATTAGAACGCTCAGTTTATGTATTGTAGTATGTTACACGACAGTTGTATAATTAAGTTTGTATTTGTATTCTGTACCATGTATCTGACGACCCAAGATGGGTGATGTATACCTAATTTTGGAGGCGTCACAGTTGGTATCAGAGCTTAGGGATATGATCCCTAGCTAGGATGTAAGAATAGAACTAGGAGGGGAGAGACGAAAAATTCCTTCGCTAATATGACCTACTTAAGTTTATTTGGTATTTAATTGGTCGGTCATAGTATAGGGATAATATGTGATATGTCAACTAACCCTTGTTTTGTGACAGTGTTTGGGAATGGCATCTGAAAATGCTGAGATAAGCAATGAAGCACATGAGAGCGTTGATTCAGCTCAAGCAAAAGGTAACGACCAACAACACAATAATAATCATACCGGTGGCAACGACTATCGGAACAATGATAACCATCGTGGGGGAAATTATCATGCCAAGAATGGTAACCACTTCGGTGGTAATCATGGCCAAGATAATAGAAGTGGAAATTTCAAGAAGAGAATGTCATTTAGCTCAATTTTGTCGTATAGTGAAGTCAAGTCCAGCTGGGACGGTGGCACCAAAGGCAGATACAGACAAAACAAATTCGGTAGTTTAAGGGAGAGCGTTTTTCGTGACGAGGAATCGAACGAAGTTATCACGGGTTAGTTAATTATAAATTTTTGCGGAGTCTATACCTTATTAGATACCGGTTCTACCCATTCTTTTATCTCTCTTGCTTGCGCTCAATGTTTAAATTTGACTCCAGAGAGATTAGACTTTGACTTATCGATTGAAACTCCGTTAGGAGAAACCTTCATTTCATGTGCTATCCAAGTCTTGGATGAGAGTCACAGTTTTGAGTGATATTTTTATTGTTAATAAATTTTTTGATGTATTCTTGAAGACTTCTTAAACTACCCCTAGAGCATGAAATCGAATTTTGTATTGACCCCAGTACAAAATCCATTTATAAAACCCTCAAATATTTCATCAATTAAAAGGATCTGGTTACGTTGATTATAATGAGAGTTATAATAAAAGCGTTGGAATAATGAAAATCATGGGTATATGTGGTATTAGTAAGTGTTATGATGAGTTATGTTGGTTATTACGTGAAAACATGAAAGTTTCTTAGAAATCACAAAGGGTTGAAAAATTAGATTTTGGTAAAAATGTAACATGAAATTCAATTGACCATATCTCCTATTATATTTTAAATTTTTGAGTGTGGTCAAGTTCTAAAGTTAGATCTATGAGTTACCTAACTAATCCAAGTGGAATCACTGAATAATGTGTTGTAGATTTTAGCAAAGGAGTCAAAACTTCAAAATGTCCAAAAAGCTGCTGCCACATTTTTGTAAGGGCTATTTCGGCCACTTAATTAGTGAGAAACATTTAGGCCTTTTGGGAAATAAAAGTATATGGTATAAAGAACATCGTGTCCAAAAATGAGCTCATTCCGACTTAAAATGAGCAAGTTATGACCATTTCAATATTTAAGTTTTTCGGACGAAAAACGCTATAACCGGAGTTCTACAACTCCGATGACCATGAAATTTAAACTGGAGGCTCACATTAACATGTGTAAGATCCTTCCAAGATTTGGGAATTTTTGGAGTTAAACTTGAGGTAGCAAATTTCTTAAGGAATTAATTGGAAATTATTTTTTTAAAAATTCCGAGAAAAATGTATGTTCATTATGAGACTATATTATGCTAAATCCCAGAATAGAAATATTTTTGGGACTGATTTGGTATTTTTATGAAAAATATTTAGTTACGAATATATGAGTTAAATATGTTATGTGAAGTAACTGTAATATCCTAAATTTGCTATGTAATTTAACAAGTGCAATAAATGAACTTATGTGACAATTGTTTTTAAATGAATTATTTATTGTCATTATATGTTATGTGATAAGATGTATTGTAATGGTTGTTACAGTTAGGCCAATTATTTAAATTGGTTAAGGATGGAATTAATTCTAATTAATTTCGTGGGATAGCCTTAAATCATGACCTTGAGTTTGGAGCGGAATTTGGTGGCGCGGACGGCGTATTTGGGTCCGGAACGTCAAAATTAGTCAGGATGGACTGTAACCACGAAAATGTGTTACGGTTGACTTTTTGGTCAAAGTCAACCGGTTGACTTTTTCGGGAAAAAGTCAACTACGAATTTTTATGTTGAGATTGACGAAACGGATAGTTCCACGACGTCCGGGACGTCGACTTTAGTAGGAATCGATATATGTATCGATACGTTTGTTAGGAGGGGTAAAATGGTCAAAATGGCTATTTAATTGATTAAATGGATAAATTTATATTTTAATAAATGGACCAGCAGCTGGGGGGGAAGTCTTGTGTCACACATATTGGGACAAGGAGGAAGAGAATACGTATATATCAACATAGCCATGATAGGAGCTAGTTTATTTCTCAAACCAAACAACCTTTCATTTGCTCTAGCTCCCACCTTCTTTCTATTTACTAACCATATTAATGTATTAGATTTAAGGTTGTATAACTGATGTTTGGAAGAGGTGAAGGGGCTGAGGAGTTCAGTTCTAGCAAACAAAATATACATATACATTCCACCACAACTCCTTTTCCTTTCCAAGTTTTTTCTCCCTTTCACAACAAGTTCAAACCAAGAGAGCAGAACATAGTGGGAGTTTGAGAGTGGTTCAAGGTGGACTGAGTTCTGGAGAATTTGACAAGCAAGGAGGGTGAGCTATCAAGCTTCAATCCACTCACTAGCAGTAGTTAACTCCAATCAATAGGTAATTCATGGATTTTCATATATGCATGAACAAAATAGCTAGAAAATGCATGTTTAGCTTTAGTATATGAGTTGTGTTCGTGGATGTGATGTTGTAGGATCGTGGTCTGGTTGCTATTGTATAATAAGAACATAAGTTCTGGACCAATCATGCCTTGTATGCTTTAAAATTCAAAGATTTTATGTATGTATGCTAAGTGTTTGATAAAATGCCTCTAACATGCTAGATAGTTCAAAACATGGAAAGATAGAGAAATGAATTGTTGTAACATGTGTATATATGTTATTAGAAGTGATTTGAACCATAGGAATCAAACCCATGCATGCTAGAATCAAAATCATGATTTTCTCAAAAGTTGGGTTAAACTAGTTTGCATGATTTTTCAGGATTTTTGGTCACTCGAAATCATGTCTTAGATAATCCATTTGTTGCATGTAATAATTTTGTAAAATAGTATGTAACATGAAGTATAAAATGTCCAAATTTCATTCGGATCGAAGCTATATTGAGTGAGATATGAAAATCGTAAACAAACGTGTTAGAAACCGAAAAAAAAGGGAACTGTGAACTACTGACCCTAAAGTCAAAATTCGGTGCTAGTTAAAATTTCCAGAAAATTGTGGGCTTTTGGGTGATTATAGTACACTGTATAAGCTTTCCATAGACTTCGGAACGGACTAATTCCGACTTCGGAGCAAGGAGTTATGACTGTTCAAAGTAGTTGCATCAAATCTGTCAAACAAATTCGGAGCAGTCCCCTTGCATGGAGTTTCTGGAATTTTGTGCTTGGAATTTGGAGATGGTCCATGAACGAAAGTTGTAGCCCCAGAAGTTATCTTCGCGTGGGCGCAAGAATCGTTCAAAAATGTTTTAAAATGAATTAGTTATGACTGTTTTAGCGAGATATGGTAAAGCTGAGAAAAATAAATAAATTAAAAAACTGTTATGTTTGCGCATTTTTTTTTAAGTTCTGTTTTGGGCTGCCTATGATGTCTAAGATGGGTGGTATATATTTTCTAAATATATTCTCTTATGATGTTTGTAGTATATCCAATAGGAGACCCTTATACTTCAAACTGGATTGTGTATGAATGGTGATTAACGAGGCACATGTGATTAGATTATGTGAAGGTTAATTGCTAGCGTTAATTGTATCAGGCTTATCAGGCAAGTTTCCTAACCCTCATTTCAATTGGATATGTATTAAATCCTTACTAATATTATCGCAGTAAGGGTAAGTATTGAACTTGTGATAGTTATTTATTCGTGCAAGTTTCTTCGTTGAAAAGTCATACAAACTTCAATTATCTTGCAAACTTATCGATGATTATTCAGTTATTATTTTTAACTGCCATATGTTTAAAATTTCATTTCATTATCGAACTGTTCTAAAGTATGTTCCTGGCCTTTGTTTCCGGCTAGTTATTATTCATGAAAAAAGTGATTTAAAACAAATCTTTCGAAGCTATTAAATGTTTACCAATCCAAATTGCTTTAGTGCGGTCTCACATGATTACTAAGATGAACAACCCGAATAAACGGGCAAACAGATGTCGGGCAAATAGTCCCATTTTGCTTATGCAGCTTAAAACTTAATACTTGTGCACAATGTAGGGTACAATAGGCTGATCACCTGGCGTACTTGCAGAGACCGTTTACAGTCTATTGGATTGTTAAACCGTCTGATGATTTTTGATGAAAGAAAATATGTTCAGGGTATTTTACACCCCTTAGTATGATATTAAAAATTCTTAAATTTCTAATCTTGATGTTCCTATTTAACGCTTGATAATCATTTCAACTATTGAGGTTTAACTATTCAACTGCTTTCACTCCTGATGTATGTTTTCAAATTTCGTATATACTTGCTGGGCAATTCGTGCTCATTCTTGTTTCAACCTTTCAGTTAAGGGTGAGAAGGCTGAGGGTTCGGGCAAGGACAAGGGAAAGACTAAGATGAAGTGATGCTAATGTTTATGTAATAAGTTAATTATTTCCACATATGTGTAATGTAGCGATAAACGCTAAGACTAAGTTCCAGTATGTTTTAAGGTTGTAAAGACTTGGGATTTTATTTTGAATAATTATGTAATAGTTAATATTATTATTCCTTATTGTTAAATTTTACATAGATAGATGATGATGTATGTTGTATCGCGAGCACCAAGTCCTGTAATCGATGTTACACGGATTTGGGGGCGTCACAGTAACAAAGTTGAAAAATAGAATTTTATGGCTTGGAAATCCTATATAGAGCATATAAATATTTTTTTGATGAGGGATTTGATCATTGGTGATGATATCTTATGAGTATGACATTTTTGAATGATTAAATGCATTATATGGTAAAGCGTAAACAATTGAAATAAATTGTTTATAAGTTTAAGAAGTGATTAAAATATTGTTATAAGATTAATGGTATTAGATTGTAAGATTATTAAGTGATTGATAGAAGTGGGATATTGTTGAACCCTGGATAAATTATATTATAAATGTTTAATATTTATCCTTTATCTCATTTGATTGATTCTTTATATCATTATCCTCATGCTTATATTGTGTTGAAAGTCATCTGTGGCTTACGTGCATAGATGGACTTGGTATGATTATGACCAGGGATTGTTCGGTATAATCATGACCGTAATTGAAAACACGATTATCTTTGGCACGTAGTGCATGGATAATTCGTGGTCGTGATACTAAAGAATATCATTGGCCTGTAGTGCAGGGATGATTCGACGATGTGGATTAATTATTGAGCTAAGTCTCAGCAATGAAATATTAATTCATGGATGTGGTAAAAGTCATCTTTGGCCGTAGTGCATAGATGGACTTGGTATGATTATGACCATGGATTGTTCGGTATAATCATGACCGTAATTGAAAACACGATTATCTTTGGCACGTAGTGCATGGATAATTCGTGGTCGTGATACTAAAGAATATCCTTGGCCTGTAGTGCAGGGATGATTCGACGATGTGGATTAATTATTGAGCTGAGCCTCAGCAATGAAATATTAATTCATGGATGTGGTAATAGTCATCTTTGGCCGTAGAGCTTAGATGGACTTGGTATGATTATGACCAGGAATTATTCGGTATAATCATGATCGTAATTGAAAACACGAATATCCTTGGCCCGTAGTGCATGGATAATTCGTGGTCGTGATACTATTAAGCTGAGTCTCAGCATTATTGATTTTACAGTTGTATATCTTTGGCATGTAGTGCAAAGATGAATTGTTAATGAATATCTTTGACCGAATTGCAAAGATGAATTTAATGCTTTCAACGATAAAGGTATTCAAGGTATCCTCACCTCTTTATCATACCAGGTACGTACGTAAATTTCGAGGGCGAAATTCTATAAGAAGGGGAGATTGTGAGACCCCAGATTTTTTTAAATAAAGATTTAAATTTTTCAAAATATTTTTTTAACATTAAGGTGTGGATTTGAGATAATGTTATAGTTGGGGGTAGTATTTGGAAATTTTATAAAGTATGCAAGTTGTTATATAATATTCGATTGGTCGGGAAATATTCTTTTTGTCGGAAAATATTTGTACGACGACACAATCATTGGTGGACCCACAACAGAGAACTGTCGTAGTTAGAAAACAACAGAAATACTTTATGAAAATAACGGCGGAAGTTTTACCGTTGATACTATTGAAACACCCGGTGTTAAAAGTACAGTAATACGCGTGGTTGCATAGTAGCACACGGTATTGATTATTGATGCTTATGTGAGAAGTCACTCAGTATTGTTCAATCGGGTATTCGGGACACTTTTTGTGTCAGAGTACTATTCACGAGTTACTATTCGTGAGTTACTATTCACGGGTTACTATTCACGGGTTACTATTCACCCAAATTACTATTCACTCTAGTATTGCTCACTCGGGTATTCGGAGCACTTTTTGTGTCAGAGTACTATTCACGAGTTACTATTCATGAGTTACTATTCACGAGTTACTATTTATGAGTTACTATTCACGAGTTACTATTCACAAGTTACTATTCACGAGTACTATTAATTCACATGATTTACTATTAGGGGAGTTGGTGCAAGATTGATAATACTTGCAGGACTAAATAAAAAATGCAGAAAAAGAGGAAGGTATTATACTGTAATTTTTGAGCCCCAAAACGTGCAATTATCGAAACTATGTTTTCCTATAAATAGAAGCTCATCCTTCCTTCATTTCTCACCAATTCACTAAAGCTTTAGAGCTATTATTATAGAGAGAAATTATAGAGAGAAGCTATGGAGAGAAAATCTATAGCAGAAGAGAAGTCTGCTCCCTCACTACTCCTATATCCAGTTTCTTTCAAAAGTAGGGAATATTATTTCTTTCTTTCATCTTCATGAAGAGAACTTCTGTTATTCCATTCTTTGTTATTATGTTGGAATAACCTGTTTATGCAAAGTACCGCATACATGATGAAATTCTTTTATTATTTCATTCTTTATTACTCTGCTGGAACATCCTGTCTGTGTGTTCTACACCGGACCTGGTTCCATTATTTATTATTCTGCTGGAACATCCTGTCTGTGCGTTCTACGCCGGACCTGGTTCCGTCTTTATTATTCTGTTGGAACATCCTGTCTGTGCGTTCTACGCCGGACCTGGTTCCGTCTTTATTATTCTGTTGGAATATGTTGTCTGTGCGTTTTACGCCGGACCTGGTTCCGTTAATTATTATTTTATTGGAATAACCTGCTTGTGCGGTCTATCGCATGCCTAGTGATTTCTTTTGTTATTCCATTCTTTATTATACACAGTTGGTTAAAGTTTTAACTTCTATACTCCATGAAATTAGTGGAATATCCTTGATATTTGCGCTTCATCCAGTATCTTTTCATGAAAATATTCTTCTGAGCATTCTTGACTTTTACTTTACAAAGAAGTATCATGTTGACAATTTGGATATTATTAATTCCTGGATAAATTAATTCTTTAACTTGTTTAATTGAATTCCTATAACATTGTCATCATCCTCATGTTTATATTATGTTGAAAGTCATCTTTGGCTTACGTGCATAGATGGACTTAGTATGATTATGACCAGGGATCATTCGGTATAATCATGAACTGTGATGTGATAAAAGTCCTCAGTGGCCCGTAATGCATTGATGGACAGTTTTTGGTATAAATATGACTAGTGATTATTCGGTATAGTCATGACCGTGGATGATTTAATGAATATCTTTGGTTCGTAGTAGAGGGATGATTAGAAGATGTGGTTTATTTATTAAGTTGAGTCTCAGCGATAAAAATTGATGAAAACATTTTTAAATCATAGAAGATAGTAGATTTTATTCTCTACTTGACTCTTCTAAGGATTGCTTATTCCACTGCAGTTAAACTTGATATCTATTATATTTTATCAGTTTAATATTATTGAAGACTATTGATAATTTATTTTGCATTATCTTATTCATAATATTTCTTACTGGGCTAGTTGAGCTCACCCTTTCTTTCAATGTTCTCTTCAGGAAATGAGAATATAGCTGGGACGAGTCGGGGAAATGAGTGATGGTCCAGAAGATAGTATTAGTAGTCCTCACTATTCTGTTAAATAGTGTGACAATAAATGTAATGAGGACTCCTTGAGTATGGATATTGTCTAGATGACAATATTCCTATTAGAACGCTCAGTTTATGTATTGTAGTATGTTACACGACAGTTGTATAATTAAGTTTGTATTTGTATTCTGTACCATGTATCTGACGACCCAAGATGGGTGATGTATACCTAATTTTGGAGGCGTCACACTGAGTCCTGACCTCAAATAACTGTACGTTGCGAACATGGTAGCTCAGGCTATGCAGTAGGGAATACCAGCCGCAGGGAACCAGCCAGACAATCGCTTCGCAAAATTTAAAGACTTCAAGGCAGTAGGACCACTAGAATTCAGGGGATCCACTGACCCTATTAAAGCCCAGACATGGATTAACGAGATAGAAAAGGCATTCGTAATTGCTCGGGTAGATAAGGGAAAAAAGACCACTTTTGCGACTTATATGATGAAGGGGGAGGCTAGCTTTTGGTGGGAGGCAAATCAAACTAGGGCAAGAGAAGGAGTAGTTACATGGGCTAGGTTTAAAACTCTATTTTTCAAAAACTATCTCTCAGCTAGTATGCAGTCTATTTCTGGACTTAAAGCAGGATAACATGGCTATTGCGGAGTATGCCGCAAATTTTAATGAGTTGGCTAGGTTCGCTCCGCATCAAGTTGATACGGAGGCTAGGAAGGCAAGGAGATTTGAGCTGGGCTTAAAATCCTAGCTCTACAACAAGGTGGCGGTGTTACAGATCAATACTTTTGTAGCACTCATGGAAAAGGTTATCATAGCTGAGGAAGGGAGTGAGGCCATGAGCCTCTACAACAAGGAGGAGAAGAATAAAGGCAAGGCAGTAGGAACTGTGAAGGTGGAAACTAATAATGGGAATAGGGGTGAGAAAAGAAAGGGGAATTATTTTGGGAATGTCCAGGTGAAATAGGAAGGTGTGAAGAAGCAGGTAATTCAGTGTGGGAACTGTGGGAAGAATCACTCTAGTGAGTGTCTGAAAGGTAAGTTTGTATGTTACAAGTGCAGGCAGGAGGGTCATATTTCTCCCAACTGCCCCAACCCAAGGATGAACATTGTGTGTTTTCTGTGTGGGTCTATGGAGCATAAGGTGAGGGATTATCCAAAGAGGAAAATGGAGGCAGGGAGTGTAACCACGGGAAAAGGCAGCGGGACTCTGGCAACCACAGGACCGACTTCAACCAACAAACCAACAAAAACAACCGTGAGAGTCTTCAATATGACGGTCCAATATATTGTGGCAGTTGGGAATGGAACTCCAGGTATTATTCGAATAACTTTTATTTTGTATATATATGATTTTCCTATATATAGTAAATTATGTTATAAAGAAATTTTGAATGAGGAATTTAAGTTCTTTTAGAAATCAAACTTCTGTTTATTCATGTAGATAAGCTTTATATGAATAGTTAAAGATTTGTTCGATCAATTATAATCGAGATCTATTTGCAATGATTGTGTAGGCTATGTACCCTTGTATGTATGAGTTTTAATACGGTGATTCCGGGGACGAAATCTTTATAAGGGAGGGTGAATGTAATAACCCGATATTTTCTATATAAATAAATAAGAAATTTTGCATTTAATTTTTTATTATTTTAAAGAAGGGAATATGTGCCAAGTAATGTGTATGTATTTATGTGATAAATAAAATTTATTTA
This sequence comes from Panax notoginseng, assembly GCA_016801055.1. Classification (NCBI taxonomy): domain Eukaryota; kingdom Viridiplantae; phylum Streptophyta; class Magnoliopsida; order Apiales; family Araliaceae; genus Panax; species Panax notoginseng. The sequence goes on from CM029018.1 coordinate 115,065,696, forward strand.
TTACATGAATAATTTCAAATAATTTTATTTTAGAATTATTGATCATTATAAAGTATATTCTTATAATAATTAATTTTATAGTAGAAATGTCTTTATTATTTATTTTCCATAAAAATATGATTTTTTATATTATTTAAATAATGTTATATATGATAGATAAATCAGATATGGAATCCAAACCCTAATTTTAGATTTTGAGCAATGAATAAGAATAATAATATTATATTAATTATAATATTTTTTTTCAGTGTTATAAATATATACTGTATATGTGTAGACTAACATTGGTTAGTCAATTATGGTGTAGCACGACAAACCCTAGTATTACTGTCATAACCCGTAATTGGAAACTCAAAACTGGAGTTTAAGGTCGGTCAGAAATAGTGTTATATGAATTAAGTAGCATATTATAGAATTTCTATTAATTAGGAAAACCCCTAATTAATATTTGAAAACACTAATTAAAATTAGAAACCCTGATTTGCTAATTAGGAACCCTAATTAAGAAAATTATAAACCTTAATTATTATTTTAACAAATTAAATTGTTAATTTGGAAACCCTAATGATATTAAGGAATCATAATTATTTTTAAACCCTAATTTTCTATTAAAAATCCTAATATTAATTAGTATGTTTTAATTAAAATTTTATTACACTTGAATCTTAATTTTTCAAACCCTAAAAATTATTTGGGAAACTTTAAAATTTAAAATCTAGTGATTTAACCCTAGATTTAAGTACCTTGGACAAGAATACCCTTAAAATTGTAAGCTAAATTACCATTATACCCTTTTTGTCCCATTTGGTGAATTATCTAACAAAATCTTGACAAGCCACCCTAGTCTAAGCTATGAGCCTACAAAACTACAGCTCTCAGCCATTATGAACAGCCATATTCATTGCATGAATTGATATACAAGATTAAAGAGAGAGAATGTCCAAAAAACTAGCTCATTTATTTCCAAACACTTAACCAAGACTCTCTCTCTCTCTCTCCTCACCCACGAAATTCATTAGTATTCCAGTCCCACATCAAGCTCCTAGATCACCCATATCAGATCAAGAAGCCATATTTGAGATTTTATTCTTAAAAAGGTATGAACCCTAATTTATAATCTGATCTTGAAGGCCATGTTAGATATTAGATTTTTATGTTAAAACATGTTATATATAGTGTATAATGATGATCTAGGTTGTTACTTCCTAGATCCAGAACATTAATATTAGACCTAGAAAAATCGGCCCAGGCCCACGGGCCGGGCTATCCCGCCCATTAAAAATTGGGCTATGGGCTTCACTTTTTCGGCCCACTAAAATCTAGGCCTTTTTGGCCCGGCCCAATGAACACCAGCCCGTGGGCGCCCGACCTGCCTGGTCCTTTTTAAAAAACCCCTATCTTATCTTAGTATCTTATCTCGCTTACTAGCAGACGGCACTTGGCTAAGGCATAATACTTTTTTTAGATCTAGATCTGAAAGTCTAAAACTGAGAGACTGAGACTGAGACTGAGACAGAGAGACGACGACGACACGAGACTTCGATAGTTCGATCACGCCGACTATGAAGCTTCTTCGATGACAACCACGCCGACTGTGAAGCGTCTTCTCTGACGACCATGCCGACTGTGAAGCTTCTTCTCTGATGACCATGCTGACTGTGAAGCTTCTTCTCTTCGTCTCTCATTCTGTGAGACCAATTTCTCTCTGGAATTTGGGTAATTTTCTCTCTATATATATAATATATCTCAGTGTTGAATACAGGTAGTTGGTTTAAGTTACTATAATATATCTCAGTGTTTAGTTTTTACCTTTATATGATTTTTCTGGTCATTATATAAAAGTAAACTACAATTTTGTTGATATGTTTTTGTTTTCTTCTTTATTTCGGCTATATATTGTTTGAAGATAGTAAGTTTCATTTATGTTAGTTGTTGCTTGTGCCCTTCTCTACTAAATATGATATTTTATACTAACGTGTAATAATATGTTGTATTGTTGTTGTTCTCAATCTCATGTTGTATACTATACGAGGACTAGAATATTTTTTCCTTTTTTTGAAAGAAAAAAATAATGTTTGATATTGTATTAAGCTGTACATTTTGTGAAATTACACTGCTTTCTTATCATTGTTCTTTCTATATATAATACGAACTTGGTGATGTTTGAGATTGGAAGATGCATTTTTCCTGAATTTACCTTTCTATGATTCTTATGATCACTTTATAAACGAAATGACCTCCAAATATGTTGCCACAAATTTGTCTTCTTTATTCGGCTCTATATTGTTTATAGACGGGAATTTCCTGTTATGTTACTTGCGCACTTCACGGTTGACTACTTTATATTGAGCTTTATTAATTCTATACAAGGATTAAAATGGGATTGACTTTTGGAAAACATTTCCCCAAATATTAGATACTGAATCTTGGAGGCTGCACATTTGCTATACTCTGATCTTTGTCTATTCTTTTAAGTAGTTTCCTCTAACTTTGTTGATCATGAATTCATCTTATATTTATCTCGTTTCTACATTGTTTGAAGACAGTATGTTTCGTTTAGGTTATTGCTCTGCTTTGTGTTGATTTCTAATATGATTTTTGGATGTCATTGATTTGGTTTTGGTTTTCTTAAACCTTCTAATATTAATAAGTCTTTGTAATTGATTTTTGGATGTCATTGATTTTTAATGTTTGCATTTTTAATGTACACTGCACAAAAATACTTGTATTTTTAATGTTTCCTTCCAGTGGTTGGGGTTGCATTTACAGGATCTACTATGTACACTGCACAAAAATACATTCATTAAGTTTGCCATTCATTTTGTTTTTTCCCCTGAGAAGTATCAGTATTCTGGAGTTAAGTAATACTAAGATTATATGTTGACTTCTATTGCAATGGTCTTCTTTGTCTGTTCCAGAGTGTTACTATTGCAATGACCTTCTTTGGTCTCCACTCTCCAGTTGATATCTCCTTATGCTTTACATTGATGGAAGTTCATATTTAAAGTCTTCACTTGGAAATACACATGTTATCACTAAGAGATCTACACTAGTGTGAGTGTGTTCCAACATCCACTCACTTTTTTAGAAAGAAAAAAAAAAGTTAACTACTGATGGTCTAGTTATATTGAAAAAATTATTAGTTTCATCATTCATGGTAGATTGCAGTACTCTTTTTATGTGCCTAGACAAATTTGTGCTTAGTTTTTTGCTTTATTTTGTTGATTGTAGCTAAATGGATGAATCAATTATAAAATGGTCCATATATAATGACACATTTATGAATATTTTTGCACAGGATGTCAAGCCATTCTTTCACTAGCAGATGAGATTGCAAGTATGCATTTGTAGCTTATTTCTGTAATTCTGTTGATGGTGACATGTCAAATGAAATGAATAGTCTTGGTTTGAATTTGTATACTTTATCATTTATTAATCAAAGCACTTCAAAGATTAGTTTGTCTCATTTGTGATTTGTATCATTGTATGTAAATTGTAATATGTTACAGCAACTTAGATTGTATTTTTTGTTCATTATTTGTGATTTACAGATTTTTTTTATTAAAAAAAATGAAAAAGCTCACGGGCCGGGCCGGCCCAACCCAGGCCACAGGCTGCTTAATTTCAGCCCACCAAAACCCGGGCCTTTTTAGCCCGGCCCATTGATGGCCCGACCCGCCAATGGCCCGGCCCGTTTGGGCCAGCCTGGCCCGTTTGCCAGGTCTAATTAATATGCTCAAAATCAAGTTTTAAAAAAATCTGAATTTTTTTTTTGTGTTATCTGACAACGAATGTCAGACCCTATACATTTCATTCTGTTTATGCTCTTGGTTGTTTTAAGCTTTGATCTTGTAGTATGCTACGAGCTCTTCAAACTAGAACTTAAATCAAGGTCAGAACATGAACAAATTTCATGTTATTCATGGTCAAACCACGTTGACCGACATTGACCGAGCATTTCTGGGTAACCCAGATTTCTCCAGATCGTGTCTGACAAGTTTTTATGGTTCCAGATCTGACCATGTTTTGATGTTTTGTTATGATTCTTGAATCTAAGTTGTAGTCTGTTATGTGTACTATGGATACATGCTTTTAGATCCCCTAAATCATAAATGGATGGAACACAGTGGAAGGTCAACTAGCCTATTCGTTCACAAATTCTGTTTTCTGGAAATTCTAGAAAACTCATGAACACCACTCCTGTCAGGGTTTGACCGTACTTTAGCAGCTTGATTTGTTGTTGTTATACGTATTTTATGTAATAGATCTCTTCACCTACATGTTAGCTACACACTACAACTCTTAGATCATAAAAATATTACAAGACTACAGGTAGTGGAAGCCCAAAGTGAGACCCACGATCTGTTCTTCATTTCTGGGTAACCCAGAAATGAAGAACAACCTCTGACAGCCACTTTGATGGCTTAGATCTTTCTTGTTGTTGATGTTTAAGCTTTCACAGTGATCAAAATAGATACCCTATTAGGTAGTCTACAAGGCCCGACGTCTAACACAACTATAACATGAACTGATTGACTGTAATGAGGCCACAAAAGGCGTTGACTGGCCATGACCAGATTTTCTGGGCAGCCCAGAAACACGATGAACACGTCTGACAGCTAGTTCAAAGCTTAATAACTTTCGATTGTGATGATGTATAACTTGGTTATTGGTTGTTTCATGTAGTGTTACACTAGTTCTACAAGATTCAATCATTAGCTAGCCCAAAAAACATATTTCACACTGATTTATTGATGGTCAAACATGGTCACTCGAAACTGACTTTTGAGTGTCTGGGTTTCTCAAGAACACCTAAGGCGACACTTACTGTCGCCAAAAGGCTTTAGCGACAAACTTATTAAAATTAATTAATTTAATTTTTAAAAATTATTTAAAAATAGAAAATAATTTCAAAAAATTCCAAAAATTATTTTAAGTTATAATAATTGACTTTTAATAATTTGACATATTTTTCATAAATATTAATATTTAATTGAATATTATTGGTATTTAATTTATTTAATAAATGCATTAAATAAATTAATTAAAAATGGTTTTATTGTATTCAAAATCATTTTAAATGATAATTAGGTATTTAATAGGATTTTAATATAAAACATAACTTTTAATATTTTAAGAAAAATTTCATTAATTATTTAATATTAATGATATTAGATTTATTTAGTAATTATGTTAAATAAATTAATTAAAATTTATTTTAATATTATAAAACACATTTTAAATGAAAATAAATAGTTTAAAAATATTTTAAGTTATAAAATATAACTTTTAGTATTTAAAGGTAAATTTCATTATTAATTTGATAGTAATGATATCTAATTTATTTAATAATTATATTGAATAATTAAATTAAAAATGGTTTTATTGATTTAAAAATTATTTAAAAAAGATATAAATGAATTAAAAATATTTTAAGTTATAACTAATGACTTTTAATATTTTGATAAATAATACATTAATATTTAAATACTAATGGTAATTATTTAAAAATAATTTTAAATGTTTTAAAAATCATTTAAGGGTAATATTCACACTTTAAAAATATTTTGAGTTATTATAAATAACTTTAATATTTTGGCAATGGTTTCATTAATAATTGAATATTAATGGTAATAAAATTAGTTAATATTTAAATCATTTAATAATGATTCCGATGTTTGAAAAATCATAATAAATTATAATAATTATTTAAAAATTATTATAAGTCATTTACAAATAATATGACTGATATTTACAGTTATTGAACTACAGGATAGAGTTTTAGACTCGATAAGTACTCGATAAAGCCGTTGTTACACTGAAATATTTCAGAAATTGATCTATACTTGTATAATTGGAATCGATAAGTGTTTGCTTGTGAACCAATGACTATTAAAATATGTCACAATGTGATTAGGTTATGTGCTGACTACAAATAGCAGTACTATGTGTTATGATACATTAGTCTAATCGAACGAATGATCTTATTAATGATAGGTTTCGATATAAAAGATTAATCTAAGTTGCGTTATTGTAAGCAGTAGCTCAGGCAAATATCCTAACTTTGTATTTATTTTATACAATGGACATGAGTAAGAAAGTTTCAGAATCATATTATTGTGCCAGATTATCAACTCTATTATTATTGATTATGTATCCAATTATTCATATTCATACCAGTTCTTAAATTATCCGATCATTGTTTATCAACACATTATTAGTACATAATCCAGATATTTATTCTGTTCATTAGTTTCTAAATATGGTTATACAAGTGTCCTCACTTGGATAATCATTGTATTTAATCACATGTTGATACATAGTTATTGATTTCCAGTATGTATACGTTGACTTAAAAGCCGTCTAAGCTATTTGATTTGGTTAGACATAAACTTAAAAATATTGTTAAACAAGATAGAACTTTATTGTATCCAACCAGATTATTTTGGTTCGGATTCCCAACTAAGTATGAACATCCCGAATATGGGAAAACTTTTGTGCACCTAAGGTGGATAAGATGAACGATAATATTGTTCTTGCAAGTAGTATTGATCAATACAGGGCATAACGAGTTGATCACCCCCGTGCCTGTAAGTTATGACGGTTTACAGATGAAGCTCTGTTTAACCTTTTTGAAAATAGAAAACAATATTCATAGTCTGTCGACTAATCTCCAGTTATAGTCAGTACGTAGTTTTAAAAATGTGATATAGAATTTATATGTTGTTTTTATTGGTTCAGCTTACTTCACAACTATTGATTCGTTGTAGAAGTGTCATTCAAAAAAAAATTAATTCTTTTAATTAATATTTATTGTTGCTATTACTCGCTGGGCAATTAAATGCTCATTCTTGCTTTAAATTTAAATATTTTCAGCTAAGTATGATCAACCCGAAGGATCAGGCAAGAACAAGGGGAAAGGAAAGCTGTTCGAATGAGTTTTATAAAATTCGGTGTAATAGTTAAAGCTTATTAAGACAATGTTATTTATTATCTATGATGTAATGAATGTTTAAAGGACTCGTACCTGGGATTTAGACTTTGATATATGTAAATTAAGTTTGATATTTATATTGTTGTTATTATTATTAGTATTGTTCAGCTCATAGAAATGGTATCGTGAAGCATCGAGTTCGAGTTTCAAGTACATGAATTTGGGGGCGTCACAAGAACATCTTTTGTTCGGGGGTGTCGGTGTCATATAGCTGACAAAGCATCAATGAATTATTTCACTTGCCAGCCATTCCACTTAATGATCCTATTTGGTTGTACAGATGTGAGCGGGACACTGAACTAGACTACATCTGTAAATTTTTATGTAAACATGACACTACATGGAAACTGAAGAAAGGCATGACGCGGAAACTCTATTTTCCCCGCACCGCTCTTAGTAAATATGGGAAGGCTTGGTATAGCTTCCTATGTGCTAGTTTATTGCCAATAAGGCATTAAAATGATGTCGCCAAAAGATAGGGTGATTATGCTATATGGGATTATTAAGGGCAAGAAAATAGATGTGGGATATGTCATCATAATTGTTTAATTCGTCGATACTTACGAGGCAACACTTCAGGGGGTATCCCACATGCCTCCGTCATCACTCGACTATGCGCTGCACAGGGGATTAAATGGGCTACCTCAGAGCCTGTACAGTTGCATATGTTCACTATTGATCACAATACTATTCAAAAATACAAAGTGTGGGAATGTGGTAAATCACATCCAAGTAGGTCTGGTTTCATTATTCCGTGTTGATCAGAATCAATTGACAGTGCAAGCTTTCCAAGACAGAATGGACCGACTAGAGTGTCGTATGCAGTGGCGAATGGATGCTATATATACTTAAGTAAGTGAGGTTCGAGCTTTCACATCACATTTCTTGGAGTCCCTATATCAAGCTTTCAGTCAATTGGGTGTCCAAGTATAGTTTCCATCATACGCTGACACCCAAGCTTATCCTCCATCTGATACACCTTCTAACCATGAGGAGGCAGATGACAATGGTGCCTCAGATTAAGGGAGTTTCTCTTTTTAATCTTATTCTTACTGTTTATCAATGAGGGCATTGTCTTTGATAAGTTTGGGGGGATTTGTTTCATACATTTGCATGTAGCTTTCATATATAACTTTCATTAGTGTTATGTCTGCTTCATGTGTTGCATAAGTTTGTTATATTTATCAAATAAAAAAAATTTTAAAATAAAAAATCACAAAAATATTTTCTTTGGTAGTATAGTTAGTTTATTATAACTATTTTCATTTAGTTAGTTCATATGAATGAATCCGGGCATGTCAGTTGGTTTGAAGTTGACTTGGCCAATGATGAGATTGGGATTACATAGACATTTGAACAATATTGATAACCAAGGCATAGATGTAATGCCATATTATGATTCAAATCTTATCCTATTTGAAACTTATGTAATCGGATGGCACGTAAGTTAACTATTCTGGTCAACTTAGGTTTAAATGGTTGCATAATTTTACTCTTGAGGGGAATCTTGGTTGTTAATGAAGAAAAATTGATAAACTTGCACTAAAGGCCAGAATGACGTAATTGGAAGAATAATTAATGAAATACATAGTTAGCAGTGAGGTGGTAATGAAAAGTCAAGCAGAAACAATTTGAAATCTTGAGAACCGAATGGGACAAATGGATAATGGTTTGACTAACAAACCACAGGGAGTCTTACCAAGTTACACGGAAGTTAATCCAAGAGATGACGTGAAAGAGTAGTGTAAAGAAGTGACACTTCGTAATGGGAAACAATTAAATGACCAAAGTGCTGAGAATCTGTAACGTCCGAGAAAATCGAATTTTTATGAGAATTAAATTTTTATTTGATTATGTGGATTAAATGAATTTAATTGATTATTTATGTGAGTAAGCTATTTGGAGGTCGTTCTTGTAAGGTTTTGTGAAAATCAAAGTAGCAATCAAATTGCAAAAATAACGAAAACAAAATAAAATCATATTTTAAAATTTTTCACAAACCAATTACCCGAATCATCCTTTATGCATATTATTAATTAAAACGAAGAACAAGAAGTTATGGAATCATACCCTTGTAGATACGAGCTTCCACAGGTACGAGTTCACCTCCTACTTCTCCGCGACCTCCTTGAATCTCCGGGTAGATTCCTTTATTTGATCAATGTTAGCCACCCAAATGTATGGCCTCTAGAGGTGATCCACCAAGGAAGAAGAATTTTCAAGAAGAAGGGTGTATTGGCTCAAACCCTAGTTTTTCTTATCTCTATAGAAAAAGGGGGTGTACTCTCCAACTATAAGAATTACGTATCTTTTGATATCTGATATAATACTCCTCTTATAAAGATATCAGGTTACCTTATTTAATTAAAATAAGATATATTTATTTAATTAAACTCTTTTAATTAATTGGGCTCCCTAATCTTATTAGGGATAATTAATTAAACTCCTTTTACTAATTTTTTCTCCTAATCCTATTAGGAATAAATGAGAGTACTTATATTAAATTAATTCCTAAACACTTTTAGAAATTAAAATAATAATAATTGTAATAATATTAATAAGACTCCTCTTATTAATTTATATTTAATATTTCTAAAATATTAAATAATAAATATTAAGCTATTTAATTTATTCTATCACAATAGATTGAATTAAATGTACTTAACATATTATTACGATTATGCAATTAACTTCTTAAATAATTATTCTTCCTTTTATAGTGTGACCCTTTAGGTTCTCCATATTAAACTGGTTGTGAATAAATCAATTAGAACAATTATAATCATATTTAAATAAATAAATTAAACTATTAATTTATTTAAATAAATAATATTTATTCTAAAATAGGGATAAGCCTCCCTAGCGATCAACGACTTTTCAGATAATATAGATTTCAATATTAATCATAAAAGAACCTTTGAGTAAATAGTTACTGTATAATTGAATCTTTCTATCATACAATGTCCTGATTAAATATAAGGCATGGAATTACTGTCAAGTCTTATTTTATTTAATTATATGTATTTCGATTCCTAAATGTACAACTCCTAATGAATGCAAATTAGAAACTAATTTTTAATTTTATTCCACCTTGGTCAAGGATTCCTGGGTTACCATTTATCGAATCACATATGACATTTCTCTTCTTTTACTAGAAGTGGTAGATTCTTTATTGATCATTCATTATCTCTATATATAACTTATTACACCCAAACATACCCTTTGATATACTCTAAAAGTCTTAAGGAATAAGTCAAAGTGTAATTCATTATATATAAAATACTATGATGATCTCAAGTCTAAGGATCATTTGTACAACTATCACTATAGAAATTACTATTGACCGACAAGTAAAACTCTATTAGGTATTCCTTAGCGAGTCACGTTCAGTGAACTTATTCTCTAATAAGCACCTACATACTTGCTTTAATGTCTCCACACAAATGATCATGAGATCAATCATCCTTATCCAACGAGCAAGCAACGAACGTACCGATCTATTCGGATTCACTAATCCCCTTTTTAGTATTCCATTGATTGGGAACATTTTAGTTTTAAGTTATCTAAGAATTTAGATCTCATTAGCATGATCTCATCATGATTCTAAAAGTATTGCTTAAAACTATGGGTTTATCACATATTTTTAAAACAGCACCATGTAGATAATTAAATGCCTTTAATAAATAATTCTTTTATTAATAAATAAATAAGATTGATTACAAAGTATATGCTTTATCATCATACATGATTGGCTTGTATCCATACTACTTTCAGTTCTATGACCTAGAATGTTCGGATGTGGTAAGGATTCTGGCTATGTGCTAGGATTAATTGTTATGCATTTTCAAGACAAAAGCGGAAGTTTTCTGAGAAGTTTTCGTAAAAACACTATTCATCCATTTCTGTTCGGAGATTAAGTTTGAATTTCTGAGAAACACGTAATGATAGAATTCTAAGACGTAATGGAATATCCAATAATATTTCAGTTATGGCGAACGAAGTTTTCGCCTGTGGACTTAAAATCTAAGGGTTGGGAAAAACGAGTTTCGAGAATTAAAAGATTTCGTATAATGATTAAGGTTATTGTGACGCCCCCCAAATAGGTATACATCACCCATTATGAGTTGCCAAAAATGTGGTACAGAAATAACTATAGCTTTATTAATACAATTATCATGCAAAATATGATAACACTTAAACTGTGAGTTTAAAATATAAATATTGTCTTCTAGACAATATCTACACTCAAATAAGTCCTCATTACAATTATTGATATCCTATTTTACAAAATAGTGAGGACTGCTAAACAACTGTCTAGAACCATCATTCCACACCCCGACTACTTCCTGTTATATTCTCGCTTCTTGAGAAGAAAAATGGAACAAAAAGGAAAAGAGTGAGCTCAACTAGCACAGTAAAGAATATTATAACTAAGATAATATAGAACAAATTATCGTTAGTCCTCAACAGGGAAAAATCTGATAGAATATAATAGACAACAAATTTTAGATCAACAACTGCAGCGGAAACAACAACCCATTAGAAGAGTTAAGTAGAGAATGAATTCTACTATCTTCTAAGATTTAAAAGTCCATCACAAATATTTTATCCGTGTAACGACAATCAATATACATCTTGAATCAAATATTCATCTTTGCACTACAGGCCAAAGATATTCATTTGTATCACCAGTTGGTCATGTTCATCTAAACATATGTTCATCTTTGCACTACGAGCCAAAGATATTCATCAATTAATCATTCATTTTTGTACTACAGGCCAAAGATATTCAATAATATCATCATTTAGGACTGAGAATTATAAAATATATTTTAAAGAAAACGAATCTAGTGAGACAAAAGAACAAATATTAGGGATTCGTACTTCAGTTTATCCATGTTCAAAAATACCCCATAATATACCATAGTGGAGTAAAATTTAAGAATAAAGATCAAAACATGGATACAATCAAAGATAATAACAAAAATAGACATCTGGGACAAAGAAGAGAAAATTTTATTTTTCTGGTGAATAGTGTCGTATACGTGAATAGTAATCCCGACACAAAAAGGTAGAAATTCCATAATAAAATTAATATCAATATTTTGGCATAATGATATTGGAAGAAATAATAGCATTTATAAAAAAAATAACATCCCTTACCTCAAAAGAATAGTACTTCTGACTAAAATACTGGATATAGTGCTGAAGAAAACTTGCACCGTATAACAACACTAAAAGTATAAAAATACTCATAAAAATACGCTCGATAATATAGAGAGAGAAAACTTCAGATTCTGGTGTGATTTTCAATTCTAACCTAACCACCCTATTTATAAGAAAATACTTAGAACACCAAAGCAGAAAATTTAATAAAATATTAATATTTATAAAAAAAATTCATGTCCACCTCTTGAAATCTGATTTTAGCTCATTTAACACACATGTGGGGCCCACCAAAATGAAAAAAACATTTTTCTTTAAAAAAATATTTAAAACTTCAAAAATTAATTATTCTGGAACTTTAATAATTCATAATAAATAGCTCGTTTATCAGAAAAATTCAAATCTTATATCCATTCCATAGGAAATTCAATTCTCTACAACTTTGTAAGTTTAAGTTTTTCCAAATTCCAAATAAAAATTGACTGAAATCCACATACTGACGATTTTACAAGTTATAATCAAATTTCAGTCAAAAATTGGGTCCACCAACATGTTTAACATGTTTTTATCATTTATTATAATAAAAATACTCTTCCTCCTCATTTATTCATATATCACACATTCATCGTAAAAATATCATCATTATTATATTATTAAAATATAATAATATATTTAAATGAATTATTTTATCAGAAAAGATAAAATATTAGTTTTTAATAATTATCACTTTTATAAAAGTTCCTCTATTTATATACAAATAAAAATAAATATTTTTCTTATCATATAAATTAATAATTAATTATTCATAAATAATATTACGGAATGACAATACTGACACCCAGGCTGTTCTCAGGAAAGAGGGGGCTTTCTAATAAGGATTTTTTCTTACTGGCGCGCAATTAGGTGACCAAACTTCTCCTTAGACAGAACTTTCTAAACATTGCCAATAATGCTATCTAATAATATTATTATAATAATATGATTTATTGATATGATAATGGAAATACTGTGCAGTGACAATTATTGAAACAATAATAATATAAAATATCAACGTAGCAATTATTAAATCAATAAAATAAAATATCAAACAGTAATTACTGTAACAATTATTGAGTAGTGTCTTCTTACGTAAGAATCAATAATTGGAACAATACCGTGTGCTACTGTGCAACAACGCGTATTACTGTGTTTTAACCACCGGGTATTCCAACAGTATTAACGGTAACAACTACGTCGTTATTTATAAAAAAACTCATACTTGTCGTTTTCTTTATCCAATCGCTTTCCGTTATGGGGTCCACTCAAGGCTGTGCCGTCGTACGAATATTTCCCGACAACAAGAATATTCCCCGACAACAAGAATATTTTATAACCACTTGCTTATTTAAGATATTTATGCATTTTACCCATAACTTACCACATTAATCAAATCAATCATTACTATTTCAAAATAATAAATAGAGGAAACTCAATTTCATTTATAAAAAAATTGGGGTCTTCCAACCTCCCCTTCTTATAAAATTTCGTCCTCGAAATTGACGTACGTACTCGGTGTTTCGAAAAGGTGAGGGTGCCTCACTTTTATTTCCATTTCCAACTCCCAGTTCATTTCCTTAATATCATGGTTCCTCCATAAAACTTTGACTTGTGATATGTGTGACGCCCCCAAAATTAGGTATACATCACCCATCTTGGGTCGTCAGATACATAGTACAGAATACAAATACAACTGATTAATACATCTGTCGTGTACAATACGACAAAACATAAACTGTGAGTTTGAATACAAATATTATCTTCTAGAGAGTATTCATACTCAAAAGGAGTCCTCATTACATTTATTAACACACCATTACATAGAATAGTGAGGACTACTAACTAATACTATCATTCGGACCATCACTCCGTACCCCGACTTGTCCCAGCTACGTTCTCATTTCCTGAAGAGAACAGTGAAAGAAAGGGTGAGCTCAACTAGCCCAGTAAGAAATATTATGACTAAGATAATGCAGAATAAATTATCATTAGCCTTCAACAATGTTAAACTGATAAAATATAATAGACATCAAGTTTAACTGTAGCGGAACAAGCAATCCATTAAAAGAGTCAAGTAGAAAATAAACTCTACTATCTTTTATGATTTAAAAAGTTTTTCAACACTGTAATCGCTGAGACTCAGCTTAATAAAATAATCCACATCATCGAATCACCCCTGCACTACGGCCAAGGATATTCGTGTATTCATTAATGGTCATGATCATGCCAACAACTGTCCATCAATGCACTACGGGCCAATGAGGACTTTTACCACATCATTTGCAACATTACGGTCATGATTATACCGAATAATCCCTGGTCATAATCATACCAAGTCCATCTATGCACTACATGCCACAGATGACTTTCAACATTTTATAAACATGAGGATGATGACAATGATATAAGAATTCAATAAAACAAGTTCAAGAATTAATTTATCCAGGAATTAACAACGTCCAAATTGTCAACATGATACTGCATTGTGGAGTAAAATTCAAGAATGCTTAGAAGAATATTTTCTTGAAAAGATACTGGATGAAACGCAACTATCAAGGATATTCCACAAATTTCATGGAGTATAGAAGTCAAAACTTAACCAACTGAGTACAATAAAGAATGGAATAACAAAAGAAATCACCATGCATGCGATAGACCGCACAGACAGGTTATTCCAATAGAATAATAAATAATGGAACCAGGTCCGGCGTAAACGCACAGACAGGATATTCCGACAGAATAATAAATAATGGAACCAGGTCCGGTGTAAAACACACAGACAGGATATTCCAACAGAATAATAATAAAACGGAACCAGGTCCGGTGTAAAACACACAGACAGGATGTTCCAACAGAATAATAGAAGAATGTCACCAAGTATAGGGTAGACCGCGTATACTGGTTATTCCAACAGAATAATAACAAATGGAATAACAGAAGTTCTCTTCATGAATATAAAAGAAATAATATTCCCTACCTTAAAAGAACTGGATATTGGAAAAGTGATGTAACAGAATACTTTTATTCTCTCTCTCTCTTATTCTCTCTATACTTTCTCTCTCTATAGCTTCAATGAATTCGTGAAAAATAATGAAGCCCTAGGCCTCTATTTATAGAAAAACTGAGGGTGGCTCTTGGTCTTAACGGAGGGTCAAATGACTCTTGGTTTTATTGAAGGGACAACTACTATTGACGAAGGTAATTACTATTAACCAAGGTAAATACTATTGACGAAGGTAATTACTATTGACCAAGGTAAATACTATTGACCAAGGTAAATACTATTGACGAAGGTAATTACTATTGACCAAGGTAAATACTATTGACGAAGAGACTCTTAGATGATGACATATGGCCCCCCATAAAATAACCAAACTTACCACAACGTCTCAATAATATAACATATTATACAGATGATACTATGACAATAATTTAAGAGATATGATGCAGCAATTACTGTAGCAATAATTGAGTATAGCTGAGTGACTTCTCACGTAAGCATCAATAATCAATACCGTGTGCTACTATGCAACCACGCGTATTACTGTACTTTTACTACCGAGTAGTTCAACAGTTTTAACGGTTTTAACGGTAACACCTCAGCCGTTATTTTTATAGAAAGATAATTCTGTCATTTTCTCAATCCGACAATAATTCTGTTGTGGGGTCCACCAATGATTGTGCCGTCGTACGAATATTCCCCGACAAAAAGAATATTCTCCGACCAAACGAATATTTTATAACAACTTGCTTACTTTGCAAAATTTATAAATATTACCCACAACTATAACATTATATCAAATTAACTCCATAATATTCAAAAATGATATTTATAGAAAATTCATCTTTATAAAAATTGGGGTCTTACAACCTCCCCTTCTTATGAAATTTTGCCCTCGAAATTAGGGTACGTACCTGGTATGTCGAAGAGGTAAGGATACCTTGATTTCATTTCTGATTCTAACTCCCAAGTCATTTCCTCAACATCGTGGTTTCTCCACAAAACTTTGACTTGAGGTATAACCTTGGAGCGTAGAATATGTTCCTTCTTATCCAAGATTTGAACAGGAACTTCTTCATACGTCAAATCTTCCGCTATTTCGTCCGGTTCTAACTCAATAATGTGGTTCGGGTCTTCCACATATTTGCGTAACATGGATATGTGGAAAACGTTATGAACACGAGACATACTTGGCGGTAAAGCGAGTCTATAAGCCACAGTTCCTACTCGATCGAGGATTAAAAATGGACCGATGAATCGAGGATTTAGCTTTCCTCTCTTTCCAAATCTCGTAACTCCTTTCCATGGAGCAACACGTAAGAACACATGATCTCCTACATTAAATTCCACGTCCTTTCGATGAAGATCAGCATAACTCTTTTGTCGATCTTGTGAGGTTTTTATACGTTGTCGGATCGTTTGAATCTTTTCTGTAGTCATACGTACCAACTCCGGTCCCAACAACGTTGCTTCGCCCACCTCATCCCAGCATACTGGAGAACGACATTTTCTTCCATACAATGCTTCGAATGGAGCCATGCCAATACTTGCTTGATAACTGTTGTTGTAGGAAAACTCCACCAATGGTAAGAACTTGTCCCAACTTCCCTTGAAGTCAAAGACACAGAGTCTTAATAGATCTTCAAGAGTTTGAATAGTCCTCTCTGATTGTCCGTCCGTCTGAGGATGATATGCTGAACTAAATCGTAACTCCGTGCCCATAGCCTTTTGTAAACTAACCCAAAATCGTGAAGTGAATCTTGGGTCTCGGTCAGAAACTATGGATACTGGCATACCATGCAGTCTTACAATCTCGTTTATGTACATACGAGCAAGACGTTCAAGTGTATAAGTTTCTCGTATCGGTAAGAAATGAGCAGACTTGGTCAATCTATCAACAATGACCCAAATCGCATCAATACCTTGAGAAACCCTAGGAAGACCGGTAACGAAATCCATGGTAATGTGCTCCCACTTCCATTCTGGAATTTCAAGTGGTTGCAATGGACCTTTTGGTACTTGATGCTCCGCTTTGACTCGTTGACAAGTTAGACACCTTGAGATAAACAACGCTATCTCTCTCTTCATATTGCTCCACCAAAATGTATGACGAAGATCATGATACATTTTGGTACTTCCAGGATGGATTGCAAACGGTGTGTTGTGCGCCTCCATCATGATTTCATACTTTAAATCAGGGTTGTTAGGAACACAAAGTCTGGAGTTGACTCGAAGTATTCCTTCTTCATCGATTCTTGCTTCCGGTATAGCACCTTCTTGCACTTTCTTCTTCATACGCATCAGCTCCAGGTCTGTAGCTTGAGCAGCTTTAACTTTATCGATTAAAGTCGGTTCTACTCGTATATTCGCCATCATCACATGGGTCCCTGGAGTCTTCAACTCTATCTCCATCCTTTGCAAGTCACACAAAATGGGCCTTTGCGTTGTTAATATTGCACTTGTACCCGCATATGATCTTCTACTCAATGCGTCAGCTACCACGTTCGCTTTTCCAGGATGGTATTGAATGGTATGATCATAATCTTTCAACAGTTCAAGCCAACGTCGTTGTCGCATGTTGAGTTCCTTTTGAGTGAAGAAATATTTGAGGCTTTTATGATCCGTAAAGATCTCCACCTTCTCCCCATACAAGTAATGCCTCCAAATTTTAAGTGCAAAGACAACAGCTGCCAACTCTAGATCATGAGTAGGATAATTCCTCTCATATTCCTTGAGTTGTCTTGATGCATAGGCTATGACTTTTCCATGTTGCATGAGAACACATCCCAACCCTTTGCTCGAAGCATCACTGTAGATGACAAATCCCTCCGAGCCAGATGGTATTGTTAGAACAGGTGCTGAAATGAGTCTCCTCTTGAGTTCTTGAAAACTCTGCTCACATTCTTCGCTCCAACCAAACTTTGTATCTTTCCGAGTCAGCTGAGTTAATGGAGTAGCGATTCGAGAAAATCCTTCCACGAATCTCCGATAATAACCAGCTAAACCAAGAAAGCTACGTACCTCGGTCACTGATTTAGGTTGCTCCCAGCTTTGAATAGCTTCAATCTTTGCCGGGTCAACCGATATTCCACGACTTGATACTACGTGCCCAAGGAATGCTACCTCCTCCAGCCAGAACTCGCATTTCTTCAACTTGGCATAAAGCTTGTATTCACGAAGCTTTTGGAGTACCAGCCTCAAGTGTTGCTCATGATCTTCACGGCTTTTGGAATAAATAAGGATGTCATCAATAAAGACGACCACAAATGATCCAAATATTCCTTGAATACCCGGTTCATCATATCCATGAAGGCAGCAGGAGCATTAGTCAATCCAAAGGACATGACTAGGAATTCATAATGCCCGTACCGAGTTCTAAAAGCCGTCTTTGGAATATCCTCAGTTCTAACCTTCAGCTGATGATATCCAGAACGAAGATCGATCTTTGAAAAGAATTGTGCTCCTTGCAACTGGTCAAACAGGTCATCAATACGTGGCAATGGGTACCTGTTTTTGATGGTGACATGATTCAACTCCCGATAATCAATACAAAGTCGCATACTCCCATCTTTCTTCTTCACGAACAGAACAGGAGCACCCCAAGGAGAAGTACTAGGACGAATAAAACCAATGTCTAACAATTCCTGCAGTTGGGTCTTTAACTCCTGAAGTTCAATAGGAGCCATTCGATATGGGGCTTTGGAAATGGGTTTTGTACCGGGTTCAAGGTCGATACAAAATTCAATTTCACGCTCTGGGGGTAGGCCAGGAAGTTCTTCGGGAAATACGTCAGGAAATTTATTAACAACAGAAATATCATTCAAAGCTGACGTATTTTTGTTTAGATCTGTGACATGAGCTAAGAAAGCTTGACATCCGTTTTTCAATAAACGAATAGCTTTATGGCTTGAGATGACAGCGATTGATTTTAATGGTTTGGTTGCTTGAATTCGCATAATAGGTCGATTAGGAATATGAAAGCTAACAACCTTACGAAAACAATCAATTTTTGCATAATGAGTAGTTAACCAATCAATCCCTAGAATCACGTCAAATGCAAGTATTTTTAATGAAATCAGATCGATAGGTAATGTGTGGGTACCAACTTGAACCAAACAAGACTTATAAACAGTGGAGGTAATGAAGGTTTCTCCCAACGGAGTTTCCACAGATAAGTCAAAGTCTAATTTCTCCGGAATCAAATTTAATCGATGAGCGCAAGTAGGAGAAATAAAAGAATGGGTTGAACCGGTATCAAATAAAGTATAAACTTCTTTAGAGTTTATAATAAGCTTACCCGTGATGACCTCATTCGGGTTCCTTGCTCTCTGGGAGTTTACAACAAACGCTCTCCCTTGCACAACCGGTTTTGACTTTTCTGGGACGGCTTTTGGTGCCTCCATCCTAGCTGAATTTGTCTTCGGTAAACGACAAAATCGGGCTAAATGACCTTCTCTTCCACAATTATAACATGCTTTGGACGGCATCGCGCAGTTTGGACTGATGTGTCCCTCCCCTCCGCATTTGAAACATATGATAGGTGGTCGTTCTCCTTCCTTAACGACAGGTGCTGGTGCTGACGTCTTTCCGTCATTGTTGAATCTCCTCTTCTTGAAATGTCCATTCTTATTGTTTTGGCCCTGATTACCACCGAAGTGGTTACCACTTCTGGCCTGTTGATTCCCTCCACGCTTGTTGTCACCGCTTCGATGACTGCTCTCACTGGTATTATCATTTTGCCGGCTGCTCTCTTTTGGTTGCGTTGTCTCGTTATCGCGCTCCACCAACTGAGCCCTATTTACAACATCTGAATACAAACACAGTTTATGAGAAACAAGATGTTGACGTATCTCCGGCTTCAAACCTCTTAAAAACATCCGCGTCATTCTTTCTTCATTATCCACCAGGTGGGACGCAAACCGGGATAACTCCGCAAATTTTGCCTCGTACTGCGACACGGTCATATTATTCTGCTCCAATTTGATGAACTCCACCTCCTTCATGTGACGAATACTTTCGGGAAAGTATTTGTCGTTAAACAGCTCTTGGAACTTCTCCCAGGACATCTTCAGTGCGGCAGGTTGAGTACGCTTTATCGATTCCCACCAGTAATCTGCCTCTCCTCGCAACATAAAGGCGGCAAAGGGAACCTTTTGCTCCTCGGAGCAACCCAAGACATCAAATATCTTGGTGATCTGCTTTATCCATGTTTCAGCTACAAGTGGTTTGGGTTCTCCCTTAAACTCCGGTGGTCCCAGCTCCTTAAACTGTTTAGCGGTGACCGCCTGAGAGTTTCCAGTATTTCCACCTACGTTGTGGACAGGAGCCGCTTTCACCTGTTGTTGCATGAATTGCATAAAGCCTCTGAACATTTGATCATTCATCATTTGGTCAGTGTTGTTGTTTGCATGAGGATTGACACCTTCCTGATGCACATTATCCTGATTATTGATATGTGGTGAATCAACAGTCGTCTGTGCTCTATTGCTATTCTCAACATTCTCGGATGCCATTTTCAGATACTGCCACAAAATAAAAATTAATTGATATGTCATATATTATCCTTATATTATGACCGACCAATTAAATACCATGCAAATAAACTTAGGTATGTCATACTAGCGAAGGAATTCCCCGTCTCTCCCCTCCTAGTTCTATTCTCACATCTTAGCCAGGGATCATATCCCTAAGCTCTGATACCAACTGTGACGCCCCCAAAATTAGGTATACATCACCCATCTTGGGTCGTCAGATACATAGTACAGAATACAAATACAACTGATTAATACATCTGTCGTGTACAATACGACAAAACATAAACTGTGAGTTTGAATACAAATATTATCTTCTAGAGAGTATTCATACTCAAAAGGAGTCCTCATTACATTTATTAACACACCATTACATAGAATAGTGAGGACTACTAACTAATACTATCATTCGGACCATCACTCCGTACCCCGACTTGTCCCAGCTACGTTCTCATTTCCTGAAGAGAACAGTGAAAGAAAGGGTGAGCTCAACTAGCCCAGTAAGAAATATTATGACTAAGATAATGCAGAATAAATTATCATTAGCCTTCAACAATGTTAAACTGATAAAATATAATAGACATCAAGTTTAACTGTAGCGGAACAAGCAATCCATTAAAAGAGTCAAGTAGAAAATAAACTCTACTATCTTTTATGATTTAAAAAGTTTTTCAACACTGTAATCGCTGAGACTCAGCTTAATAAAATAATCCACATCATCGAATCACCCCTGCACTACGGCCAAGGATATTCGTGTATTCATTAATGGTCATGATCATGCCAACAACTGTCCATCAATGCACTACGGGCCAATGAGGACTTTTACCACATCATTTGCAACATTACGGTCATGATTATACCGAATAATCCCTGGTCATAATCATACCAAGTCCATCTATGCACTACATGCCACAGATGACTTTCAACATTTTATAAACATGAGGATGATGACAATGATATAAGAATTCAATAAAACAAGTTCAAGAATTAATTTATCCAGGAATTAACAACGTCCAAATTGTCAACATGATACTGCATTGTGGAGTAAAATTCAAGAATGCTTAGAAGAATATTTTCTTGAAAAGATACTGGATGAAACGCAACTATCAAGGATATTCCACAAATTTCATGGAGTATAGAAGTCAAAACTTAACCAACTGAGTACAATAAAGAATGGAATAACAAAAGAAATCACCATGCATGCGATAGACCGCACAGACAGGTTATTCCAATAGAATAATAAATAATGGAACCAGGTCCGGCGTAAACGCACAGACAGGATATTCCGACAGAATAATAAATAATGGAACCAGGTCCGGTGTAAAACACACAGACAGGATATTCCAACAGAATAATAATAAAACGGAACCAGGTCCGGTGTAAAACACACAGACAGGATGTTCCAACAGAATAATAAACGGAACCAGGTCCGGTGTAAAACACACAGACAGGATGTTCCAACAGAATAATAGAAGAATGTCACCAAGTATAGGGTAGACCGCGTATACTGGTTATTCCAACAGAATAATAACAAATGGAATAACAGAAGTTCTCTTCATGAATATAAAAGAAATAATATTCCCTACCTTAAAAGAACTGGATATTGGAAAAGTGATGTAACAGAATACTTTTATTCTCTCTCTCTCTTATTCTCTCTATACTTTCTCTCTCTATAGCTTCAATGAATTCGTGAAAAATAATGAAGCCCTAGGCCTCTATTTATAGAAAAACTGAGGGTGGCTCTTGGTCTTAACGAAGGGTCAAATGACTCTTGGTTTTATTGAAGGGACAACTACTATTGACGAAGGTAATTACTATTAACCAAGGTAAATACTATTGACGAAGGTAATTACTATTGACCAAGGTAAATACTATTGACCAAGGTAAATACTATTGACGAAGGTAATTACTATTGACCAAGGTAAATACTATTGACGAAGAGACTCTTAGATGATGACATATGGCCCCCCATAAAATAACCAAACTTACCACAACGTCTCAATAATATAACATATTATACAGATGATACTATGACAATAATTTAAGAGATATGATGCAGCAATTACTGTAGCAATAATTGAGTATAGCTGAGTGACTTCTCACGTAAGCATCAATAATCAATACCGTGTGCTACTATGCAACCACGCGTATTACTGTACTTTTACTACCGAGTAGTTCAACAGTTTTAACGGTTTTAACGGTAACACCTCAGCCGTTATTTTTATAGAAAGATAATTCTGTCGTTTTCTCAATCCGACAATAATTCTGTTGTGGGGTCCACCAATGATTGTGCCGTCGTACGAATATTCCCCGACAAAAAGAATATTCTCCGACCAAACGAATATTTTATAACAACTTGCTTACTTTGCAAAATTTATAAATATTACCCACAACTATAACATTATATCAAATTAACTCCATAATATTCAAAAATGATATTTATAGAAAATTCATCTTTATAAAAATTGGGGTCTTACAATATGACCTTTGTGCGTAGGACATGCTCCTTCCTATCCAAGATCTTGACAGGTACCTCCACGTACGTTAAGTCTTCGGCTAACTCGTCTGGTTCTAACTCAATAATGTGAATAATGTGATTTGGGTCTTTCACATATTTACGAAGCACAGATATGTGAAAAATATTATGAACACGAGACATGCTTGGAGGTAACGCGAGTCTATAGGCCACATTTTCTACTTGGTTAAGAATCTGAAATGGACCAATAAATAGTGGATTGAGCTTTCCTCTCTTCCCAAATCTTGTAACTCCCTTCCATGGAGCAACTCGCAATAATACATGATCCCCAATATTAAATTCCACATCCTTTCGATGAAGATCCGCATAACTCTTTTGTCGATCCTGTGCCGTTTGTATACGTTGTCAAATTATTTGGATCTTTTCTTTAGTCATACGTACCAACTCTGGTTCCAGCAATAGTGCTTCACCCACCTAATCCCAACATATTGGAAATGACACATTTGTCCACACAATGCTTCGAATGGAGCCATACCTATACTTGCCTGATAACTGTTGTTGTAGGAGAATTCCACCAATGGTAAATACTTATCTCAACTCCCTTTGAAGTCTAGAAAACAGAGTCTTAATAGATATTCAACAGTTTGAATAGTCCTCTCTGATTGTCCGTCCGTTTGAGGATGGTATGCTGAACTGAATCGTAAATCTATGCCCATAGCTTTCTGCAAGCTAACCCAAAATCGTGAAGTGAATCTTGGGTCTCGATCAGAAACAATGGATATTAGCATGCCATGCAACCTCAAAATCTCATTCACGTATATACGAGCAAGATGTTCAAGGGAATAAGTCTCTCGTATAGGCAAAAAATGAGCAGACTTAGTTAATCTATCAATAATAACCCAAATCGCATCTATGTCTTGAGAAACCTTGGGAAGACCCGTAACGAAATTCATGGTAACATGTTCCCACTTCCATTTTTGAATCTCAAGTGGTTGCAATTGACCCTTTGGCACTTGATGCTCTGCCTTTACACGTTGACTAGTTAAATACCTCGAGACAAACTTCGCGATCTCTCTTGTGAGACCCCGAATTTTATAAAATAAAAGTATTCAATTTTTCTATTTTGGTAAATAGTTAAATTGATAAAAGTTTAAAGTTAAGGGTAATATGTGAATTTTTTTTTGCAAAGTAAGCAAGTTGATATAAAATATTCGTTATGTCGGGGAAATATTCTTTTTATCGGGGAATATCCGTACGACAGTACAATCATTGATGGACCCCACAACAGAATTATTGTCTGATTGAGAAAACGACAAAAATATTTTTATGAAAATAACGGCGGAAGTTTTCCCATTAACTGTTGAAACACCCGGTGTTAAAAGTACAGTAATACGCGTGGTTGCATAGTAGCACACGGTATTGATTATTGATGCTTACGTGAGAAGTCACTTTTGTTTTATTAGTATTATTAATGTAATAAAACAGAAAAGCTTTTTATATAAAACATAAAACTTTTATAAAGTTATTCGTGTTATTAGACTATAAATAGAATATATAATATTCTATTATACATAGTATTTTGCATAGTAATATCTTTTTATATAAAACAGAATACTTTTATAAAGTTATTTATTTTATTAGATAATAATTAGAATATATTATATTTTATTATGCATAGTGTTGCATAGTGTCTGCATAGTATTTTGCATAGTAAAATCTTTTTATATAAAATATAATACTTTTATAAAGTTATTCATTTTATTAGATTATAAGTAGAATATATTATATTTTATTTAAAAGATTTTGCTTTAAATATGGACCGCCCTATTAAAAGTAAATCAATCTGGACCGTTCATGAATTAGTTACTATGCAGTCCATTTTTCAATAAATAGACGCTCATTCCTTCATTATTTCTTACGAATTCACTGAAACTCTAGAGAGAGAAATATAGAGATAGTTCTTTTTCTATAATCTTGAGCGTATTTCTTTAGAGTTTAAGAAAGCCTTGAGCATAGTGCAAGTTTTCTTCAAGTATATCCTCGCCGTACCAGTCGGAATACTATTCTTTTACGGTAAAGGATATTATTTATTGTACTCGTAAGGGGTATTCTTTCTTTCTTATTCATGAAGAGAACTTCTGTTATTCCATTATTTATTATTCTGTTGGAATAATCAGTATACGCGGGCTACCCTATACTTGGTGAAATTCTTCTGTTATTACATTCTTTATTATTCTATTACAATATCCTATCTGTGCGTTTTACGTCGGACCTGGTTCCGTCTTTATTATTCTGTTGGAATATCATGTCTGTGCGTTTTACGCCAGACCTGATTCCGTCTTTATTATTCTGTTAGAATATCTTGTCGGTGCGTTTTACGCCAGACCTGGTTCCGTCTTTATTATTTTATTAGAATATCCTGTCGGTGTGTTTACGCCGGACCTGGTTCCATTATTTTTTATTCTGTCGGAATATCCTGTCGGTGCGTTTACGCATGACCTGGTTCCATTATTTATTTTTTTGTTGGAATAACTTGTCTGTGCGGTCTATCGCATGCTTGGTGAATTCTTTTGTTATTCCATTCTTTATTATACTAAGTTGGTTAAAGTTTTGGCTTTTATACTCCATGAAATTAGTGGAATATCTTTGATATTTGAGCTTTATCCAATATCTTTTTATGAAAATATTCTTCTGAGCATTCTTAAATTTTACTATACAAAGCAGTATCATGTTGACAATTTGGACGTTGTTGGTTCCTGGATAAATTAATTCTTGAACTTATTTTATTGAATTATTATGTCATTGTCATCATCCTAATGTTTATATTATGTTGAAAGTCATCTGTGGCCTGTACTGCATAGATGGACTTGGTATGATTATGACCATGGATTATTCGGTATAATCATGACCGTAATGTTACAAATGATGTGAAAAAAATCCTCATTGGCCTGTAGTGCATTGATAGATAGTTTTTGGTATGATTATAACTATGGATTCTCTTCGGCCAAGGGTGCAAAGATGAATTATTTTATGATATGATCATGACCGTTGATGAAAACATGATTATCTTCGGCCCGTAGTGCATGGATAATTGTGGTCGTGACACTAAAGAATATCCTTGGCCGTAGTGCAGGGATGATGCGATGATGTGGATTAATTATTGAGATGAGTCTCAGCGATGAAATATTAATTCATGGATGTGATAATAATGAATATCTTTGGCCGTAATGCATGGATAATTCATGGATGTGATACTAACGAATATCATTGGCCGTAGTGCATGGATAATTTGATGATGTGGATTATTTATTAAGTTGAGTCTGAGCGATAAAATATTGGTTATACACTTTTAATTTGTAGAAGATATTAAACATCATGCTCTACTTGACTGTTCTAAAATACAGTTGTATGTCTTTGGCTTGTAGTGTAGAGATGAATTGTTAATGAATATCTTTGGCCGTAGTGCAAAGATAAATTTATTAGTATGATTATGAGCAGGAATTGTGATTTGGTATAATGATAATTTTTGATGCTTCAGGTGAAGATAGGTGATGAAAAGTATCTTCTTCCTAGGTACGAAAAGGAATTTAGAATCATAATTATGATTATGAGTTATTCATATGATTGTGGACATGAATTGTTGATTGATTTTACAGGGATAAAACATTATTGGTGGACTTTTAACATGGAGAAGATAATAAACCTGATGGTCTATTTGACTCTTCTAATAGATTGCTCGTTCTGCTGCAACTATGGTTAAAAACTTTCATCTACCATATTTTCTAAATCTCTGATTTATTAATGATGAAGGCTATTGATGGTGTAAATTAGCTTTAGTCATTCTTTATTAGGCTAATTGTGCTCACCCTTTCTGCTTCACAATTCCTTTTAGGTAATAAGAGTGTTGCCGGGTCGAGTGGGGATAATAGGGGAATAGAACGGTGGTCTCTAGTTGTGGAGATTCTCCCTAAACAGTATAGAAAAGTGTGTTGTATTCTATACATCATTAGTAGTTATATTTCGTGAATCAAATAGGGTTAGGCGAACTCAACTTAGGAAGGGTGCTTTGCCACTATCATACAAGATGTCTAATGACATATAACCTCGTGTTCTCATAAGACATGGTTGTGAACATCCACTTGCTGAATATATCTACGAGCACTACCTATATGATCTTGGAGTTTATTTGAAGTATAATTTTCACTTGGAGACAACAGAGATATTTGTATGTCAAGAGAAGACTCACAATTGGAAAGAAGATGATAGTAATCTTCTTATTTTTCTTTGGGGACTTTTGGGTCAACCAAGGATAATTCTGTGGACATATGATATCTATCATAACCTAGACGTATGGCCTCCAATGTAGGAAGGTTTCCTTGAGCACTTCCCAAAGATTTTAATTTCTACAAAAGATTTTGACTATACTTTTATGTAAAGCATCATTGTAAGGTTGTGGTCGAGGTACCATGAGAGTTACATACATTTGTATTAAAACTCATAGTTAACTGTGATTGTATTCTGTACGACAGCTCAACAGTTGTATAAATGAAGTTATATTTGAATTTTATACCATGTATTTGGCGACTCAGAATGGGTGATGTATACCTAATTTTGGGGGCATCACAGTTGGTATCAGAGCTTAGGGATATGGTCGCTGGCGGAGATAAGAGTCTAGAACTAGTAGGGGAGAGACGAGTTATATACTCCGCTAGTGTGTGACTTACCTAAGCCGAAATTGTTTACTTGATAAGTTGACAAATTATGATATGTTAATTAACCTTTGTTTTAAAGCTATATCTAGAATGATGTCTGAAATACAGGAGATGAGAAATGGGAAAATCATGACAGCGAGGAAATTACCGGGAAGGTACATTCTGAAAAGAAAGCAATGTATTCTCATCTCTTCGAATATCAGGTACGTACGTAAATTTTGAGGGTGAAATTTCATAAGGAGGGGTGATTGTGAGACCCCGAATTTTATGAAATAAAAGTATTCAATTTTTCTATTTTGGTAAATAGTTAAATTGATAAATATTTAAAGTTAAGGATAATATTTGAATTTTTTTTTTGCAAAGTAAGCAAGTTGATATAAAATATTTGTTGTGTCGGGGAATATTCGATTAGTCGGAAAATATTCTTTTTGTCGGGAAATATCCGTATGACGGTACAATCATTGGTAGACCCCACAATAGAATTATTGTCGGATTGAGAAAACGACAAAAATATTTTTATAAAAATAACAGCGAAAGTTTTACCGTTAACTGTTGAAACACCTGGTGTTAAACGTACAGTAATATGCGTGGTTACATAGTAGCACACGGTATTGATTATTGATGCTTACGTGAGAAGTCACTCAGTTTTGTTTTATTAGTATTATTAATGTAATAAAACAGAAATTTTTTTTATATAAAATAGAATACTTTTATAAAGTTATTCGTTTTATTAGACTATAAATAGAATATATAATATTCTATTATGCATAGTATTTTGCATAGTAATATCTTTTTATATAAAATAGAATACTTTTATAAAGTTATTTGTTTTATTAGACAATAATTAGAATATATTATATTTTATTATGCATATTGTTGCATAGTGCCTGCATAGTATTTTGCATAGTAAAATCTTTTTATATAAAACTGAACACTTTTATAAAGTTATTCGTTTTATTAGATTATAAATAGAATATATTATATTTTATTTAAAAGATTTTGCTTTAAATATGGACCGTCCGATTAAAAGTAAATTAATCTAGACCGTTCATGAATTAGTTACTATGCAGTCTATTCTTCTATAAATAGAAGATCATTCCTTCATTATTTTTTACGAATTCACTAAAACTCTAGAGAGAGAAACTATAGAGAGAGTTCTTCTTCTATAATCTTGAGCGTATTTCTTTAGAGTTTAAGAAAGCCTTGAGCATAGTGTAAGTTTTCTTCAACTATATCCTCGCCCTACCAGTCGGAATACTCTTCTTTTACGGTAAGGGATATTATTTGTTGTACTCGTAAGGGATATTCTTTCTTTCTTATTCATGAAGAGAACTTCTGTTATTCCATTCTTTATTATTCTTTTAGAATAACTTGTATACGCGGGCTACCCTATACTTGGTGAAATTCTTCTGTTATTACATTCTTTATTATTCTATTACAATATCCTATCTGTGCGTTTTACGTCGGACCTGGTTCCGTCTTTATTATTCTGTTGGAATATCATGTCTGTGCGTTTTACGCCGGACCTGATTCCGTCTTTATTATTCTGTTGAAATATCTTGTCTGTGCGTTTTACGCAAGACCTGGTTTCGTCTTTATTATTTTGTTGGAATATCCTGTCGGTGCGTTTACGCCGGACCTGGTTCCATTATTTTTTATTCTGTCGGAATATCATGTCGGTGCGTTTACGCATGACCTGGTTCCATTATTTAATTTTTTATTGGAATAACTTGTCTGTGCGGTTTATCGCATGTTTGGTGAATTCTTTTGTTATTCCATTCTTTATTATACTCAGTTAGTCAAAATTTTGGCTTTTATACTCCATGAAATTAGTGGAATATCTTTGATATTTGCGCTTCATCTAGTATCTTTTTATGAAGATATTCTTCTGAGCATTCTTAAATTTTACTCTACAAAGAAGTATCATGTTGACAATTTGGATGTTGTTGGTTCCTAGATAAATTAATTCTTGAACTTGTTTTATTGAATTATTATGTCATTGTCATCATCCTCATGTTTATATTATGTTGAAAGTCATCTGTGGCCTGCAGTGCATAGATGGACTTGGTATGATTATGACTAGGGATTATTCGGTATAATCATGACCGTAATGTTACAAATGATGTGAAAAAAGTCCTCATTGGCCCGTAATGCATTGATGGACAGTTTTTGGTATGATTATGGCTATGAATTCTCTTCGACCAAGGGTGTAAAGATAAATTATTTTATGGCATGATCAGGACCGTTGATGAAAACACTATTATCTTTGGCCCGTAGTGCATGGATAATTGTGGTCGTGACACTAAAGAATATCCATGGCCGTAGTGCAGGGATGATTCGATGATGTGTATTAATTATTGAGCTGAGTCTCAGTGATGAAATATTAATTCATGGATGTGATAATAATGAATATCTTTGGCCGTAGTGCATGGATAATTCATGGATGTGATATTAACGAATATCCTTGGCAGTAGTGCATGGATAATTTGATGATGTGGATTATTTATTAAGTTGAGTCTGAGCGATAAAATATTGGTTATACACTTTTAATTTGTAGAAGATATTAAACATCATGCTCTACTTGACTGTTCTAAAATACAGTTGTATGTCTTTGGCTTGTAGTGCAGAGATGAATTGTTAATGAATATCTTTGGCCGTAGTGCAAAGATGAATTTATTAGTATGATTATGAGCAGGAATTGTGATTTGGTATAACATTTTTGATGTTTCAGGTGAAGATAGGTGATGAAAATTATCGTCGTCCTAGGTACGAAAAGGAATTTAGAATCACAATTATGATTATGAGTTATTCATATGATTATGGACATGAATTGTTGATTGATGTTATAGGGATAAAACATTATTGGTGGACTTTTAACATGGAGAAGATAATAGACCTGATGGTCTATTTGACTCTTCTAATGGATTGCTCGTTCTGCTGCAACTATGGTTGAAAACTTTTATCATCTACCATATTTTCTAAATCTCTGATTTATTAATGATGAAGGCTATTGATGGTGTAAATTAGCTTTAGTCATGATATTCTTTACTAGGCTAGTTGTGCTCACCCTTTCTGCTTCACAATTCCTTTTAGGTAATAAGAGTGTTGCCGGGTCGAGTGGGGATAACAGGGAAATAGAACGGTGGTCTCTAGCTGTGGAGATTCTCCCTAAACAGTATAGAAAAGTGTGTTGTATTCTATACATCATTTAGTAGTTATATTTGGTGAATCAAATAGGGTGAGGCGAACCCAACTTTAGAAGGGTGTTTT
This sequence comes from Panax notoginseng, assembly GCA_016801055.1. Taxonomy (NCBI): domain Eukaryota; kingdom Viridiplantae; phylum Streptophyta; class Magnoliopsida; order Apiales; family Araliaceae; genus Panax; species Panax notoginseng. Next base: position 115,096,882 of record CM029018.1, read on the forward strand.
GCCACTATCATACAAGATGTCTAATGACATATAACCTCGTGTTCTCATAAGACATGGTTGTGCACATCCATTTGTTGAATATATCTACGAGCACTACCTATATGATCTTGGAGTTTATTTGAAGTATAATTTTCACTTGGAGACAACAGAGATATTTATATGTCAAGAGAAGACTCACCATTGGAAAGAAGATGATAGTAATCTTCTTGTTTTTCTTTGGGGATTTTTGGGTCAACCAAGGATAATTATGTAGACATGTGATATCTATCATAACCTAGATGTATGGCCTCTCATGTACGAAGGTTTCCTTGAACACTTTCCAAAGATTTTAATTTCTAAAACAGTTTTTGACTATACTTTTATGTAAAGTATCTTTGTAAGGTTGTGGTCGAGGTACCATGAGAGTTACATACGTTTGTATTAAAACTCATAGTTAACTGTGGTCGTATTCTATACGACAGCTCAACAGTTGTATAAATGAAGTTGTATTTGAATTTTGTACCATATATCAAAGCATGTAAGACATGCGGAAAGACTCATCTAGGAGTCTATCTGAAGGGGAAGTCAGTTTGTTATAACTGTGGCCATGAGGGGCATATATCACCCAATTGTCCTAATCCTAAGAAAAATCATGGCTGTTTGGTTTGTGGGTCGATGGACCACTTGGCAAGAAATTGCCCAAAGAAGGGGTCGGAGGAAAGTAAGGGTGCTAGTAGTGGTAAGTTAGCCATTACTGGACCACTATTGTCGGGTAGACAAACGACCCGTACTTTTATTATGACTGTTCAAGATACGGTTGCATCAACGGATGTAGTAACAGTTATCACTCCAGTAAATTAAATGAATGTTTATGTGCTATTTGATTTAGATGCTACTTGTTCTTTTATAGCATGTGAATTTGCTAAGCGGTTAAGTTTATTCCCAAAAAGAGTAGAACTATCTTTAAACGTTAAGGTAGCAAACGAAGAAATAAATTCCATTAAACATATTCATAAGAATTATTGAGGGAAGGTTATGGGTTATCTGTACCATGTTGTGGATACCCAGAGAGTGGGAGCACCGATATTGTTTGTAAAGAAAAAGGGATGAGTCGTGACGAATATGTATCGAATATCGTGAGTGAATAAGTTAACAATTAAGAATAAATACCCATTGCCCAGGATCAATGATCTTTTTGATCAGTTGAAATGGGCAAAGTATTTTTTTAAAATTAGATTTGTGTACGGGGTATCGTCGGTTGAAAGTAAGGAAGGAGGAGCTACCTAAGACGACATTCAGAACTCGTTATGGTCATTACAAATTTCTGGTTATGTCGTTTGGGTTGACTAATGTGCGGAAGTCAGACTTTTCGTAGGAGGCGCCGAGCAGGTCGATGGCAAATTGATAGGTACTCTTATGAGGTGCTATGGTTGAAAGTACCAATAACGTCATAGAGTGTTCAAACATTATTGGGCAAGTTTGTCGTAATGATCATTGACGATATTCTAGTCTATTCTAAGATGCTAGAAGATCACGCTGAACATTTGTAGATAGTGTGGGAAACACTACGAAGGGAGAAGTTGGATACAGAATTCACTAAGTGTGAATTTTGGCTTAAAAGATATACATATTTTAGGATATGTTATTGATAGGTATGTTGGGAATAAGTAGTGAGAAAAATTATTTTCAAGAACTAAAAAGGAAGGTTAAGTGAGGCACCTATATTATCTTTACTTGATGATACGAGGAATTTTGTAATTTATAGTGATGCTTCGCATAGAGGACGGTGTTGCGTGCTCATATAGCATGGCTAGGTCATTCCGTATGTGTCACATCAGTTAAAGGATTATGAGAGGGTTTATCCTACTTATGATCTAGAGTGGGTAGCTATAGTTTTTGAATTAAAAATATGGAGATATTATGTATACGGGGAAAAGTGTGAGATATACACGGACTATAAGAGTCTGAAATATATCCTCACACAGAAGGAGTTGAATATGAGGTAGGGAAAGTGGTTAGAATTGATAAAAGATTACGACTGTGATATCTTATATCATTCAGGGAAGTTAAACGTAGTAGCCGATGCGTTAAGTAGTAAGGGTAGGGGAAAAGCTATCAATGTTAACGCCTCAGAATGAGTTAATAACGGAGATGGCGAGAACGGAGCTAGAAGTTAAATTACCGAATAAAGCGGTAGCAATGTTATTCACAATGTAGACTCAATCCACGAAAATGGAACGAGTTAAGGAAGTACAACTACGTAACGAGGAGTGCGAGCGAATTAAGAAGAGGATGGAGGATGAAGAGAAGATCAAGTATCATCTTGTTTTGAAGGAGGAATTTAAGCTCCATATAATTCCAAGTTAAAAGAAGAGATAATAAGAACGGCCCATAGTTTGAGGTTCTCGATACATCCAGGTAGTACTGAGATGTATTAAGACCTTCGGCGGAACTTTAGTTGGCCAAATATGAAAAGAGAGAGAGAGTGTGTAATGTGTTAATAATTGCTTAACTTCCAATTCAAATTATTGATATGAAGGAGCAAGTCTTGAGAAATAAGATAATACATTCGGTGAAGGTGATTTGGAGGAACCACGATACCGAAGAAGCAACGTGTGAACTTAAAATTAAAATGAAAGAAAATTTTTCTCATTTGTTTATGTAATTATAGCGAGATTCTGGGGACAGAATCCTTATAAGGGGGGAAGGGTGTAACGTCCGAGAAAATCGAATTTTTATGAGAATTAAATTTTTATTTGATTATGTGGATTAAATGAATTTAATTGATTATTTATGTGAGTAAGCTATTTGGAGGTCGTTCTATGACCTATAATGTGCGGATGTGATAAGGATTCTGGCTATGTGCTAGGATTAATTGTTATGAATTTTCAAGACGAAAATGGAAGTTTTTTGAGAAGTTTTCATAAAAATACTATTCATCCATTTTTGCTCGTAGATTAAGTTTGAATTTTTGAGAAACGCGTAATGATAGAATTCTAAGATGTAATGGAATATCCAACAATATTTCAGTTATGGCAAACGAAGTTTTCGCCTGCGGACTTAAAACCTAAGGGTTGGAAAAAGTGAGTTTCGAGAATTAAATGATTTCGTATAATGATTAGGGTTATTATACGTGAGAAATACGAGTATGATACTAGTTATTATACGAGTATCGTATGAAGATTATTACGACGTATAATATGAATATCGTACGAATAGTATACAAAGAGAATACGAGAATTGTACGAATAGAGTGCGAATAGTCCTTAATGAACTTTAGTTATTGGACTTTGTAAAATCCAATTGAACTTGGATTATGGCAAGCCCAAAGTTATGAAATCCAAGCCCAATAATATATTAAGGTAGGCCCAATATGATTTATGCTAAGGCCCAAATTAAGAAACTAAACCGCAGGTCGAACCGATGGGTCACCGAATGGGTAAAACCCATGGGGCAGCCCATGGTGGGACCCGCAAGGCATGTGGGCCGGCCACTTGGAGCCCAAGTAAAGCCATTACTTGGTGGCTAAGTTGTTAAGGAGGTGGGGAATAGTAAGGAGGTAGCCTAATGACCAAAATACCCTCAATTGGATTTTTCTATAAAAGAGAATCTTGGCTAGTTCATTTTTTATTTTACAAACATTAGCCAACATATATTGGGAGGGAGAAAGAACTAGAAACAAGTAATCAAGCTACCTTGAAGCAAAGCATAAGAGTTTTTAGCAAGAACGCCAAGAACGTTAAGATAATATTAAATAAACCTAAGTCTTTGATTCGTTAAAAGTTATTTTTCGTAAAGAATCATAGATTAGTGGAGCATGTCTCTTTCGGAGTAATAAAGATGGCTATTAGTGAATTAAAACATTGATAAGTCATGAACAATTAAGAATCATAAGCGTTTACGAAAGTTTAAGCGAAGAAAACCAATAAGCGTTTATTTGGTTGTTGATGGATAAATTGAAAACCATCATAGGTTATGTGCATCTTGATTAGTTAGGATGTAGATGATGAATCAATGGAGTTGTTCCATTTGATTTGGCGTATAGAACACGAGTAACGAAGTTGTGGCGAATTTTACGAAATTAAACGTTAAACGTCGAAATCGTATAATTCTGGATTAGTAGTCGAAAGTTGTCGTGGAACTTGAAAACCTTGGTTTTCGATGGAATAACGTAGCATAACGTATTTAACAGTCGTGGACTCAAGAATCATCGAAATCCGACTTAGAACGAAGAAACGAGCTATGAACGTTCACGAATGTTTATCGTTTTTGTAATAATAAACTAATCAGTGAATTCTGAGGTAAAGATTCAAAAGTGAGATATTTTCTAATGAAATCATAGAGCATGTGATTTGTGAACTAATGGATTTTGAACGACCCAATTCGGATGTAAAACAAATAAGTTATGAGCTCGGAAAATTCATCAAACAAGAAAACTGCAAAATTTTCGAAGGCTTAAGGTCCGCGCTGCAGCGCGACCTAGAGAGCAAAGGTCGGCGCCGCAGCGCCAGGCCGGAGGGTGAGATACTGCAGAGTTGCACCGCAGTGCGAGTGTTGTATAGGGAGCCGGCGTCGCAGCTCCAGCACCATGTAAGGCACAAAGAAGAAGGCTTATGAACATGAAGAATAAGGAAGTGAATGAAGGGTGAATTATATACTCAAATTGACCTAAAATAACATTATTAAAGAATGTTTATAACCTTAAGTTAACGACTAAAGGTTGAAGAAAAATTAATTGAACGTAAGTTATTAATAATGAAATGATGAATGATACTAAGCCGTAAGGGTGGATAAATACTTGAAACGAGTTTGTTAATGAAATAAATTCGGCTAAGTTATATAAATAGAAAGATAACTAATTGATGATGAATTAATTACTTAATTAACTTAAAATAGCATCTTCGATTATGACTATAGCGTTGAGAATTACAACTAAAAGTTGTTAACGATTACGTGAACGTAAAATAATACGATAAACTGTAACCAATATTAGCAAATCTAATGAGCAATTAGAATGAGAAGAAGGGTAAAATACGTTAGGAACCATATATGTTTCTTCTTGACCTAATGTGGTATGTTATGTGGTTATGTATTGTAGAGACTGTAAAGACGCTTGAAGGCAAGTTTTCTTAACGCTTGTCTAACCTCCGTGTTAGCCAAGTTCTACGTGATTCGTGCTATGAAATGCATGAATTATTTTAACGAAAGGGTCGATTCCAATTTTAACTCGGCTAGACTACTCTTGAAAGAGTTGATTGATTTATTTACAAGTTTTTCAATACAGAATTGATAACGTTATCCTATGACAATTGTTTGGTACAGATTCAAAGGTAAGTCTGAGTATGAATGAACAAATGTATTTTTCATCGATTAATCGATGGGCACGTGAGGTTGCCAAAACTTAAACATAAATACATTTAACGGATGAATGCTGATCAACAAAGGCTGATCACCTAGATGTGCTCGTATGAAATATCGGACTTACGGTCTTAGTACCGGGTGGTTCTTTTCAGGAATAAAATCTAAAGAGAATGTTCATGGTCTATTGACCTACTCAGAATTTCTAAGTCACTATATGTACTTCGAAATTGCGTTATGGGATTTGAAGTGTTATTCAATGTTTCATAGTACTTCATAACTACTTGTTCTTTTATTGAAGAATAATCATATGATTCTCGACGTGGTATTTATATTATACATTGCTTGACTTGCTGAGCTAGTTATGCTCACTTCTTGCTTGAATTATATGATTGCAGCTAAGGTCGAGTGAACCGAGGGTTCTAGTAAGGATAAAGGTAAGACGAAGATGAATAATTAGGTTATCCTGCAATAGACTAGTATGTTTGTATGAATTATATTATGGTGAGCAAAGAATGTATTGGTTAACAGAACTTGGGAAAGGATTTATTACTATTGTAGTAAGAATGTAGTAAATACATTCATTTTGATGTTGTTTCAATGAAATGAATGTATAATATGTAGTACCATGTAGCACCAGCTGTCAGGTTGGAAGATACCCATATTTGGGGGCGTCACAGAATCAGTCGAAGGTGCTAGAAAATGATGACAAAGTAGATGAAATCAAAGTTGAGGAGAAAAAGGTATATAAGGCAGAAAAGTCCGCAGTTATTCCACTAGCGCCATTTCCACAGCGGTTCCAAAAATAGAAACTAGATAAGCTATTTTCCAAATTCCTCTAGGTGTTTAAGAAATTACATATCAACATCCCGTTTACAGAATCGTCGGAGTAAATGCCTAAATATGCAAAGTTCATGAAAGATATCTTTTCCAGAAAAAACAAATTAGAGGATTTTGAAATAGTGGCTCTAACCGAATAGTGCAGTGCCATGTTGCAAAAGAAGCTACCTCTGAAATTGAAAGAACCGGGCATCTTTACTATTCTGTGTACTATAAGAAGTCAGTCTTTCAAGAGATGTTTGTGTGATCTAGGTGCGAGTATTAATTTGATGCCATTGTCTATTTACATTTAGTTGGGATTACCAGCACCGAGACCAAAAAATATCTCTCTCTAGCTTGCAGACAGGTCAGTGACTTTATAACAACCCGATATTTTCTATATAAATAAATCAGAATTTTTGCATATACATTTTTTTTATTTTATTTTAAAGACGAGGATTTGTACAAGATAATGTGTATATGTATTTATGTGATAAATAAAAATATATTTATTACATAAATGTTTACAAAAATTTTTATTTTAGAATTATTAATTATTATAAATTATATTTTTATAATAATTACTTTTATAGCAGAAATATTTTTATTAATTATTTTCCATGAAAATATAATCATATATTATTTAAATAATATATGGAGTGATTTTTAGAATAATTATAATAATTATTTTATTATATGAATTTTAGTACAGGTTATTAAGTTAATTATTTTATCTTAATTATTAAGGTTAAATATGGAAGAATAAATTAGATATGAAATCCAAACCCTAATTTTGGATTTTTATCAAGGAATGAGAATAATAATATAATAATATTATATTTTGATTTTTCAGTGCTATAAATATGTACTGTATATGCGTATTGATGATGTTTTGTCAATTATGGTTTATATTTTCAAAACCCTATTATTAATTGGTAAAACCCTAGTTCAAAAGTTAATACACGTGCAAGACGGTGCAGTACCAGTATTATTTGATTTATGTTGCGTTACATAGGATTCTATGTTAATTAGGAAAACCCTTATTAATTTTGGAAACCCTAATTAGCTAGAAACCCTAATTCTAAAATTAGTAACCTTAATTAATATTTCGAAAATCCTAATTTCTGTAATGAGAAACTCTAATTTGAAACTCAAATTAGAGTTCGAGATTGTTTTTAATTGTGATAAGGTGATTAATTAACAAGTATTAGAATTATAATTGTTAATTATGAAAATCCTAAATTACTAAACTAGAAACCCTAATTTCTATATTTAGTAACCCTAATTAGTAATTATAAAACCTAATTATTAATTATAAACCCTAATTGCTAAATTAGCAATGTTAATTATGATCAGTTAATTTTAAACCCTAATGTTCCTGTATATGTAATTAGAAAATTAATCACAATTAAGAAACACTAATTTGCAAAAATTAGAAACTAACATTATTTTTATTTTTATTTTAAAACTCTAATTGTAATTCTAGAAATTAAAATTTTGTGCTAAATCTTAGGGTTAAACCCTAAGGGTCAAACCCTAAGGGTTTGCAAGGATTACAAGATTGCCCTTAAAATTCCAAGCCAATTGACATTTTTGCCCTTGTATGCATTATTGAAGCTAGTGTATAGGTTTTGACATTTGGTGAAGTTGTTCACCAAACCAACAACCCCATGTGACTTAAGTTGACAAATATCAGCCAAATCATCAGCTATACATGCATCCAAGATAACTATATATAGATTGAGAGAGAGAAAAAGACACTTGTTAGCTCATTTTTTTGCACAAAAACACTCAAACCTTTTCTCTTAACCCAAACCCACAAAATTTATAAGCTTTCCAGTCCCCAAGATCAGCCCCATGAAATCCCCTAACCAAATTAGTAGCCTTGAATCATTAATTGATCAAAGAAGGTATAACCCCTAGCCATGATTTTTGTCCATAAATCTGTTGTTAGATGTTAGATTTTTTGTGTTAAATGTGTTGTTAGTAATGTGTAATTATGATCCGGGTTGGTAGATGTTAGATCCATAACATCTAGAGGCTCGGATTTGGCATTTTACAAAATTTGGAAATTTTTTAAAGTGTCCTTTGACAACGAATGTCATGTCTTGTAGATCTCTGTCTGTGTTTGATTTTTGTGTTTTAAGTGTTGGATATTGTAGTCTGATATGTGGTCTTTGATCTGGATAAAGAATCAGGCCAAGATTAGTTTTAGATTGCAAGATATTCGTGGTCAAACCACGTTGACCGACATTGACTGCTTGAAATTTGGGCAGCCATGAACTTGCCCATAAAGCTTTGACAGCAAGTTCATGGGCCCAGATCTTTCTATTGTTGTTGTTTTGTTTTTGTTGTTGCAACTATGTTGTAGTCTGGTAGATGAACCTTAGATTCATACCTTTATATCACCAAAACATCAAACTTGTTGCTCGCAGTGGCTGGTTAAAGTTGGTCAGATGTTCACGGATTGTGTTTTCTGGTAACCCAGAAAACTCAAGAGCGTGATTTCTGACAAACATTGACCGACATGTATCTGTTTATTATGTTGTTGTAATATGTGTTTTTTGTGTTAACTTTGTACCTTGTTAGCTCACGGAAACAGTACAAGAATCACATGTTATAGAAGCCCAAAAATGGACAGTCGATCTGTTCTTCATTTTTGGGTAACCCAGAAATGAAGAACATGTCTGACAGTCCCTTTGAAGGCTCAGATCTCCTGAGTTATGCAGTTTATGATCATGTTTATGGTTGGATCTTGTAGTTCTGTACTAGTACTACACGATCTGATCAAGAACATGCCTAGAAACACATCACATAGTAATTGATTCCTGGTCAAACCTGCCCACTCGTTCACTGACATAAATTTCTAGGTTGGCCAAGAACAGCTCAAGAACACCTATAGCGACAGTTTCGTCGCTATAGGGCCCTTTAATGAGAAATATTTTCAAAAATTAATTATTTTTATTAAATAATTATAGAAAATTAGTTTTTAATTATTAAAAATACAAAAGAATTTATTAAAAATTATTTTAAATTCTGGAAATTAGTTTTTAATTATGTTAAGTATATTTCATAAATATTTAATATTTTTCAAATATTATTGGTATTTAATTTATTCAATTATAATATTAAATAAATTAGTTAAAAATAATAAGAAAATATTTTAATTTATTTTTTATGACTTTTAATATGTTGTGATGAAATTCATTAATAATTAAATATTAATGATAATTAAGTTATTTACTAAATGAATTAAGTAAATTGATTAAAAATAATTTTATTATATTAAAAATTATTTTAAATAATAATAAGGTATTTAAAAATATTTTAAGTTATAAAATATAACTTTCAATATTTAAAGATAAATTTCATTAATTAATAATATTATAGTTATTTATTAATTATATTAAATAATTTAATTTAAAAATGATTTTATTATTATAAAAATCATTTTAAATGAAAATAAAGTGTTTAATGATATTTTAAGTTAAAACATATAACTTTTAATATTTAAAGGATAATTTCATTAATAATTTTATATTAATGATTATTAATTTATTATTAACGATATTAAATTTATTTAATAATTATATTAAATAAATAGTTTAAAAATGATTTTATTAATTTAAAAATCTTTTAAAAAGGATATAAATGAATTAAAAATATTTTAAGTTATAATTAATGACTTTTAATATTTTGATAAATAGTACATTAATATTTAAATATTAATGGTAATTATTTAAAAATAATTTTTAATGGTTTTAAAAAATCATTTAAGGGTAATATTAATACTTTAAAAGTATTTTAAGTTATTATAAATAACTTTAATATTTCTGGCAATGGTTTTATTAATAGTTTAATATTAATTAAATATTAATGATAATAGAATTGTTTAATATTTAAATCATTTAATAATGATTCTGATGTTTGAAAATTCACGATAAATTATAATAAATATTTAAAAATTATTATAAGTCATTTAAGAATAATATGACTGATACTTACAGATATTGAGTTACAGAATAGAGTCTTAGACACGATAATTACCTGATAAAGCTGTCGATACACTGATAAGTTTCAAAAATTGATCTGAACTTAGATAATTTAATTAGATATGTGTTTATTTGTGATTCAACGGTTGTTAAACATATGTGATAATGTGATTAGGTTATGTGCTGACTGCAATAAGTAGTGTTATGTGTTGTGATATGTTATTCTAATTAGTAAAATGATCTTATTACTGGTAGGTGGTTATTTAAAAGATAAAACTAAGTTGCGAGTTGTAAGCAGCGTACCAGGCAATTATCTTACGTTTGCATTTTCTTTATGCAATGGACATTAGTAAGAATGTTTCTAAATTATATTATTATTGTACATATTATTAACCCTATATTATATACGCTTATTGATTATCAACATGTTAGTATATGGTAATTCAGATATATATTATGTTCGTTAATTTCTATAAATGATTATATAAGTGTCCCCACTTGGATAATCATTGTATTTAATCAATGTTGATACACCTTTGTAAATTACCTATATATATATATATATATATATATATATATATATATATATATGTTGAATTATAGATTATTGTTGAACAAGATAAAACCTTTAGTTTGGAATTCCGACAAGTATGACCATCCCGTACACGGGAAAACTTTTTATGCACCCAAGGTGGACAGAGTGAACGATACCCTCGTTCTTTCATGTAGTATTGATCAATACAAGGTACAACGAGTTGATCACCTACGTGCCCGTAAGCTATGACGGTTTACAGATGAAGTTCTGTTTAACCTATTCAAAAACTGAAAACAATGTTCATAGTATGTCACCTTAACCCTATTTATAGTCATTACGTAATTTCAAAAAATTTGATAGAGAGTTGTTATGTTATTATTATCGGTTCAGATTACTTCATAACTATTGATTTATTGTAGAAGGGTAATATTAAGAAAACATTTAAATTCTTTCAGCTTATATATATATATAATTGATATTACTTGCTGCGCACTCAAATGCTCATCCTTGCTTAATTTAAATGTTTTTAGCTAAGTGTGAACAACTAGAAGGCTCATGCAGAAACAAAGGAAAAGGAAAGCAATCAGAATAAGATTTATGGTATTCTATGTAATAGTTTGATATTATTAGGACAATGATATATATTAACTATCATGCTATGTAATGAATGTATTAAATGTTACGTACTTGGGAAATAGACTGATAATTATGTAAATTAAGTTTAGTCTTTATATTATTGTTATTAATATTAGTTTTATTCTGCTCATAGAAATGGTATCGTGAGGCACTGAGTTCGGGTTTCAAGTACTCAAATTTGGGGGCTCTACAGGTTGGTATCAGAGCTTAGGGCTAAAAACCTTAGGTGGGCTAGACCTTAGGCTATAACCTTAGAACAGAGGAAAACATTAAAAATAATAATAATAATAAATAACTCATATAGAGTTTAAAAAGAGATGAATTGAATAAATTCATCGTCAAACAAAATAAAAGATAACTTATATAAAATTCTTATTTATTGTGTGTAAATTTTAAGTGCTAATTAGGATAATTTGTGTGTAGATGTCTGGTGGAAAAGGATTGTTATATGCTTATAACATAAAGAAGGATCAAACCCATACACCCGAGCTGATATCAAAGCCAATAGCTAAAATAGAGGCTCTCAATGAAAACACCTCAGACGAGGTGGTTATTTTAGAAAATGTAATACCAGATCCGGAGATGGTGGAGCTGACGGATAGTGATTCGGACAATAAAGTTGAAGCTGATCCAGCATCAACGGAGGTGCAGGATCTGCGGAACAAGGTTTCTTCTCTGGAAAGGCTGTAGGAAATGGAAAAGCTGTTAAATAGTCAATTACGTCAGGCGTTAATAGAAATAATGGAAGAACAAGATAAGCATAAAATCCAAATTGATTAGATGGGAGCCACAAGCAGCATATCGTGTGCAGCTCCGAGTAAGAAGGGGAAAAGAAAGATAGGAAACCAGGACTTGGGAAAGTTCGATAAGAAGAAAGGGAAAAGAATATGTTACATTTGCGGCTATGAAGGACATACAACTCTTTATTGTCCTGACTATAAACCAGGAGTATGTTTTATCTGTGGGATAGAAGGTCATCAGGCGAGAGGTTGTCCAAGAAAAAGGCGTAGTGAATAGGTAGTATAGGTTCTGTTGTGTAGGTGTGTTTAATGTAATATATATATGATAAGTGTCTGTGTAATGTAATGTTCCCAACTTTTGTATTAGTCAAGACTGTAAATCCTAACTTTTGTAGTCACAAAGGGATAACTGATGTTTAAAGCATTATGTGTTATGCTACGTAAAATATTCGCTAAATGAATATGAATCTAAGTTTGAGTAATGAAACAAGTTTAATATATTAAACTTATGCGATAAGGTTTAGAATGTAAGTTAAATTTATGGTTTTATATAATCAAATAATGCCGCCAAGACGTCGAACTCACAATTAAAGGGCAAAAGAATCTGTCAACAATGCTGAGGGACTATAACAAGCAGACCCGATATAGCATTTTACAAACATGGTAGCATAAGCTATGCAGCAAGGGATACCAGTCGGTGGGAATCAGCCGGATAATCGCTTAGCGAACTTCAAAGACTTTAAGGCTGTAGGACCGTCAGAATTTAAAGGCACAACTGACCTTGTGGAAGCCCAAACTTGGGTTAAAGAAATTAAAAAAGCATTCTTAATAGCTTAGGTAGCTGAGGGACAGAAGACTGCTTTTGCCACTTACATGATGAAGGGGGAGCCAATTTTTTGGTGGAAAGTGAATTAGACGAGGGCAGGAGAAGGTGTAGTTACATGGGATAGGTTCAAAACATTGTTTTTTGAAAATTATTTGTCATCTAGTATGCAGCCTAGGATGGAGGTGAAATTTTTAGAATTGAAGTAGGAGAATATGACGGTGTCCGAATATGCCGCCAAATTTAATGAGTTAGCTTGGTTTGCCCCGCATCAAGTTGATGCGGAGGCTAGAAAAGTGAAAAGGTTTGAGCTGGGATTAAAACCCCGGCTCTACAATAAGGTGGCAGTGTTGCAGATCCCTACATTTACAGCACTCATGGAGAAGGCGATTATTGCTAAGGAGGAAAGTGAGGCCATGAGCCTCTACAACAAGGAGATGAAGAATAAGGGTAAGGTAGAAGGAGCTGTGAAGTTAGGAATTAATAGTGGGAGAAGGAGTGGAAATGGAAAGAGGAATGTGAATAATTTTAGGAATGTTCATATCAAGCAGGAAGGAGTTAAGAAGCCAACTATGCAGTGTAAGACTTGTGGAAAGAACCACTCTTGGGAATGTCTGAAGGTAAAATTTGTATGCTATAAGTGCGGACATGATGGCCATATCTCTCTCAACTGCCCCTATCCTAGGATGAACAATGGGTGTTTTCTGTACCGATCGACTGAGCACAAGGTAAAAGATTATCCAAAGAGGAGGATGGAGGCAGGGAGTGTGACTACTGGCAAAGGCAGCGGAACTCTGGCAATCACGGGACCTACGTCATCAAGCAAGCCAACAAAATCTACTGCGAGGGTTTTCAACATGACAGTCAATGATACGGTGGCAGCTGGCAATGCAACTTCAGGTATTATTTGTACAACTTTTATTTTTTTATACATGATTTTCATATATATAGTAAATTATTCTATAAATAAGTTTTAAGGGAGGAATTTGAGTTGTTTTAGAAACCATTTTTTCTATTTAATCGGAAAGACAAGCTTTATGTGAATAGTTAAAGATCAGTTCGATCAAAGTTGATCGAGATTTATTTGAAATGATGGTGTATGCAATGTACTCTGGTATGTATAAGTTTTTAAAACGGTAATTCCGGGGACGAAATCTTTATAAGAGAGGGTGAATATAACAACCCGATATTTTTTATATAAATAAATCAGAAATTTTGCATATAATTTTATTTTATTTTATTTTAAAGATGAGGATTCGTACAAGATAATATGTATATGTATTTATGTGGTAAATAAAAATATATTTATTACATAAATGTTTACAAATAATTTTATTTTAGAATTATTGATTATTATAAATTATATTTTTATAATAATTACTTTTATAGCAGAAATATTTTTATTAATTATTTTCCATAAAAATATAATCATATATTATTTAAATAATATATGGAGTGATTTTTAGAATAATTATAATAATTATTTTATTATATGAATTTTAGTACAGATTATTAAGTTAATTATTTTACCTTAATTATTAAGGTTAAATATGAAAGAATAAATTAGATATGGAATCCAAACCCTAATTTGGGTTTTTATCATGGAATGAGAATAATAATATAATAATATTATATTTTGATTTTTTAGTGCTATAAATATGTACTGTACGTACGTATTGATGATGGTTGGTCAATTATGGTTTATATTTTCAAAACCCTATTATTAATTGGTTAAACCCTAGTTCAAAAGTTAATACGCGTTCAAGACGATGTAGTACCGGTATTATTTGATTTATGTTGTGTTATATCGGATTCTATGTTAATTAGGAAATGCGACACCCCCAAATCCGGTACTTCCATTTTCACGGGATTTGGTGTTCACGATACAATATCATCCATCTATCTACCCATAAATAAATGCAAACCATGCATTAGATAAAAATAATAATAAATCTCCCCTTATGTGGTTACCCATGACTGGGTAACTGACCACAACGCGTCAGACGTTTTCTTTATTTACGCCTTCACTTCCTTTTTCTTCATTAATTTTCTAAGTCTAGAAAGTGCCAGATAGAGTTTTAGAGAGAGATACAAAGAGAGGGTTGAGAATTCAGAGTTTTGTGGAGGAGGAATTCACTTTCTAGTAAATTAATCTACGCTTGGGTAATCTCTTCAACCCAATTTATATATTTTACGTCTTTTAAGTTTCATGAATATGGCTTAAGTCTTCTGTGAGTCTCTATTTTTGGGGAATTCAGTTGTTATAAGAATAGATGTAATAAATCGAGTTGTATGACATATTTTATATATATATTGTGTGTTTACATATCATTAATTTCATAAGATTTCAACGTATGATGATGACTTGTTATTTCAAAATTTACAGAGTTTGGGTTTTGGCCATATGGCCTTATACGTGATATTTCATGTGTTGATCGTATATGATCCCTAAATTTTACACTCATATTTTATTATGCATGTTGATACGAAGAGACCAAAGTTTAAATGGTTGAATTTGGTCTTATAACGAATCTGTAGTATTAATTTTCATGGTTTTTGTTCAAAACCTTCAAGAACACAAAGAACAATGAAATTTACATACTTTAATTCTGTAATTATATGTTTTAATGGGTTAAAATCATTCTATAATTGTTGGGTAATGTATATATATATATATATATATATATATATATATATATATATATATATATATATATTATAATGATTGGGTAAGTCAAAATTCGTGTAAAAATAACTAATTGAAAGTTATGGTCATATTCACGTATAATTTTACTTGTGATTGATTTTTGGCCTAATTTGGTCTTGTTATGTTCGCGAACTGCAGAACCGCAGAAACTGCAGAAAATGAGCCTGGGTAACCCTGCCCCCGACGGGCGTTACCAAACTACATTACCTCGCCCCGGCGGTCAAAAAAATAAAAATAAAATAAATAAATAATAATAATAATAAATAAATAAATATTCGATAAAAATTATTATTAAAATATTTATAAAATAAATTGAATATTTTAATTGAGATATTATGGAATAAAATAAATATTTGATGAAAATTATTATTAAAATATTTATAAAATAAATTAAATATTTTAATTGAGATATTTATGGAATAAAATAAATATTCGATGAAACTTATTATTAAAATATTTATAAAATAAAGTAAATATTTTAATTGAGATATTTATGGAATAAAATAAATATTCGATGAAAATTATTATGAAATAATTTATTCGAGTGTAATAATAGTAAGAGAATGAAAATATTCTAGGGTAATGATTTGTTAAATAAAGTGGAGTTTATATTAAATAATTAAATGAAAATGTAACTAATGAATGTCGTGAATACATATGGTATGTGTGTAGGATTTGTGGTGAACGGAAGTAGTAATCGTTTAGCCTACGCACGAGGTAAGTTTCCAAAACCCTACTTGTTATCATTATTCAAGTTATAAATCAAGTTCATTTGTTATGTTAAAGATTTACCTAAGCTTATTTGTTGGTCAGTTATAATATCGAGATATTATGTGATATGTGAATTTGTTAAATTAACCCTTGTTTTGAAGCTGTATTCTAGAATGATATTTGAAATACAGGAGATGAGCAACGGAAAAATTATGATGACAGGGAAGATGGAATTTGAAATGAAAGTAAGGTATTCTCAACTTTTTGAAATACCAGGTACGTAAATTTCGGGGACGAAATTTCATAAGGAGGGGAGATTGTAAGACCCCGAATTTTATGAAATAAAAGTATTCAATTTTTCTTATAATTACAATTCAGTAAATGGTTAAATTGATAAAAAGTTAAAGTTATGGGTGAAATGTGAAAACTTTTCAAAATACGCAAGTGGTTATAAAATATTCATTGTTGTCGGGGAATATTCGTTTGGTCGTGGAATATTCTTTCTGTCGGGGAATATTCGTACGACGGCGCAGACATTTGTGGGCCCCATAACAGAATAACTGTCGAATGAAGATAACGACAAAAATTAAGTATTTATAATTAACGGCGTAGTTGTTACCATTAACACTGTTGGAATACCCGGTGGTTAAAATATAGTAATACGCGTGTTTGCACAGTAGCACACGATTTTACACAGTATTTTTAAATTATTGATCCTTACGTAAGAAGGCACTACTCAATAATTGTTACAATAATTACTGTTCAATATTTTATTTTATTGATTCAATAATTGCTACGTTAAAATTTTATATTATTGTTGTTCAATAATTGTCACTGCACAGTATTTTCCATTATCAGATCAATAATTCATATTATTTGAATAATATTATTAGATAACATTATTGACAAAGTCTAGAAAGTTCTGTTTAAGGAGAGGTTTGATCACCTAATTGCGCGCCAGTAAGGAAAAATTCTTATTGGAAAGCCCCCTCTTTCCTGGGAACGGCCTGGTTGTCATAAATGTGATTCTGTAATATTATTTGTGAATAATTAATTATTGATTCATATGAGAAGGAAATATTTATTTTATGTGGATATAAACGAGGGATATATTTTTGTGGTTAAAAATGAAGGAGTTAATGTTGAGGTTTTTATCCGTAATTTTGTCGGAATTGAGGTATTAAAAATCAGGGGTTTTGAGATATTTTGCGGGGGTTATAATTTTTAATTCGACCGTTGGATCGTGGTAATTTTTGGATATGTTATACATATATAAGTTGAGCATATGCCCACAAATTTTGAACCGTTAAAAATGAACGTATGATTTATTATGAATTTTACAAGATGACTGGTTCAGAAATTGTTGAATTTTCAGAGTTAATCATTTTGGTGTAAAATTCTAGAATTGGTGGGCCCCACTTGTGGTTGGTGAAGAAATGTACTGAATTATATTTCAAATGTGGTGGGTGGAAATAATAGCAGGTAAAGCTATCAGGTTGCAGGTCAAGCCTACTAAAATTTTCCTATAAATAGAGGGCTAAGTTAGAATTGAAAATCACACTAGAAACATAAGTTTTCTCTCCTTCTCTTTCTAGATTATTGAGTGTATTTTGTGAGTGTTTAGATACTCTATGAGATTCTATTCATCATTGCAAGTTTCCTTCAGCCTTATACCGATCAGAAGTACTGCTCTTTTGAGGTAAGGGATAGTAAGGGATATTAAGGGATTTTAAGGGTTGTTATGATTTTCAGTTTCGTAATTTTTCTGATCTTCAAAAATTCTGGAAAAATTTGAAATGATATTTTGATGAGTTTTATTGATTGTGTCCAAAAATGATAATTTTTGGATGTATAGATTGAGAGTTATGAATTTTATGAGAAAAGACTATTTTAAAAGTAACCGCTTATAACTCCTTGTGGTTAAACTCCAAAATTGATAAAATTTTTATTGGGAGTACATGTGTATGATAGGAGTATACTCTGTGAATTTCAGAATTTTTAGATAAAAGTATAATTTTTGATAAATGTCTAAATATTCGGCGGTTTTGGCCATATGAAAAATAGTAAATGAATTTTAAAAATTCTGAGAAAAATATATGTTCAATATGGATCTATATTCTGCTAAATCCCAGAAAAGAAATATTTTTGGAACTGATTTGGTATTTTTCATAAAAATTGTCTACTTATGAGTAAATTCATTAAATATGTTTTGTGAAGAAAGAAAATTAGAAAATATGATTTTATGGCTTGAGAATCATATATGAGTTATATGCAGATTTTTGATGAGGATTGTGGTTATTGATGATGAAATCTTAAGAGTTGACATTTTATGATGATTAAATGCATTAATTAGTAAATTGTAAACAATTTAAATAAATTGTTTATAAGTTTAAGAAATGTTATTCTTTCAATATCGTTATACCGAAATATTGGTATGAATTTTATTGTGGAATTTCTACCTTTTTGTATCGGGGTTTACTATTCATGAGTTACTATTCGTGAGTTACTATTCACGGGTTACTATTCACGGGTAATATTCATTACAAAATTGGTTTCTTTTCCTAACCAAATTATAGTTGATTTATGAATATTACTTTGGAGATTAAAACTATATATTGATTTTATTATCATATATAACATTTTTATAACCCCTGATGTTGAAATTCTCTTTCACTTGAGTGTAAAGTGGGTAAATTATTGGTATGATCGTGACTGAGGAATATCTTTGGCCTGCAGTGCAAAGATGAATTGTTAACTGGTATGATCATGACCATTGAATTTATAATTGAATATCTTTAGCTTAAGTGTAAAGAAGAATTGATTAACATGGTTATAATTATTGTTTATATAATTCTAAATTGATTATATATTCTTTGAGATATTAATATATTTGACCTTTTGTGCAAATATGAACTATTGAGGAATATCTTTGGCCTGTAGTGCAAAGATGAATTGTTGATGAATATCTTTGGCCCGTAGTGCAAAGATGACATGTTGTTGAATATCTTTGGCCAGTAGTGCAAAGATGAACAGATGTTGAGATAAACATGACCAACTAGTGATATAAATGAACATCTTTGGCCGTAGTGCAAAGATGAAGTTATTAGTATAATTATGAACAGGAAATGTGATTTGGTGTAACCATGATCTTTGATGTTTCAGGTAAAGTTAGGTGATGAAAATTATCTTCGTCCTGGATGAGAAGAGGAATTTAGAACTACAGTTTTGATTATGAGTTATTCATATGATTGTGGACCAGAATTGTTGATTGATGTTACAGGGATAAAACATTGTTGGTGGATTTTTAACATGGAGAAGATAATAGACTTTATAGTCTATTTGACTCTTCTAATGGATTGCTCGTTCCGCTGCAACTATGGTTGAAATTTTTATCATCTACCATATGTTCTAAATCTCTGATTTATTATTGATGAAGGCTATTGATAATTTAATTATCTTTACTCATGATATTCTTTACTGAGCTAGTTGTGCTCACTCTTTTGCTTCACAATTCCTTTCAGGTAATAAGAGTGTGGCTGGGTCGAGCGAGGGTAACGGAAAAATAGAACGGTGGTCTCTAGCTGTGGAGGTTCTCCCGAAGCAGTATAGAAAAGTTCATTTAGTAGTTTTATTTGGTGAATCCAATAGGGTAAGGTGTACCCAACGTTGGAAGGGTGTTTTGCCACTATCATACAAGATGTCTAACGACATACAACCTCGTGTCATCATAAGACATGGATGTGCTCATCCACTTGCTGAGTATATATACGAGCACTACCTATATAATCTTGGTGTTTGTTTGAAGTATAATTCTCAATTAGAAACAGTGGAGATAATGATAAGTCAAGAGAAGACTCACCATTGAGAAGAATATGATAGTAATCTTCTTGTTTTTCTTTGGGGTCTATTGGGTCATCCAAGGATAATTCTGTGGCCATATGATATCTATCATAACCTAGACGCATGGCCTCCCATGTACGCAGGTTTCCTTGAGCCCTTCCCAAAGATTTTAATTTCTAAAACAGTTTTTGACTATACCTTTATGTAAGGTGTCATTGTGAGGTGCTGTCCACGGTTGGGACATGTGTCACATTTGGTATATATTTGTATCCAAACTCACAGCATATATGTTGTCGTATTTTACACGACATTTATTGTAATAAAGTTGTAGTTATTTTCTGTACCATGTATTTGGCGACTCAGAATAGGTTGGATGGAATGGACCTGTTTTGGGGTCGTTACAGTTAGTATCAGAGCTATAAGTAAAGAGCCCCGAGCCTCTCGCTGGTGACTTCCTGTTGATCGGGAATGCACCGAAGCCAGACTCTCCGTAGGGGACGTCGTTCTGCGGTGGCAAACTGATAGGTATCAATGTAAGGTGCTGACACAAGTTGGTGTCCAGAGTTACAGTTGGTATCAGAGCTTAGGGATATGATCTCTGGCAGAGATCGGGGAATACAACTAGGAGGGGAGAGATGAACCTAAGCTTATTTATTGGTCAGTTATAATATCGAGATATTATGTGATATGTGAATTTGTTAAATTAACCCTTGTTTTGAAGCTGTATTCTAGAATGATATTTGAAATACATGAGATGAGCAATGGAAAAATTATGATGACGGGGAAGATGGAATTTGAAATGAAAGTAAGGTATTCTCAACTTTTTGAAATACCAGGTACGTAAATTTCAGGGACGAAATTTCATAAGGAGGGGAGATTGTAAGACCCCGAATTTTATGAAATAAAAGTATTCAATTTTTCTTATAATTACAATTCAGTAAATGGTTAAATTGATAAAAAGTTAAAGTTATGGGTGAAATGTGAAAACTTTTCAAAATACGCAAGCGGTTATAAAATATTAATTGTTGTCGGGGAATATTCGTTTGGTGGTGGAATATTCTTTCTGTCGGGGAATATTCGTACGACGGCGCAGACATTTGTGGGCCCCATAACAGAATAACTGTCGAATAAAGATAACGACAAAAATTAAGTTTTTATAATTAACGGCGTAGTTGTTACCATTAACACTGTTGGAATACCCGGTGGTTAAAATACAGTAATACGTGTGTTTGCACAGTAGCACACGGTTTTATACAGTATTTTTAAATTATTGATCCTTACGTAAGAAGGCACTACTCAATAATTGTTACAGTAATTACTGTTCAATATTTTATTTTATTGATTCAATAATTGCTACGTTGAAATTTTATATTATTGTTGTTCAATAATTGTCATTGCACAGTATTTTCCATTATCAGATCAATAATTCATATTATTTGAATAATATTATTAGATAATATTATTGGCAATGTCTAGAAAGTTCTGTCTAAGGAGAGGTTTGGTCACCTAATTGCGCGCCAGTAAGGACAAATTCTTATTGGAAAGCCCCCTCTTTTTTGGGAACGGCCTGGTTGTCATAAATGTGATTCTGTAATATTATTTGTGAATAATTAATTATTGATTCATATGATAAGGAAATATTTATTTTATGTGGATATAAACGAGGGATATATTTTTGTGGTTAAAAATGAAGGAGTTAATGTTGAGATTTTTATCCGTATTTTTGTCGGAATGGAGGTATTAAAAATCAGGGTTTTTGAGATATTTTGCGGGGATTATAATTTTTAATTCGACCGTAGGATCGTGGTAATTTTTGGATATGTTATACATATATAAGTTGAGTATATGCCCACAAATTTTGAACCGTTAAAAATTAACGTATGATTTATTATGAATTTTACAAGATGACTGGTTCAGAAATTGTTGAATTTTCGGAGTTAATCATTTTGGTGGAAAATTCTAGAATTGGTGGGCCCCACTTGTGGTTGGTAAAGAAATGTACTGAATTATATTTCAAATGTGGTGGGTGGGAATAGTAGCAGGTAAAGCCATCAGGTTGCAGGTCAAGCCTACTAAAATTTTCCTATAAATAGAGGGCTAAGTTAGAATTAAAAATCACACCAGAAACATAAGTTTTCTCTCATTCTCTCTAGATTATTGAGTGTATTTTGTGAGTGTTTAGATACTCTATGAGTTTCTATTCATCAGTGCAAGTTTTCTTCAGCCTTATACCGATCAGAAGTACTGCTCTTTTGAGGTAAGGGATAGTAAGGGAAAGTAAGGGATTTTAAGGGTTGTTATGATTTTTAGTTTCGTAATTTTTCTGATCTTCAAAAATTCTGGAAAAATTTGAAATGATATTTTGATGAGTTTTATTGATTGTGTCCAAAAATGATAATTTTTGGATGTATAGATTGAGAGTTATGAATTTTATGAGAAAAGACTATTTTAAAAGTAACCGCTTATAACTCCTTGTGGTTAAAATCCAAAATTGATAAAATTTTTATTGGGAGTACATGTATATGATAGGAGAATACTCTGTGAATTTCAGAATTTTTAGATAAAAGTATAATTTTTGATAAATGTCTAAATATTCGGCGGTTTTGGCCATATGAAAAATAGTAAATGAATTTTAAAAATTCTGAGAAAAATATATGTTCAATATGGAACTATATTCTGCTAAATCCCAGAAAAGAAATATTTTTGGAAGTGATTTGGTATTTTTCATGAAAATAGTCTAGTTATGAGTAAATGCATTAAATATGTTTTGTGAAGAAAGAAAATTAGAAAATATGATTTTATGGCTTGAGAATCATATATGAGTTATATGCAGATTTTTGATGAGGATTGTGATTATTGATGATGAAATCTTAAGAGTTGACATTTTATGATGATTAAATGCATTAATTAGTAAATTGTAAACAATTTAAATAAATTGTTTACAAGTTTAAGAAATGTTATTCTTTCAATATCATTATATCGAAATATTGGTATGGATTTTATTGTGGAATTTTTACCTTTTTGTATCAGGATTTACTATTCATGAGTTACTATTCGTAAGTTACTATTCACGAGTTACTATTCACGAGTTACTATTCACGGGTAATATTCACTACAAAATTGGTTTCTTTTCCTAACCAAATTATAGTTGATTTATGAATATTACTCTGGAGATTAAAACTATATATTGATTTTATTATCATATATAACATTTTTATAACCCCTGATGTTGAAATTCTCTTTCACTAGAGTGTAAAGTGGGTAAATTATTGGTATGATCGTGACTGAGGAATATCTTTGGCCTGCAGTGCAAAGATGAATTGTTAACTGGTATGATCATGACCATTGAATTTATAATTGAATATCTTTAGCTTAAGTGTAAAGAAGAATTGATTAACATGGTTATAATTATTGTTTATATAATTCTGAATTGATTATATATTCTTTGAGATATTAATATATTTGACCTTTTGTGCAAATATGAACTATTGAGGAATATCTTTGGCCTGTAGTACAAAGATGAATTGTTGATGAATATCTTTGGCCCGTAGTGCAAAGATGACATGTTGTTGAATATCTTTGGCCAGTAGTGCAAAGATGAATAGATGTTGAGATAAACATGACCAACTAGTGATACAAATGAACATCTTTGGCCGTAGTGCAAAGATGAAGTTATTAGTATGATTATGAACAGGAAATATGATTTGGTGTAACCATGATCTTTGATGTTTCAGGTAAAGATAGGTGATAAAAATTATCTTCGTCGTGGATGAGAAGAGGAATTTAGAACTACAGTTTTGATTATGAGTTATTCATATGATTGTGGACCAGAATTGTTGATTGATGTTACAGGGATAAAACATTGTTGGTGGATTTTTAACATGGAGAAGATAATAGACTTTATAGTCTATTTGACTCTTCTAATGGATTGCTCGTTCCGCTGCAACTATGGTTGAAATTTTTATCATCTATCATATGTTCTAAATCTCTGATTTATTATTGATGAAGGCTATTGATAATTTAATTATCTTTAGTCATGATATTCTTTACTGAGCTAGTTGTGCTCACCCTTTTGCTTCACAATTCTTTTCAGGTAATAAGAGTGTAGCTGGTCGAGCGAGGGTAACGGGAAAATAGAACGGTGGTCTCTAGCTGTGGAGGTTCTCCCGAAGCAGTATAGAAAAGTTCATTTAGTAGTTTTATTTGGTGAATCCAATAGGGTAAGGTGTACCCAACGTTGGAAGGATGTTTTGTCACTATCATACAAGATGTCTAACGACATACAACCTCGTGTCATCATAAAACATGGATGTGCTCATCCACTTGCTGAGTATATATACGAGCACTACCTATATAATCTTGGTGTTTGTTTGAAGTATAATTCTCAATTAGAAACAGTGGAGATAATGATAAGTCAAGAGAAGACTCACCATTGAGAAGAATATGATAGTAATCTTCTTATTTTTCTTTGGGGTCTATTGGGTCGTCCAAGGATAATTCTGTGGCCATATGATATCTATCATAACCTAGACGCATGGCCTCCCATGTATGCAGGTTTCCTTGAGCACTTCCCAAAGATTTTAATTTCTAAAACAGTTTTTGACTATACCTTTATGTAAGGTGTCATTGTGAGGTGCTGTCCACGGTTGGGACATGTGTCACATTTGGTATATATTTGTATCCAAACTCACAGCATATATGTTGTCGTATTTTACACGACATTTGTTGTAATAAAGTTGTAGTTATTTTCTGTACCATGTATTTGGCGACTCAGAATAGGTTGGATGGAATGGACATGTTTTGGGGTCGTTACAATAACCCTTGTTAACCTAGGACATAGTTCAAGGTCTTATGACCCTCAGAAATCTTTTTATTCTCGTTATTCATTCTTGATTGAAAAGTTGAGCTTTTATTTCAGAAGTTTTTGATTCCCTCGCATGTTATTATACATTGTTATTTCATTATTATACTTGTGGGCAATCGTGCTCACTCTTGCGTAATAATAACATTGCAGTTAAGAACGAAAGAGCAGACGAACCTTCTACTAGTAAAGGCAAGGGCAAGGTTAACAAATGATGAAGACTTGTATTTGTGAGATGTTGAATTTATGTGTTAAGACTTAATGTTGTTAAGACTTATTAATTGCTTATGTTTTCGCACAGATGTTTAAGGTTAGTTTAACCTGGGATTGTATTTTATTCGGATGTTGTAACCCCATAATGGAAGGATGTTTATTTCTATCTATTGCATGGTTTGCATTTATTATGGGTAGATAGATAGATGATATTTGTACAGTGAACACCAAATCCCGTGGAATTGAAATACCCGGATTTGGGGATGTCACAAGAAAACCTTTATTAATTTTGGAAACCCTAATTAGCTAGAAACCCTAATTCAAAAATTAGTAACCTTAATTAATATTTCGAAAATCCTAATTTCTAAAATGAGAAACCCTAATTTGAAACTCAAATCAGAGTTCGAGATTGTTTGTAATTGTGATAAGGTGATTAATTAACAAGTATTAAAATTATAATTGTTAATTATGAAAACTTTAAATTACTAAACTAGAAACCCTAATTTCTATATTTAGTAACCCTAATTAGTAAGTATAAACCCTAATTACTAATTATAAACCCTAATTGCTAAATTAGCAAGGTTAATTATGATTAGTTAAATTTAAACCCTAATGTTCCTGTATATGTAATTAGAAAATTAATCACGACTAAGAAACACTAATTTGCAAAAATTAGAAACTAACATTATTTTTATTTTTATTTTAAAACTCTAATTGTAATTCTACAAATTAAAATTTTGTGTTAAATCTTAGGGTTAAACCCTAAGGGTCAAACCCTAAGGGTTTGCAAGGATTACAAGATTGCCCTTAAAATTCCAAGCTAATTGACATTTTTGCCCTTGTATGCATTATTGAAGCTAGTGTATAGGTGTTGACATTTGGTGAAGTTGTTCGCCAAACCAACAACCCCATGTGACTTAAGTTGACAAATATCAGCCATACATGCATCCAAGACAACTATATATAGATTGAGAGAGAGAAAAAGACACTTGTTAGCTCATTTTTTTGCACAAAAACACTCAAACCTTTTCTCTCAACCCAAACCCACAAAATTTATAAGCTTTCCAGTCCCCAAGATCAGCCCACGAAATCCCCTAACCAAATTAGTAGCCTTGAATCATTAATTGATCAAAGAAGGTATAACCCCTAGCCATGATTTCTGTCCATAAATCTGTTGTTAGATGTTAGATTTTTTGTGTTAAATGTGTTGTTAGTAGTGTGTAATGATGATCTGGGTTGCTAGATGTTAGATCCATAACATCTAGAGGCTCGGATTTGGCATTTTACAAAATCTGGAAATTTTTTAAAGTGTCCTCTGACAACGAATGTCATGTCTTGTAGATCTCTGTCTGTGTTTGATTTTTGTGTTTTAAGTGTTGGATATTGTAGTCTGATATGTGGTCTTTGATATGGACCAAGAATCAGGCCTAGATCAGTTTTAGATTGCAAGATATTCGTGGTCAAACCACGTTGATCGACATTGACTGGTTGAAATCTGGGCAGCCATGAACTTGCCCATAAAGCTCTGACATCAAGTTCATGGGCCCAGATCTTTCTATTGTTAGTTGTTTTGTTTTTGTTGTTGCAAATATGTTGTAGTCTAGTAGATGAACCTTAGATTCATCCCTTTATATCACCAAAACATCAAACTTGTTGCTCGTAATGGCTGGTCAAAGTTGGTCAGATGCTCACGGATTGAGTTTTCTGGGTTACCCAGAAAACTCAAGAGCGTGATTTCTGACAAACGTTGACCGGCATGGATCTGCTTATTATGTTGTTGTAATATGTGTTTTATGTGTTAACTTTGTACCTTGTCATTCTGGCTACATACTGCATGCATTAGCTCACGCAAACAGTACAAGAATCACATGTTATAGTAGCCCAAAAATAGACAGTCGATCTGTTCTTCATTTTTGGGTAACCTAGAAATGAAGAACATGTCTGACAGTCCCTTTGAAGGCTCAAATCTCTTGAGTTATGCAGTTTATGATCATGTTTATGGTTGGATCTTGTAGTTCTGCACTAGTGCTACACGATCTGATCAAGAACATGCCTAGAAACACAACACACAGTAATTGATTCCTGGTCAAACCTGCCCACTCGTTCACTGACATGAATTTGTGGGTTGGCCAAGAACACCTATAGCGATAGTTTCGTCGCTATAGGGCCCTTTAGTGACAGATATTTTTGAAAATTAATTATTTTTATTAAATAATTATAGAAAATTAGTTTTTAATTATTAAAAATACAAAATAAATTATTAAAAATTATTTTAAATTCTGGAAATTAATTTTTAATTATTTTAAGTATATTTCATAAATATTTAATATTTTTGAAATATTATTGATATTTAATTTATTTAATTATAATGTTAAATAAATTAGTTATTTAATAATTGAAAAATCATTTAAAATTATATTATAATATAAGAAAATATTTTAAGTTATTTTTTTTTACTTTTAATATTTTGTGATGAAATTCATTAATAATTAAATATTAATGATAATTAATTTAGTTACTAAATTAATTAAGTAAATTGATTAAAAATCATTTTATTATATTAAAAATCATTTTAAATAATAATGAGGTATTTAAAAATATTTTAAGTTATAAAATATAACTTTCAATATTTAAAGGTAAATTTTATTAATTAATGATTTTAAAGTTATTTAATAATTATATTAAATAATTTAGTTTAAAAATAATTTTATTATTATAAAAATCATTTTAAATGAAAATAAAGTGTTTAATGATATTTTAAGTTATGAAATATAACTTTTAATATTTAAAGGATAATTTCATTAATAATGATATTAAATTTATTTAATAATTATATTAAATAAATAGTTTAAAAATAATTTTATTAATTTAAATATCATTTAAAAAGGATATAAATGAATTAAAAATATTTTAAGTTATAATTAATGACTTTTAATATTTTGATAAATAGTACATTAATATTTAAATATTAATGGTAATTATTTAAAAATAATTTTAAAAATTATTTAAGGGTGATATTAATACTTTAAAAGTATTTTAAGTTATTATAAATAACTTTAATATTTTTGGAAATGGTTTCATTAATAGTTTAATATTAATTAAATATTAATGATAATAGAATTGTTTAATATTTAAATCATTTAATAATGATTCTGGTGTTTGAAAATTAACGATAAATTATAATAAATGCTTAAAAATTATTATAAGTCATTTAAAAATAATATGACTGATACTTACAGATATTGTGTTATAGAATAGAGTCTTAAACAAGATAATTATCTGATAAACTGTCGATACACCGACATGATTCAGAAATTGATCTGGACTTAGATAATTTAATTAGATATGTGTTTATTTATGATTCAATGGTTGTTAAACATATGTCATAATGTGATTAGGTTATGTGATGACTGCAATAAGCAGTGATATGTATTGTGATATGTTATTCTAATTAGTAAAATGATCTTATTACTGGTAGGTGGTTATTTAAAAGATAAAACTAAGTTGCGAGTTATAAGAAGCGTACCAAGCAAGTACCTTACCTTTGTATTTTCTTTATGCAATGGACGTGAGTAAAATGTTTCTAAATTATTTTAATATTATACAGATTATTAACCCTGTATTATATACGCTCATTGATTATCAACATATTAGTATATGGTAATTCAGATATATATTATGTTCGTTAATTTCTATAAATGGTTATACAAGTGTCCCCACTTGGATAATCATTGTATTTAATCACATGTTGATACACCTTTGTAAATTACCTGTATATATATATATATATATATATATATATATATATATATATATATATATATATATATTGAATTATAGATTATTGTTGAACAAGATGAAACCTTTAGTTTGGAATTCGACAAGTATGAACATCTCGTACACGGAAAAACATTATATGCATCCAAGGTGGACTGAGTGAATGATACCCTTGTTCTTGTATGTAGTATTGATCAATATAGGGTACAACGGGTTGATCACCCCTGTGCCCGTAAGTTATGATGGTTTACCGATGAAGTTCTGTTTAACCTATTCAAAAACTAAAAATAATGTTCATAATATGTCACCTTAACCCTATTTATAGTCATTACGTAGTTTCAAAAAAATTGATAGAGAGTTGTTATGTTATTATTATCGGTTCAGATTACTTCACAACTATTGATTTGTTGTAGAAGGGTAGTATAAAGAAAACATGTAAATTCTTTCAGCTTATATATATATATATATATATATATATATATATATATATATATATATATATATATATATATATATATATATATAATTGCTGTTACTTTCTGCGCACTCAAATGCTCATCCTTGCTTAATTTAAATGTTTTCATCTAAGTGTGAACAACTAGAAGGCTAATGCAGAAACAAAGGAAAAGGAAAGCAATCAGAATAAGATTTGTGGTATTCTATGTAATAGTTTGATATTATTAGGATAATGATATATATTAACTATCATGATATGTAATGAATGTATTAAAGGTTACGTACTTGGGAACTAGACTCTAATAATTATGTAAATTAAGTTTAATCTTTATATTATTGTTATTATTATTAGTATTATTCCGCTCATAGAAATGGTATCGTGAGACACCGAGTTCGGGTTTCAAGTACCAATATTTGGGGGCTCTACAGACTTATTCGAGGGAAATTATTGAGGATATTTTAGTGAAAGTTGATAAATTCATATTTCTAGTCAACTTCTTCATATTGGATTATGAAGAAGATAAGGACATTCCAATCATTCAAGGGAGACCATTCTTGGCTACTAGTAGAACACTTATAGACGTGCAGAAAAGTGAACTGACAATGAGTGTTCAAGACCAATAGGTAACATTCAATGTGTTTAAAGCCATAAAATTCCCTACAGATGAAGAGGAATGCTACCGCGTGGATGTGATCGAGAAGGTAGTGGATAATGAGTTCTTGAGGATGTTGAAAATCGATTCGTTGGAAACTACATTATTGGGGGATACCAAAATAGATGATTCGGAGTTAATAGTATATTTGCAGATATTGGATGCATTACCAATGGGTAAGTAATTCCAGGATTCCTTTCGAGTCATTTTCCTCATTTGTTTATGTAATTGTAGCGAGATTCTGGGGACAAAATTCTTATAAGGGGGGAGAACGTAACGCCCGAGAAAAATCTGATTTTATGAATGAATTAAATTTTTATTTGATTATGTGGATTAAATGAATTTAATTGATTATTTATGTGAGTAAGCTATTTGAAGGTCGTTTTACGACCTAGAATGTGCGGATGTGGTTAGGATTCTAGCTATGTGCTAGAATTAATTGTTTTGAATTTCCAAGATAAAAATAAAAGTTTTCTGAGAAATTTTCGTAAAAACACTATTCATTCATTTTTGCTCAGGAATTAAGTTTGAATTTCTGAGAAATACGTAATGATAGAATATGAAGACAAGATGGAATATGCAATAATATTTCAGTTATGACAAACGAAGTTTTCGCCTACGAACTTAAGCCCAATGAATGGTGTAATCAAGCCCAAGTTAAGGCCCAATGTTAAGTTAAGTCAAGGTAGATCCAAGAAACCGAACCGCGGATCAAACCGTCGGGTCACCGGATGGGAAAAAACCCATGGGGCAACCCATGGGGAGACCCATGAGCATGTGGGCCAGCCACTTGGCCACCGAGTAAAGTGATTACTTGGTGGCTAAGTTGTTGTGGAGGTGGGAATAGTAAGGAGGTGGCCAATGGACCATTTTGCCCTCCATTTGGTTTGCCTATAAAAGAAAGCTTAGGTTGGTCATTTTATGTGTTACAAACTTTGTCCAACATAATTTGAGAGAGAGAAATAGCTTGAAACAAGTAATCAAGAGCCATTCAAAGCAAACCATACAAGTTTAGTTAAGAACGTGAAGAACGAAAAAGGTAATATTTCGTAAACGTTAGTCTCTGACCTTTTCGATTTATTTTTTTTTTCGTAAAGAATCGTAGATTGGTGGAGCATGTCTCTTCTGGAGG
The DNA here is from genome assembly GCA_016801055.1 of Panax notoginseng. Lineage (NCBI taxonomy): Eukaryota > Viridiplantae > Streptophyta > Magnoliopsida > Apiales > Araliaceae > Panax > Panax notoginseng. Next base: position 115,128,114 of record CM029018.1, read on the forward strand.
GATAAGGATGGCTATTAATGATTAAAACATTAATAAATCACATTTAGGTAGAAATTATAAGTGATTACGTAAGTTAAACCGAAGAAACCGTTGAATGTTTACTTGGTTGTTATGGACAAATTTAAAACCATCATTGTTAGCATATGTGCATATTACTTGTTTAGGATATAGATGAAGAATCAATGGAGTTGTTTAATTTGATTTGGCGTATAGAACACGAGTAACGAAGTTATGACGAATTTTCCAAAATTAGCCGTTAAACGTTGAAAACGTAGAAATCTCAAATTAGTAGTCGAAAGTTGTCGTGTAGCTTGGAAACCTTGGTTTTCAATGGCATCACATGAGATAAAGTATTCCAGAGTCGTGGACTCAAGAATCGTCGAATTCGAAATTAGAATGAAGAAAACGAGCTATGAACGCTCACAAACGATAAACGAACGCTCGATAATGAACTAAAAGTTGAATTCTGAGTTAATGGATTCAAAAATGTAAAATTGTTGCATGCAAACTTAGAGTATGTAATTTGTGAACTAATGGCTTTTGAATGAGTCAATTCGGATGTAAAGCGAATAAGTTATGAGCCCGGAAAGTTCGTGGAAAAAGCAAATTGTCAAAACCAACTGATGCTCAGGGGTGGCACCGCAGCGCCAACCCCAGTGTTAATGGTCGCGCCTTGTACACCGTGTCCAGGCTTCAGCCACTGTACTTTATTTCTCAAGACTTGTTCCTTCCTATCAATAATCTGAATCATAATTTCTTCATACGTTAAGTTTTTTCCTACTTGAATAGACTCATACTCTATTACGTGCTTGTAGTCCGATTTATAAGGATGTAACACAGACAAGTGAAACACATTGTGTATTATTTCCATTTCTGGAGGTAAGGCTACTTCATAAGCTACCTCTCCTACTCTTCTTAAAATTTCAAAAGGTCCTACAAACCTTGGACTTAATTTTCCTTTCTTTCCAAAATGTATATTCCCTTTCCAGGGCGACACTTTTAGAAAAACATATGAACCTACTTCAAACTCCCTCTTCTCTCGATGAGGATCTGCATACTTTCGTTGTCTATCTTGAGCCGCTACTAATCGAGCTCTTATCAGCTTCACCATGTCTGCCGTTTGTTGTACCATCTCCGGTCCCAACATTCGACATTCACCTACTTCATCCCAACAAAGTGGTGTCCTACACTTCCTTCCATACAACGCTTCGTAAGGCGGCATGCCTATACTAGCATGAAAACTATTGTTGTAAGCGAATTCTACCAAAGGTAGATGTTCGTCCCAACTCCCCTTGAAATCCATAACGCAAGATCTTAACATATCTTCTAGCATTTAAATTGTTCGTTCACTTTGTCCATCCGTCTGTGGATGATATGTCGTACTCAATCTCAAATGTGTTCCCATTTGCTCTTGCAAACTCCTCCAAAAGTTCGATGTGAATCGTGGATCACGATCAGCCACAATCGAAACAGGTACTCCATGTCTAGAAATGATTTCTTTGACATAAAGCTTAGCTAACTACTCTACGTTATACCTGACTCCTATTGGTAGAAAATGAGCCAATTTCGTCAATCGATCCATTATCACCCAAACAACATCATATCCTTTTCTTGTTGTTGGAAGTCCAACCACAAAGTCCATGATGATATGCTCCCATTTCCACTCTGGAATCTCCAGTGGATGTATTAATCCACTCGGTCTTTGGTGTTCAGCCTTAACTTTTTGACAAGCTAAGCACTTACTAACGTATTCTGCCATCTCCCTCTTCATGTTCGGCCACTAAAAGTTCTGTCAAAGGTCTTGATACATCTTAGTTCTACCTGGATGTATCGAGTACCTTGAACTATGGGTCTCATACAAAATCTCTTATTTCAACTCAAAATTATGTGGAACCCAAATTCTTCCTTCAAAACAAAGTAAACCTTCTTTATTAAGGTTATACTTAGTCTTCACGTCATCCCTCATTATCTTTCTCATTCACTCACACTCTTTCGTATTTATCTGTACTTCCTTAACCCGTTCCACTATCGTTGGTCGAGTCTCTATTGCGAATAACATTTCCACCGTTTCACTTGGAAACTTAACTTCTAACTCCATCCATGCCATCTGTGTTATTAACTCATCCTGACTCGTTAACATTGACAGCTTTTCTCTACCCTTCTGACTCAACACGTCGGCTACTACATTCGCTTTCCCCGGATGATATAAGATATTGCAGTCATAATCTTTTATCAACTCTAACCACCTTCTCTGCCTCATATTCAACTCCTTTTGTGTGAAGATATATTTCAGACTCTTATGGTCTGTGTATATCTCATATTTCTCCCCATATAAATAATGTCTCCATATTTTTAAGGCAAACACTACAGCTGCCAATTCTAGGTCATGAGTAGGATAGACCTTCTCATAGTCCTTTAACTAACGTGACACGCACGCAATAACCTTGCCATGCTGCATGAGCACGCATCCAAGTCCCCTATGCGAAGCTTCGCTATACACCACAAAATTCCCCGTATCATCTGGTAAGGATAATACATGTGCCTCACTTAACCTCTTTTTTAGTTCTTGAAAACTATTTTCACACTTTTCTGTCCACACATACTTCACCGACTTCCTTGTCAGATTTGTCAACGGAGTAGCTATTTTAGAAAAGTCTTGAATGAACCTTCTATAGTATCCCGCTAACCCCAGAAAACTCCTAACCTCGGTTGGCCTCTTCGGTTGCTCCCACTCATTTACTGTTTTCACCTTTGCTAGATCTATGGATATGCCATCTTTGTCTATAACATGTCCTAGAAACTGTACTCGTTCGAGCCAAAATTCACACTTAGTGAATTTCGCATACAACTTCTCCCTCCGTAGTGTTTCCAACACTATTCTTAAATGTTCAGCATGATCTTCTAGCATCCTAGAATAGACTAGAATATCATCAATGAACACTACGATGAACTTGTCTAATTACTGTTTGAACACTCTTTTCATCATATCCATGAATGCGGCTGGCGCATTTGTTAACCCAAACGACATAACCAAAAAATCGTAATTCCCATAACGAGTTCTGAATGCCGTCCTAGGTATATCTTCCTTCCTCACTTTCAGTTAATGATACCCCGTGCGCAAATCTATTTTAGAAAAATACTTTGCCCCTTTCAACTGATCAAATAGATCATTGATCCTAGGCAATAGGTATTTATTCTTAATCGTTAACTTGTTCAACTCTCGATAGTTGATACAAAGTTATAACGATCCATCCTTCTTCTTTACAAATAATACTGGTGCTCCCCACGGAGATACACTCGGTTGAATGTACTTTCTATCTAATTGTTCTTATAACTGAACCATTAACTCCTTCATCTCTACCGGCGCCATCCTATATGGTGCCTTTGAAACTGGTGTCGTACCTGGTAACAAATCAATCACAAATTCTACATCCCTATCTGGCGGAATACCGGGTAACTCCTCCGAAAACACATCCGCGAATTCTTGAACTACCGCTATCTGTTCCAATGATATTCCCACTCTTTGGGTATCCACCACATGACACATATAACCCTTACACCCCTTCTTCAACATCTTCCTAGCTTGTGTCATGTTTAGACAACAAGAACGTTCTGGTGATTTATTTCCATAAAACATCACCTCAGGTTTCTTAGAAAGCCTTAGGTTCACACTCTTTCTATGACAATCTATCATCGCTCTATGATTAATTAACTAATCCATATCGAGAATCACATCAAATTCTCTTAACCTTATCGGTAAAAGATCTACCAATAATCTGTTACCCCTGATATCTATGAAATAATTCCAATAAATGTGTTCAATGGGAATTATCTCCTCGGTTGCTACCTTAACGTCTAAAGGTATTTCTAATTTTTCAAGACTTAATCCCAATTGCTTAGCAAATCCACATGCTATAAAAGAACAAGTAGCACCCGAGTCAAATAACACGTAAGCATTTATTTCGTTGACTGGAATAATACCTGCTACTACATCCGATGGTGCAATCGCATCTTGGACGGTCATATTAAACGTTCGGGATGAGGGTCTACCCAGTGATGGTGTTGGCCAAGTAATAGCTAAAGTACCACTACCAGAACCCTTACTACCCTCCGCCCCTTTCTTCGGGCAATTTCTTGCCATGTGGTCTACCGACCCACAAACAAAACATCCCGGGTTTTCTTAGGATTAGGACAGTTGGGAGATATGTGACCCTCCAGCCAATAGTTTTAACAACCGTTTTCCCTTTTAAACAGACTCCCAGATGAGTCTTGCCGCATGTCTTGCATGCCTCCATCATACGTTTAGGATCCCCTTGTTTTGCCCCAGTATTCCCTGGGTTAAAGTTTTTCCTCTAAGGCATATTGCCACTTCCACTAGCAACCTCTGCCTTATTTCCTCCCTCTCCCTTACTCTTATTCTTTCTATCCTTATGGTATTGGGTCAACGTCTCACTACCACCTTTCGCTATTATCGCCTTCTCTAGAATGGTCCCGTAGGAAGCACTCTAAAAAACCGATATCCTACTATAGAGCCAGGGTTTTAGGCCCTGCTCAAACCTACGCGCCTTTTTTCCCTTCGTGTCCACTTGGTGTGGAGCAAACCTTGCCAATTCATTGAATTTGGTCTCATATTGGGGAACCGTCATGTCCCCTCCTTAAGTTCTAAGAACTTAATCTCCATTCGACCTTGCATGCTAGTAGGGAGATAGTTCTTGAAGAATACCTTCTTGAACTGTTCCCAGGTAACACCTTCCGCTCCAGCCCTACCCTGGTGAGCCTCCCACCAATAGTTGGCTTCCCCCTTCATCATATATGTCGCAAAAGAAGTCTTTCGCGCCTCAGCTACGTTTTTAATAACAAACGCCTTCTCTATTTCATTGACCCATGTCTGGGCCTCCATTGGGTCCGTTGTTCCATTAAATTTGGGTGGACCTACACTCTTAAATTCCTTAAAGGTAGTAGTTCGGACTACCCTAGGTACTGCGGGTGCTCTTCCCCTAGTTTGGTTAAATGTTGCCGTTAATAAATTAACGAACTCTTGCATTGGGTTATTAGGACCCCCCTCGTTCTCATTATGCGATTCTGCCTCTTGGTTACGTTGTCTTCTTCCTGGCGGCATTTCTGATTAATTAAATAAAGTTCCGTTATTACTTATTTGCTTACTTCATTAGTAGTCGTCAAATAACTCATACACAACAAAGCAAATTAATAAAAACTTCCTTATATTAAAATGCTTCTTTATAGTTCAAAACTATTTACACTTTGCTTTCCATAGTCCAAAAGCTATTACATATTTATCCCGCGATTGACTTTCACAAAAATTGGAATTTACAAAAAGACTACCCTTTAATTATACAGAAGAGGGTTTTACGTCACTACACAAAAGTATCTACCATACTACTCCTAATACTGCCTAACATCATTCTCATGCTTCTGGTTCGCTAGAATCGACACAATATCTCGACTTATAGTATGTCGAGTCTGTCTCGACTCAATAGAATAACAAGCTATCTTAAGCTTGAAATCCTTGTGCGAACTGTCATTTATATATGACATTCGTGCTATCTTTTGGTCTTTCTCAACCAGTTTCTTGCGAAGTTCCATGACCTCGTTCTTATAGTCCCGGGCCTTGCCAGTCATGAGCACTTTTTCATCATGCTCTATCTCATAGTCTGCCTCTGCAGACTTCTTTGCCTCATAGAGATCACTGATCTCTTCCTTCTGGTGTTGCACCATATTGTGCAGTTGCACGTTACGGTCTAGCACTGAGAGGTACATTGCCCTCATAGTCTCTGTAGGTGTTGACTCTAAGGCAGGCATCACCGTATTAATCGATGTTACCTCCATATCATCCTCCACATCAATCATCATATTCAAATATGATACTATCCCCATGGTCTCCTTAGAATTGTCCTCCTCCGAGTAATATTCCTCGGGCTCTGACTCCTCTAGAATCACCACAGGTATGTCTGCTATAGGCACATGTACTGGTTTAGCTCTGTTCACGGACTCCTCGCTGACCACATGTATTTCCCTATACATCAAGCTATCGACCGACATCTACAATATACATAATAAATTGATTAGTACATAATACACAATAATAGAAGCACAAATCACATTTAATCCATTTAGGGTTACTTTTCATCTTTTAAATCTTTCAGTACGGAGTTTTTTTCCTCAATACTTTATTAACTCATTCGACTCGAGTTAACTTTCTTCGGACCTTTCCTTTCCTACGAGGTTATTAGCCTAAGGTTCTTCCCCCCTTAAGTTTTATATACTTTGATACCAACCTGTGACGCCCCCAAATCTGGGTATCTTCCAACCCGACAGATGGTGCTCCACGATACTACAATTCATACAATCATTCCATTGAAATAACAACAAAATGAGTGTAATTACTATATTTGTATTACATTTGTAATAAATCCTTTCCCAGGTTCATAACCGAATACATTCGTTGTTCTTCATAAGTACATTGCATACGAATATACTAGTCTATTACAGGACGATTAATTGTCCATCATAGCTTTTCCTTTATCTCTCTTAGAACGCTCAGTTCGTTCGCCTTTAGATGCAAACATATGGTTCAAGCAAGAATGAGCATAACTAGCTCAGCAAGTCTCAACAACGAATCATATGAATATCACATCAACAATTACATGCTTTATTTTCCATATCTGAACAATTATGTATGAAGCATTATGAAACATTTGATTAATACTTCTCATAAAACAATTGCAGAGTATATAGCATAGCTTAGGAATGATGAACCGGTCAATAGACCATGAACATACTCTTTTCATTTTCATACTTGAAAAGGACATATGGCACTAAGGCCATCCATCCGTCTTTACTTACCAGCACTTCTAGGTGATCAGCCTATTATACTCTATGTTGATCAACACTCTTCCGTTAAACGTATTTACGTTCAACATTTGGCAATCTCGCGTGCCCATCGAATAATCGATGAAAAATACTTTTGTTTGTACATAGACAAACTTACCTTCTCATCCGTACCAAATACTTGGCATAGGATATCGTTAACAGTTCTATATCAACAGACTTGTAAACAACTCAATCTATTCTTCAATACTTGTCTAGCCAGGATAAAATAGGCATCGACTCTTTCCTTAATACCATTCATGCATTGTATAACATGCATCACATAAAACTTGTCTAACACGAAGGTTATACAAGAGTTAAGAAAGACTTGCCTTTAAGCATCTTCGAATTTAAAATTCAACTATTCTCAGTCTTTACAGGATCTACATGATACATTCACATAGCATACTGTAATTAGTTATCAAACAAACTAACTTTACGTTTCTAATCAACTTCTTTCTCTTCTAAGTTCTCTTTGAATTAACTTCGTTATTAAAGTCAATTTAAGTTTCTATACTTCGTTACGTTTCATTAACGTTCTTACGTCCTTAACCGACATTCGATCATTAATGGTTAAATACCAACGTTGAACGTCATTCACAATTTACTTATTACGTCTTAGTGTTCTTCGTTTAATTTCTATTAAACCTTACTAGATCTTCTTACATTAACACCTTATAAGTGATTTAAGGTAAGTCTTATCATGTACATTAAGTACCTTCAATGTCTTACTTTAAGTTAACATTCAAAATGGAACAAAACCTAACTTGGTCAACATTTTTCTACTGCCAGAGCTGCGGCGCGACACCCTATGTATTCTAGTGGCGCTACGGCGTCACTCTATAGAGGTATTGCCCGGACTCGGCGCTGCGGTGTGAGTCCATGTACAAACTTCCGCACTGTGGCTCAAATCTTTAGTAGGTTTTGGCTTTCTCTTGACAGTGCTTGGCGCCGCGGCGTGACCATTAACACTAGGTTTGACGCTGCGGCACCGCCCCTGTGCACCAGTTGGTCAAATCAGTTAACTTTTCTAACGAAACTCCCGACTTTCTAATTTGTTCGTTTTACATCCGAATTGACCCATTCGAATTCCTACAAGTCAAAAATTACATCCTTTACATGTTCATATAAGAATTTCATACTTTCAAATCCGTTAACTCGGAATTCCCCTTTGAGTTCATTTTTGAGCGTTCGTTTAACGTTTTCGTCCGTTCAATACTCGTTTTCTTCGTTATAAGTCAGAATACGACAATTCTTTTTCCCACGACTCTTAATTACCTTATCTCACGTGTTGACATTGGAAACCAACGTATTCAAGTCACACGAAAACTTTTGACCTTTAATCCAGACTTTTACGTTTTCGACGTTTAACGTCTATTTCCGTAAAATTCGCCATAACTTTGTTACTAATGTTCTCTAAGCCAAATCACATGGAATACTCCATGGACTTCATATCTATATCCTAACCAAGCAAGATGCACATATTAACGTATAGATGGAGTTTAATTGTTTATAAAAAATCAATCTCAACAATCAACAATTTCATGATTTTAAGCTATATCAAACCTTATGATTTCTATGATCTCATGACTTATAGAGATTGAATCTATGGTAAGTCACTCTCATTCCACCATACAATCCATACCCCACCCATTTATGATTCTCCATGATTAAAGAAAACCAAAAGAGATGGAATTAGAATTGAAGAGTATTACCTTAAGAACTCTTAGTGTCCTTGTTGAACTTCTAATAAAAAAACTTCAAGGTAGAAGAATGATTTAAGTCTAGCTCTCTTTCTCTCTCAAATATGTTGGTTGAGTCTTGAAAAAAATATCAAATGGCCAACTCTAGCTTTTTATTTATAAGCAATTGAAATGGAGGGAAAAATATGCATTAAACCACCACCTCCTTACTATTCAACACTTTGTCACCAAGCAAAATACTTGGTGACCAAGTGATACACTTGCCTTGCACACCAAGTGGTCAGCCCACTCCTTTGTGGATCACCCCATGGGTTGCCTCATGGGTTTTACCCATCTCATGACCCACCGGTTCGACCCACGATTTAATTCTTTGGATTAGGCTTGACATTAATTAATAATGGGCCTTAACTTGGGCTTGCATACTTAATTCATTGGGCTTGCTATTAATCCAAGTCCAATTGGATTGTATAAAATTCTTAACTACATACCATTAATACGACTTGTATTCTACGCGTATTATTTCCATATCCTCTTTTTTCTAGTACTCATACAATATTCGTATTATACACCGTACTATTCTTCGTACCATACTCGTATTCATACTAGAATAATACTCGTATTTATACTAATATAATACTCGTATTTCATACGTATAATATCCGAATTGACTATATGCATTGCATTTCCCTTTCGAAAACCTCTTTCACTAACCCTTAGATTTTACGTCCGCAAGCGAAAACTTCGTTTGTCATAACAGAATTATTACTGGATATTCCATACTATCTTCGTATTTTATCATTACGCGTTTCTCAGAATCTCAAACCCTAGCTCTGAACGAAATTGGATGAATAGTATTTTTACGCAAACATTCTCGAAAAACCTTTGTTCTCGTCTTGATAATTCACAACAATTAATCCTAGCATAAAGCCAGAATACTAACCACATTCACATATTCTAGGTCATAGAACGACCTTCGAACATCTTACTCACATAATAACTCAATTAAATTTATTTAATCCACATAATCAAATAAAAATTTAATTCATTAAAAATTCAAAATTCTCGGGCGTTACATTGACAAGTATGTCATTAATATTTTAATATTATTAAATAGTAATGATGATTGTATTATACAGTAATTAAATCATTTGAAAAATGATTTCGGTGTTTGAAAAATTATTATAAATTATAATAATTGTTAAAAAATTATTAAAAGCTTCCAAAAAATATTATGAACGATATTTGACTTATCTAAAATAATATTGAAGCTTTGATACCGAGTTTAACTGACAATAAAAGTGTTAATTGTCGGATAGGGTGACCAGTACACCAAGAATAGACTGAAGTCCAACCAGACTGAACTAGTTAGACTTAATGAGTGTTTATATAGGCTATAAACACTGATGTGACTATGTGTTGATGTGTCTAGGAGAATGATTGACTGTAAATTTCAGTGATACATGTTGTGAAATATTGTGCTAATTGAAAGACCGATATTGTGATTATAGGTCTTGTGAACGCATATAAGTATATTGTGTAGTAGTAATCAACGCAGAAGGCAAGTTTCCTAACTCAACCTTGAGTTATATACTTTCAATTATTATGGTGGTTATTTGTTGTTGATTAGACCACGTCTAAGAATTTATTATTGATTATTCACCGTTAGTGCATATTTATTAATTCAAATTGAATTAGTGATTCTGAGAATGTATTTGGAGAATAACTGTTATTGGATATTCACATCCGTAGAAGTTATTATTGATTACAAATAGTATAGATAATTCTTGTCTATTATTGTATCGTGTTGAGAAATGTCTTAGCTAATTGTTCTGGCTAGACAAACATTTATTAGAGCATGATAGGTTCGAGAAGAGAAGAGAAGAGAATTCAATTATTATTGATAGATCGATGCCAATTGTTTCGGCTAGATCGAAAAATAAAACTTGATAGGTTTAAGAAGAGAAGTGATTAGATATTGAAATTATTGTATTTCGTTGTTAAATCAAATTCTGATTCAAAGACTAAAAAGAACAACCTTTTATATAAAGGGAATATTTTTGGTCGTACATTCAGCCTTTACGCGCGTTTGAATATTATGCATAATACAGGATATAATGAAGCTGATCACTTTATATACTTGCAGAGTGGTATGATTTAATCTTTATGGTTATCTGATACACCTGGGTATATCAAAGTAAATCTTTAATAGTTACTCGAGAAGAGAAGTTCTAGATCCTTTATGATCACTCAGCATAAACTCTAGAAAATATTTCCAACCTGTTATTTGGGTATATTAGAGTAAATCTTTGATAGTTACTCGAGAAGAGAATTTCAAGATCTTGTAAGATCATTCATCATAAACTCTGGAGAGTATTTCAAAATTATTATTCAATAGAATATCGTAGAAACTTTGAAAGCATTGTATTCTTTCATTATTGTGTTGCATAGGATGCAAGAAGATTGGTTAGAAAATAATAAAATATTCAGCTATTTTAAAGTTCCCCGAACTTTGGTGTCATTCTATCAAAATAGATAGTCTGTTGTTCTAATTCTTATACATTCCTTGTATATCTTAACTTGCGGGGTAAATTTGTTGCTCACCCTTGCTAAATAAAATATTTCAGCTAGGGAAGAAGTGGCAGGAGGTGCTGTGAAGAACAAAGGAAAAGGCGTATTGCTAGAATAATGTAATGAAACATTATTAATATGTTGTATTTTGTAAACCCTTTTTGTATATCTAAATGGTATGTTTGTGATATAAAGGTTAGATAACCTGGGACGAATGTATTAACTATATCAGTTAATGTGGTGTAAATTCCTATTCATAATTGATGGGTAGTTAAATGTTATTTATATTGTGGATCGTGACCACCAAACTCGGGAGTCAGATAACCCAAATTTGGGGGTGTCACAAGGTGGTATCAAAGCTGTAGTGACCAGTGTGTCACAGGTTGGTATCAGAGTTATAGGTTATAAACCTTAAGTGGAGGGGGGAAACCCTAGGATTATAACCATAAGCGAAGTATAGAATACTTATTTAGAGTACTAAGTGAGAGATTGATAAAGTGTATTGATAGTGAGATGTGTGGACACATAGTGTGAGAAGTTCGTACTGGTAAAGTACTAATCAAGTTGTTTAACTGACTGTAGGATGATAAGAGAATATGAAATGAATTCTGAGATGCTAACGACTGTTGCACCAGTGCCAATAGCCGAGGTGCCAGCGCAGAGTGAGTAAGTCCAAGAAGTGGGAAAAAAATGAACCCATGGTGAATCTGGGGAGTGATCATGATGATTATCCCGAGATGTATTTGAGTGGAGATGAAAAGGCAGAGTCCGAGGAATTTAAGGAGGAGAAAGAGAATAAAACTAAAGTTGGAGAACAAGATCTAGTATCTGCAGAAGTTCAAGAACTCCGGAGTAAAGTATTTCTCTTGGAGGAATTGTGGAAGACCGAGCGAGCACTACGCGAGATGACCGAAGAACGAAATGACTTGAAGGCGCAAGTGGAAAGGATGAAGACAGAAAGTGGTGGATCGTCTGAAGGAACAGTCAAGAAGCATAAGGGAAGCAATAAGAGAAAGTGTAACAATCCAGAATTTTAAATTGTAATTTTAAATATTTATGAAATTATATAAATATTTATTTGATGTGTTTATTGTTAAAATTGATGAAATGAATATTTTATTTATATGGTTGTTATTACTAAATATTTATGAATTAAATTTATTAGATAATATTCTAAATTAAATTAATTTGTAATTTAGAGAGTTGTAATAGAACATGAGATGTTATATTATTGTTTAATTTAAATTGGTGTGTTAAATTATTAAATAAAATTATAATGAAATTATAATTTTGTGATAATTATTTAAGTAGAATATTTATTTAAAATATAGTATGTGTAATTAATTTATTTGATTAATGTTGGATATGGCAATCGAAATAAATAATATGTGATTATAAATTATAAAATAAATTGTTTATTAAGATGATTAAAGTAGTTTTAAATTGATTAAACCCAAACAAGGCTTAAAATATTAAGTCTTTATTTTAAAGACTTTTTGCCAAACAAAGCATTATGGTTTTTTGATTTTTTAATTTTAAATTATAATAAAATAAATAAAATAAAATAAATAATAAATATAATATATTTAAAACTATACGTTTAATAGTGTAACTGATATATTTAGTAGGCGTATTAAGGCCATATCGGTTACATTATTTTACGTATACTTGTTATCAGTTGTTGTTTTTGGCTTAAGCCTAAGAGGAGAATTCAGAGAAACTTGAGAGAAATTTGAGAGAGAACCTTAGAATCTTATATATTTCAGTTGATTGGTAAGGATTATCTTAGCAAGTTGAAGGTATTTTTCATAATCTTATATATATATATATATATATATATATATATATGTGTGTGTGTGTGTGTGTGTGTGTGTGTGTGTGTGTGTGTGTGTGTGTGTGTGTGTGAGTTTACGGCATAACTTATATGATATGTCAATTCGATTTTTGTTGAATTGTTTTTATACAACTGAATTGTGATGATTATATATGTTGGTTATGTTTGAGTTTGTATGTAAACAAGAATTCGTATGCTAATTACAGTTAAAAAGGAAGAAAACATATTACAGTAAATAGTTTTATATATGGCTTATGAAAGTACCAAAGTTAGTGGTTAATTTGTATGTTAATGTAACGCCCCGAAATCCGGTCTATCTTCATACCCGAATTCCGTACGTCACGATCCCACTTCTTACCAAACATACATCATTATATACCAAAATATAATAACATACACTCTCAAATCCCAGGTTTTGGAAACCTTATAACCTCTTTCATTACAAATAATGATAATGCATTATTCATTTCATCTTACAAGAGTGACTTTTATCCGCCACCAAGGATACATAACAGTTCATTAAGCTAGTCTATAGTTCAATTTCATCTTTCTATATTACAAGTCTTCACTTGATCTTCTCGCTCATTCACATTATGAATGACACTTCATCTGGATACCGTCATCTTGATCTTTACGGGATCCTAAAGTTCTTCTAACCTCGTTTGCAGAAAATATTTTTCATTTTAAAGCAAGTGTGAGCATTCAATTGCCCAGCAAGTCATAACAGTTGAACAAACAACTTCGGAATTAAAACATTTCTTTAGAACTTCTATAACCGAACAAAGGTTATGAAGCAGCTTGAATAATAAGAATAGTCTCGATTCCTATCATCTTAAAACATCAATCACTTTCATTTTGAAATACTTTCATTCCTCTTCCTTTTTCATACACATCCTATCTGGCTAGAATCTTTAGCACAGACTTAACAAAAATGGTTCATGAATAAACAGAGCATACTTGTATTGAACAGCTCAATCACAGAACAGTTCATATCATAGAAACACCAAAGTGTTCAAATTGTGGCACAAGGCCTCATACATACTACCACCATATACATACATCGCACATATACACATAGACAAGACTTCTCAAGTTCAACATCTGAGAAGTTTAAGAAACTAACATTCATGTAATATGAATGAAGTTAGGAAACTTGCCTTACACACAGCTACTGCTTACGCTGAACTGCTCATTCCAATTCCTATATAACATATAAGGAGAAAACATAAACACCAATTAGTCATAAACTAGACTTACGCATTGGTTTACTTAACTTTACTTCTTAGGGTTCGCGTTCTTACAATATAAGTTTACGCGACTAACTTTCTCGGATATCGATTCCGTAAGCCGTACCTAAAATCTTTATATTTTATTCTTTTTTAATCTTTTCGTTCAACCCTTACTACAGGTCTAATTCACTTGATTAAGTGTTACATTAATTGGACATTATGTTCTTTACCATCCCTTACGTTTCCCCCCAAGAGCTGAGCAGTTAAAAACTCATCTCTGGCTTTGTCCCTACACTGGCGCTGCGGCGCCACCCTCTCCTATAACTATCACACCGCGGCATGAGTTGGCAGTACCTGGCTCCCCGGTCTTGTGCTACAGCACCACATAAGAAAGCATTGCTGGCGCTGCGGCGCCAAGCCCTAATTCTCAAAAATTTCTCTAAGTGTTAAATCCACTTTGAGACGCTTACTTCCCGATCTTATAACTTCTTCGTTATAACTCGGAACAAGGTCGTTCCAAAGCCATTCTCTTCCTTATCTTACATACTTCAATACCCCTCAGACAAAACTTCATTCTAAATCCGTTAACATGCCATTCGATTGTCTTGATCTTCACCCTTCGTTCATTTTTATGCTTTTAGTGTTCTTCGTTCGTTCGTCCGTAATTCGGTCATTCGAACTCGAAACTCATTCGTTCTTGAGTCCATGACTCATGTTTTCTATGCTCTCTTACTTCCTTATAAAACCCTACATGTTCAGGTTTATTTATTAACTTTCTAATTGTCATTCGTCCTTTAAGAAAATTTCGCCATAACTTCGTTATAGCAAAGTTCGATCCATTCCTCATGAACGTTTCTACCGTTCCTAACCAAGAAATAAGCAACTAACTTATACGTGATGACTTTAAACTTGTCCATCAATAACAATTATCCTACGATGGTTTTAAATTTGTTCATCAATAACGTTCTTCGTGTTCTTCGTTTGTTCTTCATTTTAATCGATATTTTGGATTCGATTTCACTTTTTATTGGAATTTGATGTTGTAAAACACCTTTCCTTACTTATTTCACCTACTTATTCATATAATCCACTCGGATCGCTCAAAATCCTCACGAATCTTATACTTCCTTAAGAAATTTACAAACTAAACTTCTAATTCTTATTTCTTTATTTTCTTATGATTTCACAATAGTACAAAGTAGTAAATAGAATTTTTTTTACAACATTTTTAAAAAAACGTTGTAGATATATATGTAAAAACGTTATCTATTTAAAAGGGCATTTTTTTTGTTTTAACTAGATAACGTTTTTTTTAAAACGTTGTCTATCTAAAAAAACACGGAGCTAAAAACCGTGCCTATGTGAAAAATTAAAATTAAAACACGGAGCCGCTCACAAAACTAAAACCCTAGTTTCTCTCTCTGCACATTGACGAAAATGGCAGCACAATCGTTTCCTTCTCAGTTACTACATTTACCGGTTCACTCTCGTCTCACTACATCCTCTTCACCACAACGCCACAGAGCTTTATCTTTTCTAGGGTTTTATAATTTTGTGTGCTTTGTTTGTAGTGAGTGAAAGATTTTGAGTTAGAAATGAAGAATTCGAGTTTGGATCTATTTGATCCTCGAACGGCCGTGATGGCTCCGACTATTTGTCGGAAGGTGACCGTGACGGTGATTTTGGATTCGCCTTCAATGATAGTAACTTCTCCGACCGGACTCTACAGATCAAGATTATTGTCAAGTCCCGGAGACCCGCTCCAATGGTGAAGGTTGTCAGAGTCTTGCTGATTGGGCCAGGAATCAGAAGCGCTGGAGATAAGGTATTAAGAAGGAAAATGGTCAGTAATTTTTATTATGTATCAATTATATCTTCCTATAAAATTTATAATTTTTTTATTGAATTTAAAGGTATATTAGCTTTGGCAATATCGCCACCCAGCATTGATGTGCAAATGCTCATATGCACTGGCAGGATGCCAGTTTAGCTGTTAAGAAGTATTGGAAGCATAAGAAATTAGAGCTTTGTAATACTGTGTATTATGATTTAGGACTTCTGGAAATTAATCTGTATTAGTTGTGCATTATGATTTTGGGCTTTCAGTGTTTTTCTGGCCTGGTATGATATTTATGACATGGTCTTGAATTATGCTTCTGTTTTCTGTGTGTTTTATTGCTTCTTTGTGCTCCTACTCTCCTTCTTTATGACATGGTATGATATTTATTCAGTGTTTTTTGGTGATGGAGTTGTCCAGAGATTGATGTATGGAGTGATGGAGTGATTATTTACATTATGTTGTGTGGGGTTCCTCCATTTTGGGCAGGTATACCTATAATTTAGCATGTAAGCAATTTCTGGATATATATTACGCAACTTTTTGATGTTGGATTCTTTTTGTCTTTTTTAATAATGGTTATGCTTCATCTCTTTTGGTTGAAGAAACTGAACAGGGTGTTGCTCTAGCAATTTTGTGTGGTGTAATTGATTTTATGAGGGAACCCTGGCCTCATATTTCTGACAACGCCAAGAGTCTTGTCCGACATATGTTGGAGCCAGATCCTAGAAAGCGTTTGACTGCCAAACAGGTGTTTGGTAAGTGTTTATGAAGTGTATGAAGCATGAGTCAAGTAATCTAGTTAATATTTGCACAATTATAGCAGAGGACATTGGAGAATAAGGACTAAAGAAGGAAATTAAAACAAAAGGTATTCTTACTAGCTAACTAATGTTCTAAGCAACTGTGCTATGTTTGAAGTCAAACCTAATGGACAAACTTTCATCTGCCTACTTAGTGCATTTGCAACTGCTGGCCGATGATGATACAGCTGTTGCATAGCAGATGTTGAGTACCTTAAGAGGTATTTCCAAACACTAGAGGTAAACTTGCCTTCTCATTGTTTGAATATGACTGTGCTATCTTTTGTAATCGGTATTAGTATAATGATTGACAACATGGAGAAATGGTCAACTAGGCTCCCACTCCTGAACACATGCTGCAATAATATATGTTACCCTGGACCAGCTTCTTGTGTCAAATGTCAATCACACACAAGTCATATCTTTGAGCTGCATTTTTTCTTTTTAATAGTTGGTAAAGATGATATATGCTGATTGATGTGCCCTGCCACCCATTTTTTACTTCAACTTTCTGTTGGTCATTAGAAAGCTATGTAGTAATTTAACTCATTATATCCTATTTTCATTTCCTTTTCAGTTCCCCACTATATCTATCCAAGTCACAAAATCAATTTTCAGACCCCACAAAAGGATGTTGTCCATCCTAATTATTGAACTTTTAGCTATTTACTACATTATCACTGATTGGTCATTTTCATCCAGTCATGTTTCCATAGATTTACCCATGTATTACCATCATAAGAGTAGTTCGATTTCCTTACTACTGCTGACATATACAGAGTTCATAGCATACTGGACATTAGGATATGGTATCATTATATATAGGATGTTGTAATGCCATAGGATTTTTTCTCAAAAAAAATTGCTACTGTGTCTGGTTGTGACGAGTGTTTGTTAGCGATCTAGAGCATAGAAGTGTATACGTTTATGTGTGGTATCTTGACGTGCATTTAGTTGGAAATGTGAAGGAAGATGTACAACTTCTTGTTCTTGAGTTCTTGGCTAGTAAAATCTTTTGCTCAACTTGTAATATCATCAATGGATTATAGATTCTAAAATCACTGAAGTACAATTGCCTTGATCATTTTAACTTTAGTTTTCACAGGCAGCTTGTGAAGAACTCAGACACAGTAGAATGTTCATGAAGCTTCTCGAGGTTGTTCTAAAGATCGGGAACCTTATGAACGTTGGAACCAACGCGCCGGTAACGCTCATGCGTTCAAGTTTTTATGGATGATACAGCTGCCAAAGTAAATTCTACTATGCTCAATAGCTACTGGTCTTGGTTTAAATAAATTCTGCTATGCAGGACTTATAGCTGCACATAGGAATAAAAACAAACCTCTTATGGATGATACAGCTGCCAAAGTAATTATTTGAAACTTTTATGCTATTATACTCTGAATCTTACAGTTCCTAATTATCTGATTTTTTTAATGTTTCATTTATGGAACAGATCATTGAGCTTGTTGAGCAGTTTAAGGGTTGGTCATCAGTAGAAGCATCTAGAGATAATGCAGAAAACGTTATGATGGGTATATATGAAGAAGAGTTATATAATAGTCCTACTGCTGAATATGTTCATCGTCGTGGAGGATTCTTGGTTAGGGAGTTTACTGTCTATCATGTTGCATTTCATGCAATTGCAGATCTTAGGAAATTCACTGATTGATTTCTAAATTTCTTGTTTGTTAGGGAGATCTTAGGTTGCCTATTATCATAACTTGAGATATTTCTCAATTGCATATAACGGTGAGACATTTCTCACTTATAGCTGCACATAGGAATAAAACTGTAGAATTGTGCGTGGTTGGATTACTTAGAATCTTTGATAAATGATTGAAGTTACAACTCTTTTAATATTTGATAAATGTTGTAGGTGAACCACAACCTTTTTTTTTTCTTTTTTTTAATCTACAACATTTTAAAAATGTTGTGTAAATGTGCCTAAACGTTGTCGATATATTAAACTACAACATTTTTATCTAGAAAATATTGTGGAATCATACTTTTTACAATATTTTTAAGCATCTGCTAATTTATGGAAAATAAATCTACAACGTTTTTTTTCTTAAAAACGTTGTGGAATGTGCTTAACTAACAACGTTTAAAAAAACGTTGTGTAAGGGTGTCAAATAGATAACACCCTAAACCACGGCGTTTTTCTGACTTAAACCACAACATTTTTTCTGCGTTGTCTATTTACTGTTTTGTAGTAGTGTCAACCATATGAAATCATTACTAACATCTTTTACTCCTTATTCTCATTAAGTTATGTTTTAAACATATTAAACTTAAAGAAAATATTAGAAGAGACTAGGGTTCGGATTGCCGTTCTTCTTTAATCTTCTCCCGTCGTACAAAGTTTGTACAACGGCTAGCCTTTCCTCCTTCCTCCTCCTCCCATCTCATGAACTCTCTCTCTCTCTCTCAAGTGTCTTAGGATTTTCAAAATCCTAAAACAATGAAATGAGCTTCATATTTATAGAAAACCAAAGTTAGAGGTAGTTTAGTCATTTTGCCCCCCTTAACCTCCTTACTATTCCACCTCCTTACTATTCCAAACTTAGCCACCAAGTTTACTTAGCCTCCACACTTACTTAACCATTAAGTCTTCTTAGGCATTAAGTTTGCTTAGCCCTTAAGTTTGCTTACTCATTACTTATAAGCATTTTACTTAGCCATTAAGCATAAGCACTTTACTTAGCTATTTAGTTTACTTAGCTATTAAGTTTACTTAGCAATTACTTAACTTATCCCTTACTTAGCCTTTAAGACTAAATCATATTTTACACATCTCATTGTCGTATTCTCTTCGTATATAGTTCATACGATATTCGTATTAAACGTCGTAATAATCTTCGTACTATACTCGTATAATAACTAGTATTACACTCATATTTCTTACGCATAATAACCCTAATTATTATACGAAATCATTAATTTCTCGGAATTTCAAAATAAATCTCCGAGCATAAACTGATGAATATTGCCTATTTCGTCTTTTTTTCCGAAAATATTTTTGTTCCCGGAAAAATTTTTATTTCCGTCTTGAAAATTCTTATTCGATCAATCTAGCTCGCAGCCAGAATACTCCCAACTTATAATAATCCTAGGTTATAGAACGATTAATAAATACATAGCACATAATGTTATTAATAAAAATTCCTTTTATTAATAACTAATTCTTTAAACTTAAATTATGGACAATCCGGATTCTCCGGGTTGTTACACTTGCCCCCTTATAAAATTCCGTCATCGAAATTTCTTAAAACCACACCCTTACCGGGGTTCTCTCACATTCTCCCCTTCTTCACAGAATTTCGTCCTAAATTTTAGCTTACCCTTCTTCTCATCTTCTCTTCAATGGAGTTCTTATTTTTCCATCATTCCTAACCCCCCATAACCTATCAAGAATCATGAAGTAGAAGGAATAACGAGGAATATAAATTTTCCTTTTAAAACGTTTCATACTTTTGCTGAGGGGTCAAATCGACCATGAACTCTCACTAGGTTAAACAACATTTCGCCATAAGCCCTTCTTTAACGGTCAGTTTACAATCACAAAGAAAGTAAACTACCTCTTCCATATTCTCCTTAGACTTGATCATTAGATTCCGCACCAAAACAATTTGGTTTGGCACAAGTTCTTAAAGAAAGCTCGATTTTCTTATAACATAACATACCATTTGTCTAGCCGAAACAAGTAGCTTAGGCCATACCAATAAATTGGATATCAACGTGAAACATTCGTCTAGTCAACTCAATTGACAATGACTACTTCTTTAAATTCTTTTCACAATACATCAAAACGGTTTATGACGTCATGATATCGTACTTTTTACAGTACGTTGAGGACTTCATCAGTTTGTGACTTCGGCATTATACATCATACCATAGCGGGTGTTGTTGATCCTAAGATAACATCCAATACCAGGTTCAATTGCATTAATAACTCCATCCTTTTACCATCCTTGCATCAAATGCACTGATGATATAAAATTCATTTTGACATTTCTGATCAATTTCTGTCTAGCCGAAGCAATTAGCATAGACATACCAAGAATAACTCTTTTAAATACGTTGGTTCCAAAAGTTGAACCAATCCTTTCCTTTTCAAAATCAGTACTAGTTCAATAAACTTTGAAATCTAGCATAGCTAGATAACTTGGAATATCCTATTCTCCATCTTCCTTCATTGTCTTATTGCGACAATAATTAATCTTCTCTAGACCTTCATTGCTAAGTTACTGAAAATACTTACTTTCAATCTAAACATTCCTATACCTTAGTACAGTCCATCAACTTACCACACATTATGAGTTCAGGAACTTTCCACAATAATATGAGTTTAAGAACTATCCAGTCAGACCATAGGCATCCATTCGTTGAGACGTTCGAAAACATACCATATTATTATGAGTCACAAACTTACCATAAGTATGAGTTTCAGGAACTTGCACCTACCTTAACGTTCTCTACCTATCAAGTATATATATGAGAAAAGATTCACCTTCTCGTCATATTCATCTTGATAGCGCGACATACTATTCCAATGATTATCACTACCAGAAGCTAAGTGATTGTAGAACCAAACACAATTCCCTGCCCATACAGAAAATTGGTCAACTCAACTACTGACCGATATAAGAAGCTAAGCGGTTGTTACACCAAGGACAATTCTCCGCCCATACAAAGATTTGTTCAACTTAACAACCATATCGCATAAGAAGCTAAATGGTTCTAAAAACCACGTACAATTTTCTCGCCCATACAAGGAATCACACAACTCAGCTGCTGATATGAGTCCTCAATTGAAATCCTAAAATTTCTTACTTTCTCTCTACTTAATACGAATTTTCTTTATTTCGTATGCTAACCTTTACAACTCAATTTGATTTCTTCTTCATGTACTACTTCGTAGTACTATTCATGTATAGCATTTGCTATAAATCATTCATCATTTAACAGTTCATCTGTTACTACGATTCACTATGATCACGTGGTGATCTTCTTATCCTTCCATCTACGATTATAGTCTTAGGTACACCTACCTAAAGTTTATAACCTATCAGCTCTAATACCACTCTGTAACGCCCCGAAATCTGGTCTATCTTCACACCTGGATTCCGTACGTCATGATCCCACTTCTTACCAAACATACATCATTATATACTAAAATATAACAACATACACTCTCAAAATTCCAGATTCTGGAAACCTTATAACCTCTTTCATTACAAATAATGATAATACATTATTCATTTCATCTTACAAGAGTGACTTTTATCTGCCACCAAGGATACATAACAGTTCATTAAGCTAGTCTATAGTTCAATTCCATCTTTCTATATTACAAGTCTTCACTTGATCTTCTCGCTCATTCACATTCTGAATGACACTTCATTTGGATACCGTCATCATGATCTTTACGGGATCCTTAAGTTCTTCTAACCTCGTTTGCTAAAAATATTTTTCATTTTAAAGCAAGTGTGAGCATTCAATTGCCAACAAGTTATAACAGTTGAACAAACAACTTCAGAATTCAAACATTTCTTTACAACTTCTATACCGAACAAAGGTTATGAAGCATCTTGAATATTAGGAATAGTCTTGATTCCTATCATCTTAAAACATCAATCAGATTCATTTTGAAATACTTTCATTCCTCTACCTTTTTCATACACATCCTGTCTAGCCAGAATCTTTAGCACAGACATAACAATAACGGTTCATGAATAATGTTGATTGATTTCGCAATCAATGAATACGTGCAAGTATACACGGTCAACAAGTAATAAAGTGAAAGTAGAGTATCGTTCCCACGAGGAATTATTTAATAAAAATCACCAAGTACTAATTCTTAACCAAATCAATTTTATTTAAACAACCAATAATTGTGATTTCTAATTTAAGAAAACTAAATTAAACAAAACAAAAAGGTTATTCTAAAAGAAAACAAATAAACAAATAAGAATTGATGGAATTCAGATAAATAAGAATTAAGACTCCAATATCCCCAATTATGAATTAGAAATCAATTATTCAACTATCCCAATTATTATATCTACTGAATTGTTAACAGGAATTCTCAAATGCCAAAAGCCCTCTCTCGAGTGATCAATTGCCTTCTATTTAACCCAGATTAATTTTGCTATATCTCTATGCAAAACAATTGAATTAAACTCGCTACAAACCCAATTCCTCTTATGTTACATGCGGCAAATAGATTTCTCATTCTATTCACAAACCTAATTATTCATTGTGCAAATAACTAAGTCACATGTCACCAAGCCCAGTTCTAACCCTAGAATTCCTTTCCCAATTCCTCTAGAGTAAAAAGGTAATTACTGATCAGATAATTAATCAATAAGCTCAAAGCAAGATGAACAATTCACTTCAACACAAATAATTAGAATAAATTAAATAATCAATTTCAAAACCATAAAAAGTTCAATTGAAATCTTAATAAAAGAGTTATTTCATAATTAATGAATTAAAAACCAAGAATCCACAATTGAAATAAACATTAAAAGATAAAAGTATGATAGAGAAGATAATAGAATCTGTTGTCAGCAAATCTGATGATGCTCCCTCTTGCTCCTGCTCTGATCTTCAATGATCTCCAAGTTGTTTCAATCTTTTAAACTAATACGAACTAGGTTAATGTCTAATCTAATGGAGTGTTTAATCTAGTCATACTCTATGTAATCCCCCTTTATTTTATACCTCCCATCATGTATTTATAGGTTACAAGTCTAATTTTTAGGTTAGGAACAAACCCAATCCTATTTGGAGTCAAAAAAGGTGTTCAAAAATTCGCCAAAAACGCGTCCAGGCCATCACCAAGCCCTTCCCCAGCGCCCAGAGCTGGGCACGACGCTGGTATTCCGCCTTATAGCGCCCCGGCGCTGTAAATTACCTTGAAATTAGCGCCCCGGCGCTGCCACTTTTTCTAACATTTTTTGCTCCGACGTCCTTTGGAAAAATGGTCATAACTTCTTCGTCCGAACTCCGATTTCGATGATTCAAGATGATCCGGGAAAGAGGAGAAGTAGATCTACAACTTTCATTCTTTAAGTTATTCGAAATAAGGTCCGTAGAAATACTCAAATTGACTCTGAAGTGACTACTGTGTAAATGGCAAGCCGAAAAACGCGAATCTAGCCACCCCAAAACGTCGATCCAAGTAACTTTTGTCCAATTCCTACAAAACAATGTAAAACATGATGAATGGACACAAACACTTAAAAACTACTCTAAAAGACTTGAGAACAATAATAAATTATGCCCGAATGTGACGCCCAAAATTA